>OV815276.1:52492627-52837588 GCA_929108145.2 Limnephilus rhombicus
ATGAAAAAAAAATTCAATCATGAATACAAGTAAGGGAACGTACCCATACTACCTGACCAATTTTTTGCAATTTTTAACCCCCCCCCCCCCCGGTGACCAAAAACCTAAGCAACCCGCCGCTCATTTGTATGGAGCGTGACATTTTGAAGACCCCCCCCCCAAACATGTCACGTAGTATGGGTACGTTCCCTAAGTCAACAAGAATTCTGATTTTATCCGGAAAAAGTGTTATTTTCCCCTTTTATATTTTTAACTAACACATCACATATGTTTAAAAAAAAAAATTGCTTTCTTTGTACTGCTGTTACGGAATGAAAATTAAGTTTAGTACAAAATATAAAATATGGACTCTTTGTATTATTTTTTTTCCAAATCACGAAATCTATTTTTTTTTTCAAAACTTCCGGCCATTTTTGCGGGCTAATAGTGAACAATAATTTAATTTATTTTTATGATTTCGAATAGCTACAGATCATACGAAACTTTTGAGACCCCGGGCGTTTTAAAATAAGTTCTTTTTTTTCTCCTTATGGAGAGCGGTACAAGTTATTACACATGTGCGCGAGCGCCAAACACGGTCGTAAATAGTGGGGCACACATTGGCTCGAAACACACTTTTACACTAGTTAAAAATCCCAGTAAGGGGGGATCTAACAGACACCACCAGATTGCCCATTTTTGGACAAAGGTCCAAAATGATCAAAAGGGCTGTCAAACTCGAAAATAAGGCTGACCTGCAATTTGTACAGTCAACGTCAAGAGACTGGATTCAATGGACGTATTTACCTGGTGGTCGTACCGAATGTGTGTTGTGGAAGTTCCTACCTGAGAATGGTGAGGAGAATAGGTGTGCTGGTCTGCTCACACGCCAACAGCATGGTGCCCAGCTCGCCTACGTGTTCCTGGCCAAGTGCGTGTGCCGTGTGGGCATTGTGAGGTGCGCGTGGGGCGCTATCCATGCCCATACTGTCCTCGGCCTCCATGCCGTCCTCACCCTGGGGGGGCAGGGTGCCTCCAATGAGCGCCGCCTGGAGCGCCAGCAAATAGTGTGTTAATACAAGTCATTTTTACATACAGTGAAACCATCACCACCTCGAATCAGGCCAGGACACTGAATCGTGTTGGCCACCTATTTATATAAGATCCTCTATAGAATTGTTATAAGGCATTCTATCTTTTACATAACTATTTTATTGAATCATTTTAAAATGTAAAAAAAATCACAAATAGGGTTCTTACATAAGAAGTTTTCATGGTTAAGAAGTTTGTTTTTCGGCCCATTAAAAACTGAAATAACAAAATGACATGCTTTGGAAGATGTGTGGGTTAGATTAAATAAATCAAAAACTTTAATTTTGGTGTGTGAAAAATAACCTTGAAATGTCATAATCAGATCTAAACTATATGATATTATTATTACCTTAATAACATCCAAATATTCTTTGGTTAAGTTCCTATTGAGCATGTCTTCTATAACTTCCTGCGTGTCGTTGGAACCCTCCTCTTCAAACTTCCCAGATTCATATAGAGACATGATGTACTGCCAACGGTTGCACAGGCGATTCAACACTGAAAACAGAAAATTATCATGAAATAATAGTTTTAGATTATTTTGTGAGATTCAATTCATGATTTGCATAAGAAAATTGATATACATACGTGTTTATATTTAGCGATAACCCCAGGACTTTTCTAAATTTGTGTGTAATCTGGTATTTCTAACTCTCTGTTTTCTTCTCTCTTTCACAAAGTCTTAAGGCGATGTACCGCGGCGTGGAACATTCGGAATATGACAGATGGCGATAAGGTTGAGATTCAAACTTAACACCACTCGCCTGTTTTGATTTATGCAAAAAGGGTTTTTTATTTTATTTTATGAATTCAGGCACAAATATTTAAGAAAATTGTGATAGTTTTATAAAGAAATTAATTAATCTTTAATTTGCCATCTTACCAATCTTATATATAAACATCAATATTTGTTTGTTCCTATTTTATGCGCTGCCATAACATTCATCCGATTGCAATGACACTTTGGTGATTTGCTGTGCGCACGCCTGCGAAAGGTTATAGGCTATATAAAATGGTAAGCTCTGGGGTTATGAAATTTGCATAAAAAATTACTACAGGTGGTGCGCAAGAGATTTGAAAATGTGCTTATTTAATATATTTTAGTGGCAGGGATGGAAGGCAGGAGGGGAAGGGCAGTGGCGGATACAGGGAGGGGGCGCGCGCCCCCCCCCTTGGCCACCCTAAATACAAGAAAATCTTTCTTCAATTATTCACTCTACATGTCTAAACCATCTAAGCGTCCCTTTCTTAATCTTACTTATTACGCTTGTATCAGCCTTGCATTATTTTCATATTTTTTTCACACTATCATGGCTTTCTACAGCATTTAGTCCTTCCTCTGCCGGTTTCATGCTTCACTGCCATACATCAGGGTTGGTACCCCGGTGCGTAGTCGGGAAACATGCCAAACGCGTGCCCAACATTTGTACACGGTTGACATTTGTCAAATGAGAACGGGTCGTTTCTTCGACTCGTTCTTGTGTTCAACAGCTCGGCTGTGGAATGATTTGCCGGCCTCTGTGTTTTCTCCATCCTACAACATGGGTCTCTTCAAGACCAATGTTCATTCCTTCCTCTCCTCAAAAAGACCTTCCACACAGCATCCCAGATGACATAGGCCCTGAGGGAAATCATTTTCCTCGGGGCCTCCTGTGTGGAGTTAATGTAAAAAAAAAAGCACTCCATTGTGGATTGCTAGCTTCGATTCTTTCGACAGTTTTTTATTAGCGCCAATGGCATTCAGTCCTCCATAAATGCGGAGTTACCTGCATTTACCCTTCTTTCAATATCTCTATCAGACTCCCCATCTCTCGTAAATATACTTCCCGAATACATATATACTATACTTCCTGACTACCAAATTAATATACTTCCTGATATATACTTCCTGACTACCACAACACGGGCAATAGCCTAGTGTGGTAGTCAAAAAATACCAACAATGTACCTATCATGTAAACATTTATTAAATAATAAAAAATAAAATTAAAAAAAAACATAAACTTATCCACTGTCATTTTTGGGTAACTATTACAAAATATACCTATTATTATTTTATTATTAAAAAAAAAATGTCTTTGGAGATGCTATGTGAAGGGTCATTTTAGAGAAAGGAAATAGTGGAAGGAAAAAGGTATGATAGGTGGTTAGGACTCTCTGGGTTAGTGTGTCCAGGAGAGATGGACGGTTGAAACTTTCCCTCCCAATGCGATGCGAGGAAATGGGTCGAGGGATTCCTGCTGGAGAGGTTAAATCGTCTCCTTCAACCAGTCCTTTCCAGCTCGCCACGTAGTACGTGGGCAAATGCTTCCGCAGCTACTTTGAAAAATCACATCCCACGAACTCAGGCATCCTTGCTAAGTCACCAAACTTAGCGATCCACTTGGGATGACTTATAGCAGAGGTGTTGTTTATCCAATAAATAATTCCCGTGGCGGCGGTACCCACACTCGCCTCCTAAATTGAAACTTTTGCTTCATTCACATTCATACGTCGTTTCATGTAAAGGTACCCTTAACACGGCCCGACTCAAGTATTTGATTCCCTTGATCGCGTATTCCTTTGAATGCAGCCCTACTGCTCCCTGTGTCAATCTTTTATTTATTTATTGAAGTGGAAACTTCTTTAGCACCGTTGTGATTTGACAAACACATCCATCTGTATGTTTTAGCCTGCGAGAGAATGATAGTATTTTTTTTTTACATTTACTCCACACAGGAGGCCCTGAGGAAAATAATTTCCCTCGGGGCCTATGTCATCTGGGATGCTGTGAGGAGTCTTTTTGAGGAGAGGAAGGAATGAACATTGGTCTTGAAGAGACCCATGTTGTAGAAAAGGGGAAACACAGAGGCTGGCAAATCATTCCACAGCCAAGCTGTTGAACACAAGAACGAGTCGAAGAAACGACCCGTTTTCATATGACAAATGTCAACCGTGTACAAATGTTGGGCACGCGTTTGGCGTGTTTCCCGACTGTGCACCGGTGCCGAAGGGATCAATGACGCTAGTTCCTCGGAGCATCTGCCACTGTAATACCGGTAGAACAAGGATAGCATTCCCACCCGACGCCTGTGTTCTAAAGATTGCAATCCGTCTGTTAAGATGGGAGAATCTATTAAGCGGACCGCCCGTTTCTGCACAGAGTCGAGGGTATTTTTTTAGGTATTTTGGAGATCCAGACCAGAGGTGGCTGCCAAAATCATATAGTCGGTCTCCTCTTTGTGCGGTTCGTCGTATTCTCCACGTTGTCTACTTTTTAGTTTTCTTATATCTTTTGCGCCCCCCCCTCGAGTCTTTTCTGAATCCGCCACTGGGGGAGGGTAGCGAAGGAGGTGGGGTTCGCGAGAGGGGTGACAGGGGGGTGGTAGTTGGCGGGGAAGGTGGAAGGGGAACGCGTGAGGGGAACAATTTGTTTGAATGGCACACCGGGTACCCGCTAGTAATAAATATTTTTTACTTTAGCTCCACATGAAAGAGTCCAGCTGGAGAGGTCAAAAATTCTTCCTCAAATCATTCTCTCCCGATCCGACCCGCCATGCGGTAGGTGGGCAAACGCATCCGCAGCCAAGATCTAGACAACCCTCATTCCATGA
Organism: Limnephilus rhombicus; assembly: GCA_929108145.2. Classification (NCBI taxonomy): domain Eukaryota; kingdom Metazoa; phylum Arthropoda; class Insecta; order Trichoptera; family Limnephilidae; genus Limnephilus; species Limnephilus rhombicus. The sequence goes on from OV815276.1 coordinate 52,497,292, forward strand.
ACTCGGGCACCCTTGCTAAGTCACCAAACATAGTGAACCTCTTGCAGTGACCTACGGCAGGGGTGTTGGCTATCCAATAAATGATTCCCGGGGTGGCAGTACCCATATCCGCCTCCCAAACACACAATATAAAAATGTGTTCTTCTCGCAGTATTTAGTCAAAGCATCTTACATATTTCTAAGTGATCAGATTTTCAAACCAAAAACACATGATTTGGCACTACTTGGCAGTGCTCGCCTTAACCATTATTTTGTTGTCCATTGGACGATTGATGTTTATTTTGTAATTTTAATGTTAACCCTCTAGTTAAAAATGAATCTGTTATCTATTTGAAATGTTGGCTTACTGAAGGGGGCCACGTGGGCCATGATGGGCATGATGACGTCGACGTGGTGCGCAGGGGGGCAGTAGCACACAAAGGGGCGCAGGAACACACGCACTATGGTGCGCAGCCGGTAGTCGGGCACGTTGTCCAGCCCCACCAACACGGACTGGACCATGGCTGGCCCAATGCCCTCCATCTGGTAGAGCTCGCGGCCGAGAGATGGGCCCGCAGATCTAAACATTCAAATGCAAAGGATTTTGTAGTGTTTGTCAATTTAATTTTTTTTAATACATATCAAATTAACTTGTATCATTAAAATTTTAAATGATCGGCCAGTCATTATGACACAATGTTTGCAATAGTGAACATTGTAAAAAATTTGTCCCTAATGGTAAAGCCACCATGTTGAAATGCTCGGCTGTCCGACCATCCTTTCCTTAACCGGTGACAGGCCGGAGACGCGCCGGCGCGCGCGTCATATGCGCATGCGCGAGAAAATAATTCAAATATTTGAATAATATTTCCGACAAAAAACTTTTGGTCTGCGATTTTGGCCCTTCTATGTACAGAATTTGTATGAAGAACAGTGTCAGAATCGCTTGCGCCATCATTACTCTCGGAGACGCTTAAAGTTTCATTCACCTTGCAACCCTGGAATATTTTTAAAACGATTTCGTCTATGACAGTGCGCTGTCAGAATTTGCCGCGATTTTAACCGTCGCAATAAATATCGTAAAACCTATTAATTTACGTAATAAATGCAAGTAATGTTGTTTTGGTAGATAGTTCATTGTGTTGTGAACGTGTTTCAGTCAATAAAATATACAATAGCTCAAAATTAATCAACAAAACATTCAATTCAAAATTCAAAATCGTGTTTTGTTACGAAATTTCCGTATTTTTCCTGGAATTCCTGGCCTTTGACCGGTTATAAAACTTATATATTCAGAATCAGCGTTCATTGGTCTACATGAACAGGTTTGAATTTCGATTTATTCGGTTTTGGTCATCCTTTCATTGTTCGATTCGTTCGCAAGTGTTTACTTAAAAACGGTGAGCATGTTGGATGTGTGTGGAGATGGCTTAACATTGACCCTTGTGGACAGCCCATAGTTGATTTAATTTTAACATATTGACACGACACTTGCCACAAAACAGAGATTCGTAATACGGTACATGCTATTACATTTCTTTTGTCATAGGACACATGTTTTATCAAGCCGATAAATCAATAATTGGGTGCGATACTATCAAGTATAGAAGTATTCGCATTGTGACACAAATAGTCAGGATTTATACTACTGCAATACAAATTGATTGACTTCCCAGTCTGTTGTGCCGCATCGCGTTCCTGATAAAAGACATATGTACATTGCATCATTTCACATCTCCTCTAAAACAACGTCAACAGACGATGCGCCCGTGAATGTTAAGTTGCACTAACATAAAAGAAAACGCCAAATCATTACGAGGCAATGAATGTCTAGACTTAGATTTTTAAGGATTTCTTAACTAATCCATCACGCAATTTCCCATAGGGGTGGACAAAAAGGTTAGATCTCCATACAACTCTCTCTTAATTCATATATATACAGTTCTGTTCTGAATTGAGTATTTTATTCACACATACAACAATAACATTACTTGTAACTGCTGTCAAACTTTTGCTCTTCCACTATTTTTTATTAAAATAACAAAATTACAATCAATTTTATAAGTTATAATTACTAAAACATTATACTAAGCAACAATGACAACGCGTTCAAACTCTAAGTCTGGCAGTAACCTAAATACGGAACTTCTACAACTTTTGTATAACAAGTTTGAAGACTTCAAAATTCACTTTCTAGAGAAAACATTTGAAGAATTCAAAAACAACATAGTCGAAGTCATAAAAAATGAATTTAAAGAGGAAATTAATGAGCTCAAAAAAAAAGTGTTCCAATTGGAAAAACAAATTGATAACAACGACCAGTTTAATCGTTCAAATAATGTCATTATAAGTGGTATCCCCGAAACAAATAACGAAAATGTGTATGACATTCTCTCCAAGATCGGAGCCACAGCTGGATGCAATATAACCCGACAAGAAGTGGATTTCGCTAGCAGGATTGCCCCCAGGACAAACCGTGATGCAAAAAATGGAAAACCCAGGAACATTGTCGTCAAATTAACGCGCAGATACCTTAAGGATGAACTTATAGCTGCAATAAGAAAGAGGAGAGGGATGCTTGCTTCCGATTTACAACTTCCTGGAACCAGTAAAATATATATTAACGACCATCTAACCCCAAAAAACCAATTTCTGTTGAAGCAATGTCGTGATATAAAAATAGCTGGTAAAATTCGTTTTTGCTGGGTAAGAAACTGTAAAATTTTCACTCGTGTTAGCGATTCAACCCCTATAATATTAATTACAGACCAAGAGGATGTCAACAAACTTTCAAAATTGAAATCAACACAAAACGAACCAACCAGATCTGCCGTCCCTTTATGAAATTAAAATTAGTTAATAACTTTCCCCACACAAGTTACTTACAAGTTAATCTTTTGGAAAGATTGAATTACCTTAATTATATGCACAATATCTCCATTGTAGTAACTAACGAATCATCAGAATGTTTTAAATGTCACAAAAAACTATTGCAATATTTTTAACAAAATTATTCTGTGAAACAACAACAAAATATGACTTACACGATTAATCATTATTCTCATGAAGTACCACCACCCGTTAAATACAAAAAACTATCGCAACCTATTAGAAATAATTGTAATATACCATTCTTTTATGCAACTGTTATATGCTTATCATCATGTTTACGTTTCTATAACCTAGATCTGTCAAAATTAATTACACCTGATACCATAGACAAAATCATGTACCACAAACAAACCAAATATTATGATGTTCATAATTGCCCCCTTTCAAAGCATAATTATTTACTTTACAATAAATTATTTTCATATCAATTTTACAAAAAAATGTATTTAATTATGCTTAATATACACGGTGTCCGGAAACTCGTACAAGCGGAAAACTGGTGAACCTACATCACATAGAGAACCCAAATAAACATAAAGATTTTCAATTTAAGCATTTTTAAATTTAAAATTAAGAAAAAAAAATTATTTTAAAAACATTTCGGCTTTTTAGGGTTAAAATTTTTGAAAAGCGGAAATGTCAAGACAGATGGAAGATGTTATTCTAAAATTATTTATAAGTTGCTAAATCTCTTTTCGTGTCCATAGTTTATTTATTTTCATCTTAATAATTTATTCTCCCACCTCTTCTAGGCATTACAATATGGTTAATTAGCGGGTAAATATGCAGTTAGTCCACCTCACGGATAACACGGAACGTTCGTGTTGTCGCAGTTTGATGCACGGATAATACGGAATGTTCCTTTTTTAACTAATAAGACAATCAAATATGACATTTGTCGGAAGTACCAATCTTATAAAATAAATTCTTTAAAATAAACTCGCTTTTCATCATACTTTTAAAAAACATCCCAGGTTTTGAATGGTTTGTTTGGCTACGCAGGGTTTGTCTAGCGGGTTTGTGTAATTATTTTAATACATTTCTTTCAATTTTCGTTATTTGTTTTTGGGGTGTGATCTACCGGATCTGCCCTGATGATGGACACTGCAACGATGTCCGAAACGTTGGCTAAAGAAGGAGGTAGCGCAACACGGCATAGCACCCCAAAAACAAATAACGAAAATGCTTTTGGCCGTGAAAATCTTAAAACTTATCATTTCTTTCAATGTTCTACTGTTATAAATACAGGTACAAACTTGTCAATGATGCATTCACTTTGTTTTACGCAAAAATATTTTTTCTATGATTGGCAGCATTGATGAAATGTTAAAATAAAAACAATGAATAAACATGGCGTTACCGCGCAAGTGAAATTTTAACAAAATTAAAATGTTAAATGCATATTTTTTGCATGTTTTTTGGTCTCCCTCGACATAAATACTCACTTTTCGTAATAATAAAGCTAAATCTAACTGTTTGGATAAAAAGTTTTCCATATTAACGAGTAAGCGGTTTAATGCATAAATAATAATAAGCGTACCTATTTATTTTGTTGTGTGGCGTTCCGTATTAACGAGTTAGCGGTTTAATGCATAAATAATAATAAGCGTACCTATTTATTTTGTTGTGTGGCACTCCACATCTGGTTGCAATGTTTTCAAATCCAAAAACACATCACAAACATTTGTCACCAATTGTTCAACTTTATCACAACTATCATCAACTACATTGGAGGATACCCACCGCTTTCCCGCCCTGGTATAAATAACAGATTACTCACTAACTAATAATAAGGAACTCCAGTGAAAAATATTATGGCTTTAAAAAAATATGTTCATATAGACCAAGAAACGCTGATTCTGAATATATAAGTTTTATTTCATAATATTAAATGCAGAGTTTATAATAAATTATTAAAAAGTGCATTTTTAAACCTCTTCGGAAAACACAGCGTTAAGTTGGCATTACTGAAATGGTTAACCGTGACGTCACAGTTAACCTGTCACCTGTGTATTGTATTGTATTGACATTTGAAATGACTTGAAGTGCACACGTACCTATGCAATTCAACATTTCGTGTTTTTGGTTTATTTTCATACTGTTTATAGAGATTTAGATAAATAATAGTTATTGTGTTTATTGAAACATAATTTAGGCCCTCAACAATTTACGAAAAGGGCTATATTTGGGGACAATCTGCAATAAATTTTGTCTATTTGAGGTTAAAGTCGTGTCCTATTTTGACATTTGCTTATGTATTTTCAAATTGTTTTTAGTATAGGGCTTTTTATACAAGTTGTTAAACACTCGTCATGATCAGTGTATTATAAATACCAGTGTTTCTGTATGTATTATACATAAAACAATGTACCGACAAAGTAACACCTGACACAAAACACGATGTCACATGTATTTGCAATGAAAGAGATGATTTATTGTTTTTATATTGCACTTTGATTAAATACAACAACAATAGCGGTGAAATGTGGACATTTTACCAATGTTTTTCTATATTAAAAGCAGTTAATCTTGAATAAAAAACACACCTCACACCTAAAAGTCATTATCCGCCATGATTATTGTGGGTTCTTCACAGTGTTGCCAACAGTTAGAAGTGAAATTTACCTAGAATTTCACATTTACGCAATTACCTACGTAGCCACCTGATTGTGTAACACTAATCCTGTTATATGTTAATTAATATGATAATTAATTGGAAAGATATCGGAACTTGGTAAATATACTAATAATACCGTGATTTTCCAAATAAAACACTTTTTGCTACGTGAAGTAATAATTTAAAAGTACGAATACACTCACCACTGAATTAGAAACTGAATTCCAAATTAAAAAAAAAACACTTTGCAAAATAAAAATCATAAGCAACCCGCCGCTCATTTGTACCAAGCGTGGTATTTTGAAGACCCCCCCCCCCCCCCGAACGTGTCACGTAGTATGGGTACGTTCCCTAATATCATTTTGAGTTGTCAGTGTTAAAAATAACATGGCATGTAAGTACATGAAAAATAATTAAGATTCATAGGAATTCCAAAAAATATATATACGTATATATATAAATAATACCAGTAATACTGTCATATGTAATAAAATTTTTGCCAGAGTTCGAAATTTCCCTAGATTTTGTCCTGATTTCCCTTATCCCAAAAAAATATTTTTCTCCCCTAGATCTAGGGAAATTTCCCTCGACATAACATCACTGATTCAAAATGACAACTTAAAAAGTAAAAAAATTAGACCACCATAGATACGGTGCGTTTCTGGGAGTCTTTAAAAATTAAAACTTTGACAATTATTTTAACTATTAAAACTAACTATAAAAATAAAAATAAAAATGCAGTTATTTAAGTTTGAAGGTCTTTATTCATTAAAAAAAATAAAAAAATTGGACTGGAGTTCTCTATTCAATTAATTTCATTCACAATTAATCACACAAAGAAACTATGAGTCCCAATGTTACGCTATAATTAATAACGCACTATTATTTACGTTTCAAATAAAACACAAGAAACATCCCACAAAAGAACATCCCACGTCAAAGCGTAAATACAAACTAATTGGGCGGTCCAGAACACGGAACTGTTTGCATACAACTCGAGTGAACTAGCTCTGTTTCGTTTTTTAAGACGGTGCTAAAATGAGACGCATGCGGGGACTCAGCGGCACTTTCCTTGTATTTTTGAATGAATTCGGCGCGAAAAACAACAGCAACCATTTTTATTTCCGTTCCCGAGGATAAAACGGTCCAAGTCCGAAATTTGAAGATATGAGTTTTTGATGATAATTTACTTGAAGTAAATACGTTTTACGTGAAGTAAAACATGATAATTTACTTGAAGTAAATTATCATGTTTATCAGTGGCAAAAAGATGGAAGTCCCATTATGAAGAAAAAATACGATTTTCAAAATTGCATGTGGATGCAAGTACCATGATGCAACAACTATCTTAGAAGCAGAAGGGTGTACCATGGACTTTATTCCTTTTATAATACACCACATGTCAATAGTCCACTTCATTTAGAGGCAGTAGGACTCAAGTCCACGTTTTTGTTTTTTTTTTTTACATGAGCTCCACACAAGAGGCCCTGAGGAAAATAATTTCCCTCGGGGCCTATGTCATCTTTGGGGATGCTGTGTGGAGGGTTTTTTTAAGGAAGGGAAGGAGAGGAGACTTCTGGGAAGGAAAAGGGTTTAAGGGGTGGGTATGAATCTAGGGTTCAGCATGTCCTGGTCATCCGCCTGCAAGACCTAGACAAACCTCACCCCATGAACCCGGCACCCCTGCTAAATCACCAAACGTAGCGAACCACTTGGGGTGACCTATGGCAGAGGTGTTGGTTATCCAATAAAGGTTCCCGGGGCGGCGGTACCCATTCCCGCCTCCCAAATTGAAAAGTTGACTCAAGTCAGCGTTTTTTTTTAAACAATTATTTTTAAAGGCTTTACTATAAAAATTTCGTTTCATTTGCTCATTTTTAAAACAAAACTAATTGATTTAATAATTAGTTTTTTTGTTATCCATCATACAACATCTCCTGAACATTTACCTTTTTGGACTTGCTTCCGTACAGAATTCAGTTCGCAAGTTCACAGTTCAAGGCCAAGCCATTCGGCGTAGCTTACCCCTTCTATTGTGTTGATCGAACCGAGCGCAGAAAGGGACAGCAAATTTCGCATTGTACTTTGACTTGGAAGCGCGAAAATAATGAACAGCTGTTTTTAACCGTGAAACGACCGTACTACACGGAATAAAATTATGGATAATTTCAAAATAATGCTTTAAATCCGGATTTCTGTGTTTGTTTTCTTTTAATTAGTTTTTATTAGTTAGGTACTATGAACGTCAGTAATAATTTATAAGAATTTGACCAAAAAAAAAATCAACTTCTGACTCGATTTACTCGAAAACGAAAGCTCAAATCAAAAAAAATTATACCACAAAATCGACTCCAAATGTGATGAGGATTCCCCAGTTTCCCGCTTGTACTACGAGTTTTCGGACACCTTGTATACTTTCAAAATGTATTCTAACAAAACGGCAATAACATTTTATTATCAAAATGTACGTGGTTTAAAAAGTAAATTAACTGATTTATACTACGAAGTGCTCAGTTGCAATTATGATTTAATTTGTTTTACAGAAACATGGTTAGACTCCACAATCTTTGACCATGAAATAGTAGATGATCGTTATAATATATATAGACGCGATAGGGACATATCGAGTTCCTTTAAAAAATCAGGTGGTGGAGTTCTAATAGCCATAAAGAAAGAAATTACATTTTTTTTAGTCTCAGCACACAGCTCAAAATCTACAGAAGATTTATGGATTAAATTTAAATTAAATGAAACATCCAGACAATCCATTAACTTATGTTTGGCGTATTTGCCTCCAGATATACAGATCGAAAATCTCACAGATTTTTTCGAAAAGTGTCATACGACATATAATAACTTATCATCAGACGATATAACAATAATAATGGGTGATTTTAATGTCCCATCTATTCAATACTCACCAAATGTGAATGTAACGCACACCAGGCCAGTCTTACATAATAGCCAAAAATCGATATCTCTACTAGACTTTCAAAATTTTACTGGACTTAATCAATTCAATCACGTAACTAACAACATAGATCGAATTTTAGATTTAGTGTTTTCAAACCATAACCTCAACATTCAAATTGCTTCACATGTGCTATCCAAAATTGACCCTTATCATCCTCCCATTGAATTCGATCTTTTGATGTCCAAATACAGACCCCTACCCACTAATCCAGATCACATCAAATATAACTTCAAAAAAACGGATTACATTAAATGCAATGAAATGTTATCACATAACTGGGACGATCTTAACACCTTGAATTGTAATGACTCCCTACTACATTTTTATAACTTGTTATGGCTATCAATTGAAAAATACACTCCGCGCTTAAGAATCAGGAATAATAAGTTTCCAATTTGGTTCAGCAATATTCTGATCCACCAACTCAGAGAAAAAGAAAAGTTCAGAAAGAAATGGAAAAAATACAAAAATCAATGTGTCTTGAGGGCTAGAGTAAAAGTATCCATACGTACATGCCTTAAAGCCCATGTAGATTCATTAGAAAATTCTCTCCCTAACAGTATCAAAAATCTTTCAACCCTTATTAATTCGAAAAGAATTTCTAATTCTCTCCCCAAAATCATGCAACTCCACGACAAATCAGCAACAAATGGAGAAGATACATGTGAACTGTTATCTACTTACTTCTCTTCTGTTTTTAGCTCACCATTCAATTATCCAATAAAAGTGACTCTAAACTTTCTTCCCCACTCTATAATTACCCACTGTCTCAAATCAAAATAACTTTAGACGAGGTCAAAGAGAAATTGAACACTCTTGATATCAATAAGGGTTCCGGCCCAGATGGAATTCCTCCACTATTTATTCGAAATTGTGCAGATCAGCTTGCAGTACCATTACACAAAATATTCATCAAAAGTCTGAACGATGGGGTATTTCCGGATCTGTGGAAGGTTGCCCACGTCATTCCGATTCATAAATCTGGCAGTAAAAATTATGTAAAAAACTACCGTCCTATCAGCCTTTTATCTTGTTTTGGCAAAATATTCGAGTCCATTGTATACAAAACCATCTTTAACCATGTAAAACATATACTTAGTCCTTTCCAACATGGCTTTGTAGCTAAAAGATCCACAAATACTAATTTACTCGAGTATATGGACTTTCTGTGTAAATCGATGAATAATAAAACACAGGTAGATGCCGTGTACACCGATTTCAGTAAGGCCTTTGACAAAGTTAGTCACTCTATCTTAATGAATAAACTGGATAAAATCGGCATTCACGGAAATCTGCTTCGTTGGTTAGAATCATATTTATCACATAGAAGTCAATTAGTTACTGTCAACGGTTTTAACTCTTCCCCAATATTAGTTATGTCGGGCGTACCCCAAGGATCTCACCTTGGACCCTTACTTTTCTTAATCTTTATTAACGACCTTACATACAAACTCCGCTGTAATTTTTCTCTATATGCTGATGACCTCAAATTATATAAAGCAATTAAATCTATGAAAGATTGTGAACTCTTACAACAAGACCTTAACACAATATCTACCTGGTGTGTTGACAATGAAATGGAACTGAATATAGCTATGTGCAAAGTTATAAATTTCACCAAGAACACCAACAAAACTCTGTATTCATATAGCATATGTGGTCACAATCTAGAAACAGTTGAATCAATAAAAGATTTAGGAATTATATTTGACAACAAACTAACATTCAATCAACACATTGAATACATTGTGTGTAAATCAAATAAATTACTTGGTTTTATTGTAAGATCAACCAAACTGTTTAAGAATTCTAACAGTAATAATTCTATTCAATTCCTTAATCCGAAGTGTTCTTGAGTACGGGTCAACAGTCTGGAATCCACATTATATTACACAGATATCAAGACTCGAATCAGTCCAAAGAAAATTTACACGGATTTTGTCTTACCGATCAGGTGTCTATCATCTTCTAGACGGGTACGAACAAAGACTTAGACATTTCAAATTAGAAAGTCTGGTTAAAAGACGAAACATAAATGACCTCTTAATGCTTTATAAAATTGTGAATAATCGTGTAGACAGTAGTACTGTATTAAAATATAACTAGCCGTTGGAAACAATAGTTATATTATTTCAACGTCCAACGCTGTTGAAAATAATTAGCGCCAACAGTTGAAATATAATACCTACATGCGAATATTATTCAACGCAGTCAACGATTCAACTGCCTAATAAATAAAAAGGGTTAAGAGTTTGTACTTCGTGAACAACATTACTCGATATTTTAAATGGTCTTTTGGTTATGTACGTACCTACTGCACGTTTTTTTTTATTTTCCCATCCAATACGGCCGATACTCAGCGCCATGGAACAAACAAATTTATCAACGGCAAGCAAAAAAATAACCTATTGATAAATGTCAATGTTTTGTACCTATTGTTTTCAAAGGTGTTAGAATGATTAAGTCAAAAGGGTCAAGAGATCACACTTCGTGAACGATATTATACCCAATTACACAAGGTCTTTTGGTAATGTACATACCTACTGCACGTTTTATTTTATTTTCCCATCCAATACGGCCAATACTCAGCGCCATGGAACAAACAAATTTATCAACGACAAGCAAAAAAATAACCTATTGATAAATGTCAATGTTTTATACCTATTGTTTTCAACTTTGTTAGAATGATTAAGTCAAAAGGGTCAAGAGATCACACTTCGTGAACGATATTATACCCAATTACACAAGGTCTTTTGGTAATGTACATACCTACTGCACGTTTTTTTTTTTTATTTTCCCGTCCAATACGGCCGATACGTAGCGCCAAGCAACAAGCGAATTTATCAGTGACAAGCAAAATATATCTTCAACAGGATAATATTTTCAACAACCACCAACGTTTTCCAACAGTTTCAACTTTCAACGTTATTATAGGATTATTATTACGTGTGTGTCGCGTGGGGCATAGAGATAATAATAATTAATAATACATCAATGATTCGGGGAACCACCCGTTAAAGGGGATTCCTTAATACGATTTTGATATATTTTTTGTTAGTATCGTGTCGATCTCCTATTATAGTTGCGTCAACATCGACGTTATTTTCAACAGCTATTTTCAACAGTTGAAAATTGCCAACGATAACGACGTTGGCGTTGGATAGAATTATCGTCAACGCCCAGTACTAGTAGACAGTAACTTAGTCAACCAAATCAAGTTATACGCCAGGCCCAAATCTACCAGAAACCTTAACATATTCTGGACTGAAATTTTTACCAATAATACTGGATATTTTAATCCTATGTCCAGAATGTGTCGATCATACAACGATCTTGTTAAAATACACACTTTCATAGATATTTTTCTAAATAATGTAACATGTTTCAAAAAATATCTCCACGAATTGTGCACCTAAAAAAAAAAAAATTAAAAAAAAAAAAAATTTGTTGTTTTATTATATCTCAGGATTTTTCTCATTTCAATTTTGTGTTTAAGTTTTTTTTAAGTTATGTATAAATAATACTTGCATTGTTTTTCATGTGTTTGCTTCTGTAAAAATTCAAATGTAATTACTGCAGACACATTAGTCTAGGGATATTTATATTTGTATTTTAATTTATTATATTTTACCCACAAAAATGTTTTATAAATATCCTGTTTGTGTCTCAAATAAATAAAATAAAATAAGATTGTGAAGTCTTCTTCTGGCTTATCACCAGACTTGTTCCATTACACATGGTTTATCCAACATTAGCACAAAACGGGACGGGACCTAAGAGGACTTACCCCAACATGTGACAGCAGGAGTCGTGCAGTGTGGAGAGGAAGTGTTGCATACGGTCCAGCGGAGATTGGGGCCGCTTCACATTTGGGTCCAGAGGGTCTGCCACGCCCCAGTTCTGCCCCAGTAGGTTCTGTCGCTCCACCTCCAGCATGTTGTAGGCATTACGGTAGCCCTGAAACAACACAACAAACTCTGCCTTAGAGAAAGAGCAAACCAAAATCTGCAATCTTTGTCTCTCTAGTCTAGTAATGGAAAACGCAACCGAATGAAGACTTTTAATAACGTATGTAAAACAAACTATTCCTTGAATACACAGGATTTCTTTTCGATTATCCGGCCACTCCTATAATTTTTTGAAGTGAAAACTTCTTTAGCACCATTGTGATTTTTAAAACTTGATGAAACGAAAAAGCGATACTAAAAACAGACAAAACACATACACCTATAGGATTTAGCCTTGCGAGAATCGAGTCTCCTCTTCGTGCGGTGCTTTGTTAATAATCAGTTTCCTCTTTGTGCCGTGCTTCATAGCCTCCCACTCTTGTCTACTTTGGTTTTCTGAAAGCTTCATTTCTACGTGTGTGAACTGCACACAATTTTTTTTTTTTTAAACCACAAACCAAGCTCTATAATTCACCAGTATTTGTATGTAAATTTCAAGAGTCTACGGACTATAATCCACCACTTCCTCTAATTGGATAGATGTCCGGTTCTTAGGGTGGCAGATTAGTGAGATAGCATTGTAGTTGAACAAAAAACTGACTTATACTCATAACATTTTTGTAACAATACCTTCACGCACTCACTCACTCAGTCAATATTATTATAATAATGTGTATAATTATTATTATTAATATTATTATAATACAATTATTTGCGACTAAAAGTGGAAGATACTCTTACGGCCACTGTTACCAATCCTACTAATCAACTTCTAAGCTGAAACTAAGGTTCATCACTGCTTAAATGCACAACTACGCTGTTCCCAACACACAAGCATTGTTTAAGCAAGCCGCTTAGTCTAAGCCAGCCGGACTACTGGATTAGCTATTTAAGCATAAATCTAAGGAAAGGACTAGTTATAAAAAGTGTCCACAGAGTGAAAAAATACCGCGAATGATCAAATTCACTCTGACAGATGACAGTCGGGTTCGCGCTCCTTTCACTTTTTTGTGTTGCATTTGTCCATTTTATTGTCGTTTTAATAAAATTTAGTTCCAAGTGGCATCCTTTAATCTCGAATTCAATAGGTAATTGGTGATTGGGAGGTTATAAGAATATCGGCGATGCTGTGATGAGCTCTACAAGCCTCATCTTATCGTCAGGTGTAAAATTCTTGGCACGCTTTGTTTTAGTTTCCATTTTAAAGTTTGTTTATTTGCTAACGTACGGAGAAAAAACTTGCGCCGATCCGCCAAATCAAATGCGAAGTACCGATTGTGGCATTACGTTCAAGTTGTCAGTTTATTTTTAATATATTATATACGTTTGTTTAAAAAATATGAAATACCAGTTTATGAATAACGGTATTTAAAAGAAATAATGTGTATTAATAAGAGCTACAATAATTAACTCTTTAATATTAATTTAACATAGAAAGTTTTTAATTTGACGTCATTTTATTGTCTCTGGTAGTGTGTGGGGCCACTTAAGATTTTCAACGATAAAATGATTGGGAACAATGCGAATCGAACGTTCCCTACAAAAAGCTTAAAAATCGCTTGGCTAATCAAAAACTAAGATTAGAACTTAGATAACGATCGAAAAGTTGGTAACAGCGGCCGTTAGTATCGCCCTGGTGTAAGACCACCGTTTGGAATGGAAACATTGCTTGAAATGGTTTTAGCCGTGTTTGGTGACCAGACCTGAATAGCTAGGTACTTCCTCACCTTCCTCTTCCCATCTCCTCCCCTCCCCACTAAGCTCAACCTCACAACACACCCCAATTCCCTATAGTCGCCAGAGTCTCCAGACGGTAGCAGTTGGGACTCTTGCACAGTATTCATATAAAAATAAAATGTCAATTGTTATCCATTAGATGGGTGTTAAGATTTAATGAAAATATCTAGGTTAGGTGTTATGAACAGATTAAAAATGGGTAGACAACAAATAAAAATTCCATCAGATAGAGGAACTGGGATGTATATCAAGGATAACCAGAAGCAAACGTATAAACAATGATGGTGTGAAATAACAACCTCATGCAGCAGCTGCATGGCCTGTGGGTCGTACAGCTGGTTGAGCGCCCGGAACAGAGCCAGCACATGCGGCAGGATGGGTAGAACCAGCTCAGCGCACGGATTCCTCCAGATGGGGTTGCCGCCAGGCGTGACGCCTGTTCCAAAGCCACCGCGTGATGCTCTGGAATTAATGGAAATTAATGAATAGACCGTATATAAAGCTAATTCTGTTAACTGACGCAGGCAGGCTGAAGTAGTTTTGGAAAATTAATGACCGATGCTAATATGTACATATTTTTACTTTTGGCTCTAATTCGAGGGCTCAACCCTTAGCGGAATTGTAGTATCCCAGTGATAACACTTACAAAATAATTATAACCTAGTGTAGCAGTGAACTTTTTAAAATTGAACATATATGTTGAAGTAACCAATACTGCCAAAAATTGTAGCAGTTACAGTTTGTCAAATAAGAGTAAAAAATATATGAGGGCGCCACTGTTGATCAAATGGCAATACTAAACACATAACTCATGGTGTTAAAGTAAAGCTATGTAACCTACATTTGTATAAAAAATTAAAAAGGCATAATAGTGGAAAAAATATTTTTTCATTGCGGTATAGATACTCGCCGATCTCAAAATTAGAATAAGGAACTCCAGTGAAAAATATTATGGCTTTTAAAAAATATGTCCATGTAGACCAATAAACGCTGATTCTGAATATATAAGTTTTATTTCATAATATTAAACGCAGAGTTTTAAAAAAATTATTAAAAAGTGCATTTTTAAACCTCTCCTCAAAATACAGCGTCAAGTTGGCATTACTGAAATGGTTAACGGTGACGTCACCGTTAACCTGCTAACCAATTCACCGAAGTGTATCAAGATGTATTGACATTTGAAATCTTACGCCTTACGCCGCGAAAGACACGCACGCCATTCAACATTTCGTGTTTTTTTGGTTATTTTCATACTGTTAAAGAGATTTAGATAAATAATAGTTATTGTGTTTATTGGAAACAATATTTAGGCTCTCAACAATTAAAATTATGACGTAAAAGGGCTATATTTGAGGTTAAGCATAATCATAAATAGGTCATATATGTCATATTTGACATTTGGTTTACGATACATCGGTCGTATTTTCGAATTTTTTTTAGTATCAAGGGCTTTTTATACAAGTTATTACACAGTCGTCATGATCAGTATATTATAAATACCAGTGTTTCTGTATGTGTTATAAAAACAATGTAGTCACGCCTGAACACAAAATTGGAGGCTTACGATGTCACTAACTTGTATTTGCAATGAAAAAGATGATTTGTTGTGTTTATATTGCACTTTGTTAAAATACAATAACAGTACCGGTGAAATGTGGACATTTTACCAATATTTTTTCTATATTAAAAGCAGTTAATCTTGAATAAAAAACACACCTCACACCTAAAAGTCGTCTCAAAGCATTCCGCCATTAAAATTCTTCTGGATTCTTCATTCAAACAGGGATGATCTGCCCAAAAAAATTATTTCCCTAGATTTCGAAGTGAAATTTCCCTAGAACTTCACATTTACGCAATTACCTACGTAGCCACCTGATTGTGTAACACTAATCCTGTTATATGTTAATTAATATGATTAATTAATTGGGAAGATATCGGAATTTCGTAAATGTACTTATAATACTGTGCTTTTCCAAATAAAACACTTTTTGCTACGTGAAATAATAATTTAAAAGTACGAATACACTCACCACTGAATTCCAAATAAAAAAAAAACACTTTGCACAATAAAAATCAACCGCAATCACCGATAAAACGGAACTTAAAATTTTTTTTTTCGGAGGTCCCATTTATCTTTTTAGATACATAATATCATTTTGAGTTGTCAGTGTTAAAAATAACATTGCATGTAAGTACATGAACAATAATTAAGATTCATAGGAATTCCAAAAAATATATATACATATATAAAAATATATATAAATAATACCAGTAATATTGTCATATGTAATAAAAAATTTGCCAGAGTTCGAAATTTCCCTAGATTTTGTCCTGATTTCCCTTTTCCCTAAAAAATATTTTTCTCCCCTAGATCTAGGGAAATTTCCCTAGACATAACATCACTGATTCAAAATGACAACTTGAAAATAAATAAACTATCGGTGGGTGAAGAAGTCACACAATCCACCATAGATACGGTGCTTTTCGTGGGGTCTTGAAAAATTAAAACTTTGACAATTATTTTAACTATTAAAACTAACTATAAAAATAAAAATAAAAGTGCAGTTATTTAAGTTTGAAGGTCTTTATTCATAAAAAAAATAAAAAAATTGGTTAAAAAAATATTATTATTATACCTTTGAAATTTGGTGTTAACATAATGAAGAATAACTATAATGTAATAAAATATAAAGCAGAGTTTAGAAATTGCTCATATTTATTTAATACTAGATAAAGTACCTAGCGTTGCCTGGGCTTTAGATCATGTCTCTAATTTTAGATCTGAATATATTTAACTCATTCAGATCTCAAAGTAGTATAACTAAACTCACCATTAGTGATTCTTCCTTTCTATCTATTGTTAAATTCAAATTTATGTTAAATTAAATTAAAGCAAATCGCTTTATAAATCACCTTTTAATCAAATTTATGTCATGAAGAAAAAATGTGTTTTTTAAATGTGGTTTACTGTGTTCTATACATTCAGTGTCATTGCACTTCAAAAAAATATTTGACAGTTAAATTGGTGTTGCCAGTCTACAAATTTATTAGTTCCAGTTTTTATATTTTCTACTCTTTTTTGACAGACTATAACTACCTGCTTCAAGAATTACAAAGTGCCTGTCCAGTAGGTTGCATGGTCGCTACGCGGTTACTTGAAAATACTACTATCCGCCCGTTACCTTTTAGGAGCCAAGGGCTTTGGCTTGTAACAAACTTCAGTGAGATTCAGGCCAGCTAACAGGAAGGTGCATCTGTCACGGAGGACGAACCATGACGGACTATAGCTAGCTGCTTCAAGAATTACAAAGTGCCTACCCAGTAGATTGCATGGTCGCTACGCGGTTACTTGAAAATACTACTATCCGCCCGTTACCTTTTAGGAGCCAAGGGCTTTGGCTTGTAACAAACTTCAGAGAGATTCAGGCCAGCTAACAGGAAGGTGCATCTGTCACGGAGGACGAACCATGACGGACTATAGCTAGCTGCTTCAAGAATTACAAAGTGCCTACCCAGTAGATTGCATGGTCGCTACGCGGTTACTTGAAAATACTACTATCCGCCCGTTACCTTTTAGGAGCCAAGGGCTTTGGCTTGTAACAAACTTCAGTGAGATTCAGGCCAGCTAACAGGAAGGTGCATCTGTCACGGAGGACGAACCATGACGGACTATAGCTAGCTGCTTCAAGAATTACAAAGTGCCTACCCAGTAGATTGCATGGTCGCTACGCGATTACTTGAAAATACTACTATCCGCCCGTTACCTTTTAGGAGCCAAGGGCTTTGGCTTGTAACAAACTTCAGTGACATTCAGGCCAGCTAACAGGAAGGTGCATCTGTCACGGAGGACGAACCATGACGGACTATAGCTAGTTGCTTCAAGAATTACAAAGTGCCTACCCAGTAGATTGCATGGTCGCTACGCGGTTACTTGAAAATACTACTATCCGCCCGTTACCTTTTAGGAGCCAAGGGCTTTGGCTTGTAACAAACTTCAGTGAGATTCAGGCCAGCTAACAGAAAGGTGCATCTGTCACGGAGGACGAACCATGACGGACTATAGCTAGCTGCTTCAAGAATTACAAAGTGCCTACCCAGTAGATTGCATGGTCGCTACGCGGTTACTTGAAAATACTACTATCCGCCCGTTACCTTTTAGGAGCCAAGGGCTTTGGCTTGTAACAAACTTCAGTGAGATTCAGGCCAGCTAACAGGAAGGTGCATCTGTCACAGAGGACAAACCATGACAGACTACGAAATAATGTGAATCACTTTTATTTATTAGTTTATCACCTTTTGGTTTACTTAATTTTCAATCTCTACTTGTAGATTATGTAGAACTCATATTTAAATTCAAAATCGTCTGGCGCCCTGAAACTGTAATCTCAATATCAACCATTCACAATAGATTTTAAATTAACCTAAACATGTGACATTTTATGGCTTAGCTGTTTTTTTTTCTTAGAGCGACCTTAGATATATTTAATTATTTAATAGAGTCATAGTCATTCCTATCTGATATTATTTGTAACATGATAAAACGATTAAATTCACATACTTTGATTATGTCTTTTATTTCAGTTACAATTTATGGTTGACTAAATTTTCATGCTACTTTTGTTTTGAGCTTTCACTATTATAAAAAATCTTCTGACACATTTAATCTTACACACATAATAATAGCAATCCTTTTTTTAATCATCACATAACTTCATAAAAAAATTGAATAATATCATATTAACTGACATTTTTGACATCCACTTCAAAATTTTTAAGTAAAAAAAAATCAAAAGTTCCGCTAAGGGTTAAACTCAAACAAAGTTATTATCTAAATTCACAATTTCTAAAAACCATCGCAAAATCAGCCTAAAACGAATGACAGCACTTGTTCTACTGATATCGCACTAATCATCTATTGTGCCAGTGCGCCCATCAAGACCTTTTGAACTGACGTGGAAAATGAGCTGAAGGGGAAATCCTTACCCAAGTTAAACAAATAAATTTATTCAACATATTTCTACAGACATCGTTAGAGATATGAATGGGGAACTTTTACAAATATATTTCAGTTCCATATAAAACAGTTTTTAGTTTTCAGACACATTCAGAAATAAATATTCCATTTATTAGGATTTTACTGCAAAGCAGAAATTTTCAGACCTTCTTACAGAATATGCCTGAGGCCTGAGGTTAAGGTGTAAAAATAAAACATTGTCAAAATAACCAATTGAATAGAAGACATTACTCACTTGTCTGGATCATCTGGCCAAGCACACCGCTTGATGACACCAAGTAAGAGGTTTACGCAGTGTAGCAGGTGGCTGCGGTTCTGCCCGTTATGATCGTGGGCCGAGGGGGGCACGGGGGCTCGGTCCAGCCCCACGAAGCGCATCAGGGCTCCAGGTGACTCCAGGTGGGGGGCCATGGCGGCCCAGTGGGCCGCGCACGACCCAAGAATCTCGCCGATGAGGGCCTTCTGGCGGTTGTAGTCGCAGAAGTGGTTGGATATGAGGAGTAGGGCTTCCTGGAATGGAGAACAAATTACTGCATATATTTTTGACACACACGTTAATATATTTTGAACTATTCCTATTGGCTCCTCGTAGTAGTAGTAGTGTTAATGCTTATTTGATTTATACACAACCATACATCATATCTCCCACATAAAGTTTTCGATCATTCTTATTAAAAATAATTAAAAATTAAAGAATATCGGTAATGTAAGACAAGCTGATAACAGTTAAGTATGGATAATAATCTGAACGCAGAATGGAAGATACTTTCAATAACACCATTGGAGAACTTACACCATTAAACTCCTATTTGCCGGAAACACGCGGTTAAAATATTTCGCGAAAAAAGATGTTTGTCTGCGATTTTGACCCTTCTATTGTACAGAATTTGTATAAAGACAAGATCAGAATCACTTGTGCCAACATTTACCCATGTCACCTGGCAACCCCAGAATATTTTTAAACGATTTTATCTGTGGCATCAAAATGTCAAATTTGCCGCGACTCTTTCTGTCAAAGTTGATGCGTGTTACTTGACGAAAACATCGTAAAACCTATCAATTTACGTAATTAATTTAAGTAATGTTGTTTTGGTACATAATTTATTGTTCTAGGAATGTGTTTCGGTCCTTAAAATTCTATAGCTCAAAATTAATCCACAAAACATTCAATTCAAAATTCAAAGTGGTGCTTTGTTAGGAAATTTCCGTGTTTTTTATGGCCTTTGACGGGTTAATAATGGAAACAGTTTTTAATGAGCAGATTGGAATAACCAGATACATAGTTAACAACGTTCCTTTTCCTTCTCCACTTCATTCCATATCAAAATATTCTGCTAATTGGGTGTGCCGTAGTCTCACTAGCTAAGGGCAGTTGGGACAAGGTGAAACTCTTTCACAGGTTTCACAAGGTACCAGAAAATATATTATGGGGTTCAAAAGGCCAATTTTGAATGGTACATTTCAAGGGACCGAAAAAAAAAACTTCTTGTATGAAAGCATCTCACACGGAACCTTATCAGTGGATTTCACACCATATTTTTTAAATTACCTGAAGAGTAATCCTTTCCATGGTGCTGAGCTGCGAAGGCTCCTGGCACAGTTTGCGCACGGTGGTGTGTATGCGCGGGAAGACAGGCAGCAGTAAGAGGGGGTACTTGTGTCCTATCTTGACCAGCAGGCTGGCGGCGTGACGGCGCACATTACGCACCGAGCGCGGCCGCGCACCCTTGCTGTCCTCCTGGCCCGGCCCGCAGCCCGTATACACCAGCGCACTGAATATCTTGTCCAGCACGCGTGGAAGCAGGTTGACGCCCGACATGGCTACGCAGTTTCCTGCAAAGTTAAAAATACATTGTAATAACTAGTGTGAGAGGAGACAACAAAAATTCACAAAAACCCTATTAACGTAATATTTGTAGCTCATTGAAATTTTTATCAACACTTCTAATATTTAGATGCAGCGTGTTTTTTTTTTTTAAATTTAACTCCACACAGGAGGACCTGAGGCAATATAATTTCCCTCAGAGCCTATGTCATCTGAAATGCTGTGTGGAGGGTCTTTTTGAGGAGAGGAAGGAATGAACATTGGTTTTGAAGAGACCCATGTTGTAGGAAGGAGGAAATACAGACGCCAACAAATCGTTCCACAGCCGAACTGTTGATTACAAGAACGAGTCGATGAAGCGACCCGTTCTCATGTGACAAATGTCAACCATGTACATATGTTAGGTGCGCGTATGGTGTGGTTCCCGACTATGCACAGGTGCCAAAGGGATCAATGACGCTAGTACCTCGGAGCATCTTCCATTGAAATACCGGTAGAACATTATACATATGATAACATTCCCAACCGACGCCTGTGCTCTAAAGATTGCTTGTTTTGTTTCGTTTGTTAAGTTAGGAGAATCTATCAAACAGACCTCCCGTTTCTGCAGTCAAGGGTTTTTTTAAGGTATTTTGGGGCTCCAGACCATAGTTATGTATTATTGTGGTATTTATTTAGCAAACAAAATTCTTCGTGATATCCGGTATTGAAAACCACGATGAAAAGGATGGACAAGGTGCTAAAACCTTTGCCAGAATCCTGGCTGCCTCCAAATGCTTCCACTTCTGCAGGACTCCAGCTGTCTTTTTCCAGTTTCTAATGTTTCTAATTACCTAAATATGTTTTTTTTAATAACTCAGGTACGCCTCATACATCGCTAATTTTTGTGTTTAATTCAAGTGTTAACTTTTGAGATGGCTTTAATTATGTTTAATGACAAGATTTGAATAGCCAGCCTTTCCAACTTTATTAGAAAGGGGGGAATGACTATGATTGAGTAGGGGATGTGAGGATGTCTCACCCTGGCTGATCTGGCAAGAGGACATGGTGAGGAAAACAAAGAGCGCCGATATGAAGGATAGCAGCAGGCTGAGCAGCAGCGGGTCCTGGGTCTCCAGCGCCAGGCACATCTCCAGGAGGGCGAGCCCAGACGCCACACTGGGGCGCTCGCTCACTTGCAGGATGCGGGACAGGACACTCTCTAGCAGCTGGAAATTAATCAAATTCACATATATATTTATATAATCATGTAAAACAAAGCCACCTTTAAACTGTCATTTGGCTCAGGATTTTTTTTTGTTTTTTTTTTTTTATGCGATTTTAACCCTTATGTATAAAACTGTATGAAGGACAATGTCAGAATCGCTTGCGCCAATATCACTCTTGACGTAACCATTGGTTTCATTAATTTAGCTACTCTAGAATATTTTTTGGTAAATTTTTGGGATTAGTGTCCATGGCTATTACGAATAATTTTTAGAAAAAAACTTTAGATTCGCCTTAATCACTATCAAAGGAATCTTTTTGCATCACGGCCGGCGGAAAATAATGCATTTTAATTTTCAATGTCGTTAAATAAAATTTCACTTCGCGAACTGATACTACGACAGCCCGCCCGCCATTTTGTCACTGTTATGTCGGTATCCCAACCTGATACAAACAAGAGCAGATACGATTGTACCCGACTTCGTGGGATATATGATAAGGCGCGAAATTATGAAATTTGTCTAGCGGGCTAGTGTATGTTATCTTTACTTTAAAAAACAGCCTACGTTTTTAAATGGTTTGTCTGGCAAAGCAGGGTTTGTGTAGCGGGCTTGTGTATATTATCTTTATTTTAAAAAACATCCCAGGATTTGAATGGTTTACAGTGACAAAATGGCGGGCGGGCTGTCATAGTATCGGTTTGCGAAGTGAAATTTTATTTAACCCGTCTGCTTGTTTAGGAATAAATACATCCCAAAACATGTAATCGCGTTATACTTTCATAAGACCAAAAACGTCCCGAGCGACCTTACATTTTAAAAGCTATATATCTCTCTTCCTCTCATGCAAACATATGTATTTTTCTTTTAACCAGAAAGAGAACGAAATCATGCTTCTTATTGTCTTTGAAATATGAAAGCATCTTGCACAGATATTTTACAATCTCGATCCAAAGTGACGGTTTCAGATTTTTTTCAGAATCCGAGGCTTCCGGATTGTGAGGTGCGAATATATTGAACCAAGCAGACGGGTTAAGGAAATTGAAAATTAAAATGCATTATTTTCCGCCAGCCGTGATGCTAAAAGTTTCCTTTTATAGTAATTAAGGCGAATCTAAAGTTTTTTTCTACAAATTATTTGTAATAGCCATGAACACTAATCCCAAAAAATTACCTATTTTTTAATGAATTTTCTATGACCTGCAAGTCAGTTTTGGCAACTGTCAAAGGCGAAAAAATCGATGTTTTATGTTTTCAAATGCATGTAAAGGTCATTATTTATTTGCAAACCCCTTTGAATTGTGTTTTTTCTTGTTGGGTATGGATTCAGATTTGTGTAGAAATAATAAAATCAGTTTATATTTTTTGAAAATTATTTCCAAAATGGGAGATTTTTTAATTTTATTTTTTTTAGTTAGTTATTCTGGAAAAACCTCTTACGATATTATCATGTAATGAATAATAAGGTATATTATCTGGTAAACAGAAAACAATCACAAAAAAAAACAATTCCTTTGTTTTTGTATGTATATTTGACCAGAAAGCAACAAGGTAATTTCCGCGCGGTTTTTCGAAATACCTTTTGACTTTCAACAGGTTAATTCAAGTAACAAAACTACACGTCGGTCCAATGTCAAAGTCGGGAATCCGCATTTTTGCCAGTTTTGAGTTAAATATACCAAAATTTTTCATTTTAAACGGAGCATACCCCGCCATTTATATTTTTTTTTACACATTATTATGTATAAACTACAGATTTATTTAAGCTGGTTTGGTAATAATATAAATCGATTTATGATATTGATTCTAAACTTCAAACCACAATATCTCCAAATGATATTTTTGTGGATTTGCGACTTTGGCATTTACCTGACGATATTATATGGGTAACATCCACATAACATAACAGATTCAGAATCCATCAGATTTTTTTTTATATTAACTCCACACAGGTGATCAAGGTCATCATGTCACCTTCGGGGACACTGTGTGGAAGGTCTTTTTAAAAAAACGGGAGGAAAGGGAGTTCTGGGAAAGAAAAAGGTATGAGGGGTGGGTAAGAATCTGGGGGATAGTACATCCAGGAGTAACGAACGCCTGAATCCGACCCTCGCACTGCAGTGCAAGACAACGGGTAGAGAGGGTCCTGCTGGAGATGTCAAGATCGCGAGTAGGCAGATACATCTGCCGCCAGGATTTAGACCAACTTCACCCACGAACACCCCTGCTAAGTCACCAAACATAGCAAATCACCTTGTATATAGCAGAGGTGTTGGTTATCCAATAAATAGTTTCCGGGGCGACAGTACCCCAACCAATCTCCCAAATCAGATAGTCAACCTCCAATAGAAGCAGAACAAGTATATTGTAATACTACGTAAGATTGGATACTTACAATAGACAAAGCCTCCCACTCCAGATATACGGGATCGTGAATGTTTCCATCTGTGTTGTGTTGATGTGAGACAGCTTTTCCGAGCACTACTCGCACCCACTGGTCCACGTAGCCAAAGGTCACCAGAGGAGCAATCAGAGTAGCTTGTCTGGGGATGCAAATAATATCAAACTTTATAACAAACTAGCTGACCCGACAAACGTTACGTTGTTCTGCCACATAAATTATTTGTAGTGAATATTTTGGTTGTTAAATAAAAAAATAACGAATGTATTGTAAGTGTGTCGGGATGGGATCAATAGGAATGGAGCACTGTAGACGATGACCGCCGATAAAAACAAATATACACCAACTAAAGTAGGAAAATGAAATAAAGAAAATCAATATGAATTTCGAAGAGCAATTGCGTGTACGATATTTTTTGTCAGTCTGTCTTTAGCCAACACAAATAAGCTCGATGGTTTGCCCACGCGAGAACACGATGCCGAATGAAATATCAAAATGATGATAAGCTTCTCATGAATGTCTTGCGCATGTATGGATTAAAGTTCGATGAGGCAGACGTAGCGCCATCTGTCATTCAACAACATAAATAATTTCGTTCTGTTTGAAATACGAAAGACGGTTAAATTTTTTCATACGAAAATACTAAAATCACGATTAAAAAATGGTAGGGTGGGGGTAGGTGGGTTAAAATTTGGGATTATAGGTATTTTTTGATGCCAAATAAAAAATTTAAAAAATTTTGGATAGGGACACACTAATCACCTAGTGGTAGAAAATATACTTTAACCTCTAATGGGCCGTTTACGCGCGGGCGCGCGCGTATTATGCGCATGCTTTGAATAAAATTTTCAACCAAAAAATTTTTGTCTGTGATTTTGGCCCTTCTATGTACAGAATTTGTATGAAGAACAGGGTCAGAGTCGCTTGCGCCAACATTACCACATGAGACGCGTAAAAGTTTCATTCACCTTGCAACACCAGAATATTTTTAAACGATTTTATCTGTGACAATAGAAATGTCATTTTTGCAGCGAGTTTTACCCGTCACAATTTATGCGTGTTCCTCGACTAAAACATCGTAAAACCTATTATTCAAAATTCAAAGTGGTGCTTTTTTAGTGAATTTTCGTGAAATGCCATGGCCTTTGACCGGTTAAGGGGTGCAAAATGAGGATGGGGGTGGTTTTCCGAAATCTCATGCAGACAATGACTTTCCTCTTGTTTTGATGGTCAAATGTGCAAATTTCCATCAATCACAGAAAAACTGTAAATTTGTGTAATGTTGATGCATTCCAAGAGATGGTGCAGGTTCGTTTTATGAAGATAGCCGAGTACCCTCGAACGCTAGCATGCCATTCATGCAGTATAGACCAGACCTCTGTGGCTGTCGTAGATCTTGTGTAGGGCTAGTAGATTCTTCAATAGTGACCCAGCTGCTGTACAAATCTCAAGTATACCGAACAATTGAATTTGGGAGCTACCTCTGGGCTGGAGCTCCACAATACTTGATAAACTTGCTTGATTCTGTGCAAAGGAGGGCGGTTCGTCTGATTGACAATCCGTTGTTAACAGACCGATTGCCATCTCCAATGCACAGGCTCAATGTGAGTATGCTGAGTCTGTTCTACAGTTTAATATCAGCTGTTCAATGTCTTTTAAAATGCGTTGAAGCTTGAACCCTTTAGTTGCCAAAAAGACTTTAAAAAAATCTTTTTTATGTTAGCTCCACACAGGGGAGGTAAATTATTTTCCTCGAGGCCTAAGTCATCTTTGGGGATGCTGGGTGGAGGGTCTTTTTAAGGGAAGGAAGTTCTGGGAAGGAAAAAGGTATGGTTATTAATCTGGGTTTCAGTATGTCCAGATTATCTGCCAAGAGCTAGACAAAACCTCACCCCATGAACCAGGACATCCCTCACCAAAGTCCCAGTCACCAAACATAGCGAACATTTGGGGTGACCTATGGCAGAGGTGTTGGTTATCCAATAAATGATTCCCGGGGCCGCAGTACCCATTCCCGCCTCCCAAATTAAAATCAAAATGCTCAGATCGAAAACCATTTTGGGTTCTCTATGTGATATAGATTCACCAGTTTCCCGCTTATACTAAAAGTTTCTGGACTTCATGTGTACATATATAGAGAAGATAATATCAAGCTAAAAAACAAATAAATTCTAGAAAACATAAAACATGAAAAACATTTCACCTAAAGTTATCCAAGAAGTCAGTCCTACACCGGCAGAAGTACATGGAGAATTCATTTTCGCAATCAAAATCAATGGCGGCATAGCTGGCTGTGTCGAGGGTCACCCCGACAGGCCTGGACTCCGGATAGGTGACCCTGAGCAGCTTGGGGGCGGTGGCATTGACCCAGCGCGGCACAAACGCCAGCAGCACCAGGTCCTTCTGCGCGTGCTCGTGCTTGAAGAGGGCGGACCAGACGGAGGCGGCCGTGTGCGCCAGGCAGAGGGAGGGGTGCGCCGAGAAGAGCAGGAGCGACTCCAGGAAGATGGCCAGGTGCGGGGGGCGCTCTGTGACACCGTCCTCCCGGCCCCACAGCGAGGATAGTTGCTGACCGATACCCGCAAGAACCTAAAATTGTCATAGAATTATGTAGCTCATCTGGGAAGCTAAAGCAAAACCTTATTCCCCATTTATTTATCTATTTACAATGATTTGATTTGCATTGTGACAAGTCTCGACATTTTGTATTATAATGTTGATTGAGGAACAGCAATTCATTATTTGGGAGTCTACGGGAAGGGATTTTGAATTGGGTAAGTTGTAACAAAGTAGGTGTGTCAGTAATACTGTTGATAATTTTGAATATGCAAATTAGATCAGAATCCTTTCTACGTTTTTCTAAAGAAGAAATGTTTAAAGTTTGTTCATTTTCCTCATATGAGTACTCGCCTCTTTCAAGTCCAAGCAATAAGGAACTCCAGTGAAAAATATTATGGCTTTAAAAAAATATGTTCATATAGACCAAGAAACGCTGATTCTGAATATATAAGTTTTATTTCATAATATTAAACGCAGAGTTTTTAAAAATATATTAAAAAGTGCATTTTTAAACCTCTTCTCAAAACACAGCGTTAAGTTGGCATTACTGAAATGGTTAACGGTGACGTCACACTTAACCTGTCACCTGGTGATAGTGTGTTGACATTTGAAATGACTTGAAGTGCACACGTACCTATGCAATTCAACATTTCGTGTGTTTGGTTTATTTTCATACTGTTTATAGAGATTTAGATAAATAATAGTTATTGTGTTTATTGAAACATAATTTAGGCCCTCAACAATTTACGAAAAGGGCTATATTTGCGGACCATCTGCAATAAATTTTGTCTATTTGAGGTTAAAGTCGTCCTATTTTGACATTTGGTTATGTATTTTCAAATTGTTTTTAGTATAGGGCTTTTTATACAAGTTGTTACACACTCGTCATGATCAGTGTATTATAAATACCAGTGTTTCTGTATGTATTATACATAAAACAATGTACCTACAAAGTAACGCCTGACACAAAACACGATGTCACATGTATTTGCAATGAAAGAGATGATTTATTGTTTTTATATTGCACTTTGATTAAATACAATAACAGTAGCGGTGAAATGTGGACATTTTACCAATGTTTTTCTATATTAAAAGCAGTTAATCTTGAATAAAAAACACACCTCACACCTAAAAGTCATTACAAAGCATTCTGCCATGACTGCCATGATCAGTGTTGCCAGCCGTGTCTTGTAAAAAGTCACCTAAAATATATAAAAAAAGTAACCTTTTTGTGTGAAAAATAACCTTTCGTATTTTTTCCAGTGGAATGGTAAAAAGTTGATAGAATACATGAGGATATAAATAAACCAATCATCATGAGGAGCTCAGTATTAAAGTGGGACATAAGCCATTTGGATTATTTTTGAGTAGAGCGAGTTTTTTGTTTTGTATATACCGGTATGAAAAATCTGATATTTTTTCTACCTGCAAGGTTATGCCGGCGTAAATAGCGGGTACTCAAAATGCAAAAAGTCAGATTGAGCGATCAATCAGATTTGTCGAGTGAGCGAGAAGCTATGGTTAATTTGTAATTTACACATTTTTTTTTTTTTTTTTTAAATTTATTGAGGTAACAAACAGTAATACATATTTTAATAATAAAGTAACATATTACATGGTTGCATTAACCAGCGAAGTTTTCGGTAAAATTTATAATATATATATATAAAAACATAGATTAAAACATTAAAGAAAACATAAAGTGATAGAAAAAAAATATATATATATATATATACAACAGAAATGAAAAAAAAAACATACAAATTATAAAGCATATTATAGGATATATAAATAATCCAAATATTATTATTATAATAAAAAGAAGGAAAAACAAACATAATGAGAATGAAAAAAAATAATAATAACATGCAGCAGGGGTGAAGAGTTCGTAATTAACAATTTGTTTAAATTTTTTCTATTACTGATTTAATAAATTGGCCTGAGGACAAATGAAAAATATCAGAGTCGTAAAAGATATCATTGAATTTTTTGCACGTCCTTCAGAGAAATGAATGTTGTGTGTAATTTGTTTTTGAGTGTGGGATGTGGAATAGTTGGTTTGATCTTGTGTTTCTTATTGGACAGTGGAAATTAATGTTTTCTAGAAGACAGTTGTTGTCAACAACGTTGTTAATGATTTTGAATAAAAATTTTTGGTCGGATATATTTCTTCTATCTTCTAAAGTTGATAAATTATGGAATGTTAATGAGTCTTTTAGGTTTTCTGATGTTCGAAAGGATTTAAAGTCTAGGTGTTTCAATGTCTTTTTTTGAATTCTTTCTAACCTTTCAATATTTACTTTGTATTGGGGATTCCATATGACTGATCCGAATTCTAATATTGAGCGAAACGTGTTCCTCTTTCACAATAGTGTGGAAGAGAAAGAAGTAAAGTTTTGCAATAAGTGTATAGTCCACGATTTAGCAAGCCGTTAGCCAACACGAAAAAAAAAAAACAAAAGAGCATTCCGTTTGACGTTGGTTCTGAAAAATCACCTAAAAGTAACCTTTTGAGTAGTGTAACCTGAAAGAAACCTTTCAGAGTAAAAAATCACCTAAAAGGTTACAAAAGTAACCTTCTGGCAACGCTGGCCATGATTCTTCATTCAAACAGGGATGTTCTGCCCAAAAAAATTATTTCCCTAGATTTCGAAGTGAAATTTCCCTAGAATTTCACATTTACGCAATTACCTACGTAGCCACCCGATTGTGTAACACTAATCCTGTTATATGTTAATTAATATGATAATTAATTGGAAAGATATCGGAACTTGGTAAATATACTAATAATACCGTGATTTTCCAAATAAAACACTTTTTGCTACGTGAAGTAATAATTTAAAAGTACGAATACACTCACCACTGAATTAGAAACTAAATTCCAAATAAAAAAAAACACTTTGCAAAATAAAAATCATAAGCAACCCGCCGCTCATTTGTACCAAGCGTGGTATTTTGAAGACCCCCCCCCCCCCCGAACGTGTCACGTAGTATGGGTACGTTCCATAATATCATTTTGAGTTGTCAGTGTTAAAAATAACATTGCATGTAAGTACATGAACAATAATTAAGATTCATAGGAATTCCAAAAAATATATATAAGTATATATATAATAAAATTTTACATATGTAATAAAATTTTTGCCAGAGTTCGAAATTTCCCTAGATTTTGTCCTGATTTCCCTTATCCCTAAAAAATATTTTTCTCCCCTAGATCTAGGGAAATTTCCCTCGACATGACATCACTGATTCAAAATGACAACTTAAAAAGTAAAAAACTAACGGTGGGTGAAGACCACCATAGATACGGTGCGTTTCTGGGAGTCTTTAAAAATTAAAACTTCGACAATTATTTTAACTATTAAAACTAGCTATAAAAATAAAAATGCAGTTATTTAAGTTTGAAGGTCTTTATTCATTAAAAAAAATAAAAAAATTGGACTGGAGTTCTCTATTCTTGGTAGGAAGCGATGTTGTACGGATTCGATGTGACAAATGTGGATAGCATAGAAAGGATACCAAATGATACTAGCATATTTAAGGTGAGGTCGAACCAGCAAACAGAAAAGAGTTTAAGTATACTTATATGTTTAAAGTCAGAGGTAATTCTATGAATGAAGCTGATTTAAACGGTGACCGTACAACTCAGAATGAAACCAACTCAGAAGCACCTCAGACAGGTCATTAACCGGTGACATGCCGGAGACGCGCCGGCGCGCGCGTCATATGCACATGCGCGAGAAAATAATTCAAATATTTGAATAATGTTTACGACAAAAAACTTTTGGTCTGCGATTTTGGCCCTTCTATGTACAGAATTTGTATGAAGAACAGTGTCAGAATCGCTTGCGCCATCATTACTCTCGGAGACGCTTAAAGTTTCATTCACCTTGCAACCCTGGAATATTTTTAAAACGATTTCTTCTATGACAATCGGCTGTCAGAATTTGCCGCAATTATTACCGATGCAATAAATACGTGTTCCGCAAATAAAACATCGTAAAACCTATTAATTTACGTAATAAATACAAGTAATGTTGTTTTGATAGATAGTTTATTGTGTTGTGAACGTGTTTCAGTCAATAAAATATACAATAGCTCAAAATTAATCAACAAAACATTCAATTCAAAGTTCAAAATGGTGCTCTTTTAGTGTTTTTTTGTGAATTTTCGCGAATTTCCGCGAAATGGCCTGGCCTTTGACGGGTTAAGAGTGATGATAAAAAAATATAAAATAATTGGTTAAATAGGTTATGTTAGGTTAGGGTTACCAGCTATTTTAAAATAATTTTTTTAATAGCTTTAAATGACCTTTCTGAGTTGTTTCTGAGTTGGTTTCATTTGGAGTTGGCATGGAACCGATATAAACATCTAGTTGGGGGCATTATTTGCAATCACGACTGTAAATGATTTTTTTTTAATTTTAATAATGTGTATTATAGATTTACATAATTCTATTATAATACTCATGAAATAATTTATATAACTGAAAAATAAATACATGAAAAATTTAACAGTAATACATAAC
Source organism: Limnephilus rhombicus (assembly GCA_929108145.2). Classification (NCBI taxonomy): domain Eukaryota; kingdom Metazoa; phylum Arthropoda; class Insecta; order Trichoptera; family Limnephilidae; genus Limnephilus; species Limnephilus rhombicus. The sequence continues at coordinate 52,528,970 of OV815276.1, forward strand.
TGCCTAAAATGACTCTTTAAATGCATTATTTTGTATTTCCGGAAATACTTCTCATTATGATTTAACTACTACAGAGTTTTTTTTTAAATGCATATTAAATGTGTCCCTATTTTCTGTATCCGTTTTTTTAATGAAATAATGTTAAAATGCATTATTTCTCAAATCCGGATACTGAAATAATTGTTTTCATCGTTATCTAACTGACACAAAGTGTTTATAAAATAAAATGTGCCAATTAACCGTATTCCACTTATCTTTATATTTACCAGTTTTTTTAATGCGTATATTTCACAGTGATATATTTTTTTACATTAAAGAAAAGTTTATTAGCATGAAGATATTGCGGCATATGAAGATATTGCATCTAAATCAAGTTGGAAAGTATAATGTAAATCAAGTTGGAAAAATACAATTTTGAATGTCGCACATCATCTTGAAAAGTTTGAGATTGTCAACGATAAGCAAGCAAGTAGTATTTGGATACACACTTGAATGTTATCAATCAATATCAAGAGTAGTACAGGTCCCAAGTTTCATCCCTGTGGTATTCCTGAAAATGCAGGGAATTTCCTGGACTCATGACCGCCGATGAATACATACTATGTTTTTTAAATATGTTTCAAAAAACTTTAATGCGTCGTGATCTATATGGTCAAATGCCTTTGCCAAGTCCGTATTAATCTCGTCTGTTTAATATTGCGCATCCAATGCTCTTGCTACTTTACATGACAATTCGAGAAGATTGGAAACATTGACTTTTATAATAAAAACCACGCTGATTTCCCCTAAGAAACTGTTTTATTTTATTTGTCAATTTTTCACAAATAAATGTTCAAAATTTTTTGGAAATGGCGATAAGACCGCCTATTAATCTTTAACTGGTGCCTCTGTTTTGCAACCCGACTTTGGGTTTGGGTTCACCTTGGTCAGTTTCTAAATTGGAGATTATGCATATTACAAGATTATATACATTAATCCACTATACTTATATAAAATAGATTTTGAATATTGCTGGGTTCACCTTGGTTAGTTTCTCAGATTGGAGATTATGCATATTACAAGATTATACAGGGTGTTAAGGGACGTACTTGACTTACTTTAACCAGTGATTCCTGACATTATTTGGAGTAAAAAATGTAAATGAAATTTTGGTCTCCGGTGACATTTTTGATTTTTTTTCTACAAAAACATAAAAAAATGGTAGTTGTTGAACAGTTGGAGGCGGGGTAAGGGGTTCATCGGTCACCCGGCTGAGTGACCAGTGACGACATGTGGAAGATTTTTTTTTTGTTTGATTTTGAAGAAAAAATTTTTGAAAAAAAAAAAGTCATCAAAAAAAGTCACCGGAGATCAAAATTTCATTTACATTTTTTACTCCAAATAATGTCAGGAATCACTGGTTAGGCGTCGATGACACAGGGCTAGTTTACAAGCTACTATCTGGGAAATTCACTATCTGTTAGTAAACTCGCCCAGTGTCATCGTGTCACTTGCTAACTGGCAGCAACTAGCAGATCTACGAAATAATCTACGAATCTACGAAGTTGACAATCTACGAAAAAAAGTTGAAAGGTCGTCAACTTTACTAGCCTACACGCTTGCTCCGCTTGCTTGTGATTGGTTTATTTATGTTTCCAACATGGCTTCCGATAAACAGCTGATTTCGACTGTCAAACATTGAAGAATTAGTTCACGCAGTCGTCGTTATTCTTGTTACTGGCGCTAGCAGCGGCCTCAGTTTCCTACGCTTCTGAGCGAGTGGACAGTTTTGTGTGTCATCATGACAATCTCACTCGACGATTTACCCGCTTTTAGATAGTAGCTTGTAACTCGCCGTGAGTCATCGAGGCATTAAAGTAAGTCAAGTACGTCCCTTAACCTCTGACAGGCCGGAGACGCGCCGGCGCGCGCGTCATATGCGCATGCGCGAGAAAATAATTCAAATATTTGAATAATACTTCCGACAAAAAACTTTTGGTCTACGATTTTGGCCCTTCTATGTACACAATTTGTATGAAGAACAGTGTCAGAATCGCTTGCGCCATCATTACTCTCGGAGACGCTACAAGTTTCATTCACCTTGTCACCCTGGAATATTTTTAAAACGATTTCTTCTATGACAATCGGCTGTCAGAATTTGCCGCGAATTTAACGGTCGCAATAAATGCGTGTATCGCGAATAAAACATCATAAAACCTATTAATTTACGTAATAAATGCAAGTAATGTGGTTTTGGTAGATAGTTTATTGTGTTGTGAACGTGTTTCAGTTAATAAAATATACAATAGCTCAAAATTTATCAACAAAACATTCAATTCAAAATTCAAAGTGGTGGTTTTTTAGTGTTTTTTTGCGAAGTTCCGCGAATTTCCGCTAAATGTCATGGCCTTTGACCGGTTAACACCCTTTATACATTATTCCACTATACTTACATAAAGTTAACATTGAATAGTGTTTATGGAGAAAAATTCAATTAAAAATAAATTTTAAGTGGCGGTTCCAAATACGGATTGTTCATATGAAAAATATCAATAAACTTTCAAATCTGCCTTAACCGGTGACAGGCCGGAGACGCGCCGGCGCGCGCGTCATATGCGCATGCGCGAGAAAATAATTCAAATATTTGAATAATACTTCCGACAAAAAACTTTTGGTCTGCGATTTTGGCCCTTCTATGTACACAATTTGTATGAAGAACAGTGTCAGAATCGCTTGCGCCATCATTACTCTCGGAGACGCTACAAATTTCATTCACCTTGTCACCCTGGAATATTTTTAAAACGATTTCTTCTATGACAATCGGCTGTCAGAATTTGCCGCGAATTTAACGGTCGCAATAAATGCGTGTATCGCGAATAAAACATCATAAAACCTATTAATTTACGTAATAAATGCAAGTAATGTGGTTTTGGTAGATAGTTTATTGTGTTGTGAACGTGTTTCAGTTAATAAAATATACAATAGCTCAAAATTTATCAACAAAACATTCAATTCAAAATTCAAAGTGGTGGTTTTTTAGTGTTTTTTTGCGAAGTTCCGCGAATTTCCGCGAAATGGCCTGGCCTTTGACCGGTTAATCCAATTTCATTGATGGCCGTTTGTTTCAACGCTTGCTACAGTAAAAATAAGAGTAAAAGAAATTACTAATGTGTAATATCACAAAAATGCATTTTTCAACCAATTTAACCACCCTTTTACGTCACTTTTAACTTTTACCTCGTGACCATGTGTTAAAAATATGGTTATTTGGGACAATCCCAAATTTTTGGCATGATATCGCATGTCGAAATATCTCATAAAACTTCTTCGAACACAGCAAACTTATTTTGTGGCACCATTTTGATTTAAATTAATAAATTACTTCATTTTTACCACTTTTCTTGTTTACAAAACCAACATGTTTCGTGAGCAATGCTTACTTCTTCAGGGTTTTTTATTGATACTGAAAACCCTGAAGAAGTGAACATTGCTCACGAAACATGTTGGTTTTGTAAACAAGAAAAGTGGTAAAAACGAAGTAATTTATTAATTTAGATCTCATAAAATTTGTGAGACATTAAATTCAAGGAGATATTATGTTTGGCTTATATTTTTTTTATATCTTAACCCCTCCGAATTTTCGAGAATATTAGCTTTTGGTGTCTTAACCTGTCAAAGGCCCGCAAATTCCAGGAAAAATACGGAAATTTCGTAACAAAACACGTTTTTGAATTTTGAATTAAATGTTTTGTTGATTAATTTTGAGCTATCGTATATTTCATTGACTGAAATACGTTCCTAGAAACCAAATGCACCAAAACAACATTACTTGCGTTAATTACGTAAATTAATAGGTTTTATGATGTTTTAGTCGAGGAACACGCATCAAAACTGACAGCTTCAATTTGCGCCAAAAATGACATTTCGATTCCACAGATAAAAATCATTTAAAAATAATCTGGTGTTGTCAGATGAATGAAACTAGTGGCTATATCATCAATGATGTTGGCGCAAGCGATTCTGACCTTGTTTTCATACAAATTCTGTACATAGAAGGGTCAAAATCGCAGTCAAACTTTTTTATTTCGAAATATTTTTTTCGCGCATGCGCAAAAGCTGCGCGCAAATGAGCGTCTCCGGCCGTTTACAGGTTAAACGAAATGACATTTTACGAAAACTTTTAGTTATAACCGCTTCACAATTAAAGCTCTATAAATGAAACATTTCTGAACGTAGCCGAATAGTAAAAACTGTTTTAGAAAGGTTACAAAATAGGCTTTCAAATTATTATATTACAAATAAATATTAGCATTTGTAAATATTAAAATTTAGAACGCAAACATTAAAAATAGGTAAAAATGATTCACGTGATGTTTTTATGTGAAAACGGTACTAAAATCACAGATTATGCAAACAACAATACTTATTCTATTGTATATATGTGTAATAAACACTTTTGTCACCTCACTTTTTTATCATTTCATATAAAAATATTTAATAAAAATTTAAAATGTGGAGTGCGGTGGAGCTGCCGGTAGCAAATTTGCGCGGGTAAATATTTTTGTCAACTACACGATTGACAGCTGATTCCTGTTATGTATTTCCATAGACAACTTGATAGAAATGTGCAGCTTGTTCTACTATCGACCTTTGACTTTTTGTTTTAGGGATGTAACTAAAACAATAACGGAGTTATAACGATTTCTATGGAAACACACGCGCTGACGTATAAACACGCTTATTGTACTTGACTGCTGTCCTATTTTTAACGCTTATATCTGCTTACGTTGCGGAGGGGTTAATATATAAAACAAAGTCGGGTTAGTTACACTATTCATAACTCGAGAACGGCTGAACCGATTTTGATGATCTTTGATTTGTTGGATTTGTCTCCGCCCCGGATAGGATAATAAGTATTAAATGATAATATATTAATAATAATAACTATTAACCGGTCAAATGCCGGGCCATTTCGAGGAAATTCGCGGAACTTCACAAAAAAACCACCACTTTGAATTTTGAATTGAATGTTTTGTTGATAAATTTTGAGCTATTGTATATTTTATTGACTGAAACACGTTCACAACACAATAAACTATCTACTAAAACCACATTACTTGCATTTATTACGTAAATTAATAGGTTTTACGACGTTTTATTCGCGATACATGCATTTATTGCGACCGTTAAATCCGCGGCAAATTATGACAGCGCATTGTCACGGATAAAATCGTTTTAAAAATATTCCAGGGTGACAAGGTGAATGAAACTTTTAACACCACCTAGAGTAATGATAGCGCAAGCGATTTTGACATTGTTCTTCATACAAATTCTGTACATATAAGGGTCAAAATTGCAGACAAAAAGTTTTTCGTCGACAATATTATTCAAATATTTGAATTATTTTCTCGCGCATGCGCAAATGACGCCCTCAATTCCGCGTTCCCGGCCTCTCACAGGTTAAAACATCGCAAAAATTCACGAAAAAGAAAGTTATGACGAAAATTCATTTCCTCATACATTTAATATGGAACGAATTTTCATCTTTTGAAAGAGCTGAAGGAATATTGTGGTAGGTAGGTATAATATTATTAGTAGGTTATTTTTAAGTTTAAAACTACTATTATGTAATGATATTATTTTTCTTACTTTTGTACTCTATTATATGTTTATTTATAAAAGGCAGTATAGCCGTTTATGTATTTAAAATAAAAAATATTGCAGTTTGCTTGAATTCCAAAAATTCAAAAACGTCAAATGTCAATGTGCTGATTGTTTTTGTTTTGTTCTTAAACATATAATGCTGCCTCTTGAAACGCTGGACGCCACTGAAACGTATCATGTTCGTATAAAATGTAACCTTGCTATACCTCCAAGGAGCGCATTCAGCCACGGGCCATCTCGACGAACTCCAATCAAAAGGCACGTGGCCCCCAACAGTATCCAAGTCTGGCGTATTACGGTAGTACGGTTAGCAGACCGTGACTTTGCGACGCGGGGTCGTGAAGGCATATTATAGTAGCCAACACTAGGACCAATTCACTTCACGATTCCTTTTCCAGAAATAATTCCACAAAACGGCCAACCAGCCACATCGGAAAAAAGTGGGACTTTCACGTCATCCACTATAAATAACTCGTACACGAACCTCGCGTGTTACGTAAAAACACCACGCGTTCTTTTAGGTTTTAAATCGACTCAGATTCTCATGATTATACGTAAATTTAAACTCTTGATGGAGAGTGACTAATTTCCGAAAAAGCTGCCCATGCTGATTCGGGAGGAAGTGACCATAAACAAAAAGGAAGCTCTCTCTTTTCCAAAAATTACCAGTGTCCAAAAAACACCATAGACAAAATAACCACCTAAGCAAGAACTGCATTAGTCACATAATTATTTATGTGACACTCTCTTTCTTACACACTAAATGTCAACAGTCGTAAAGGGGACAAATGGTGAACGTATGTCTGCACAACTCCAGGAAAACAGCCACTTCTTTTCAAAACATTCAAGACGCATTGTGACGTGGGGTACCTATTGCAATTCGGTGAAGTCAATCAAATACATCTGCAAATTTATCACAAAAGTCAGCGATATGGCGGTTTTTGGCGTTAAAACTACAAATAAAAAACGATGAAATCACACGCTATCAAGTTTGTGAGCTACAATGAGGGATTCGGCGTATATTCTCATTCCCCATTCATGAACGACATTCCATTGTCGTATATTTGGCGATGCATCTGGAGAATGATCAACGAGTTTGTTTCATTACATCGATTGTTGCCAAACGTGCTGAAACACCTCCAGCAACAACATTGACCTGTTTCTTTTCGATTTGCCAATGCGATCTGTTTGCCCGGACGTTGCTCTACTCTGAGATGCCACGTTATTACACTTTGTCGAATGCTTTGTCGAAGAGATTTCTACGTCGGAAGCACGGCGATGTGGGGACTGATCATCGGGTTGTGCGTTCTACTGATGCTCTTGGTCGCATTTACACGGTTCATGTAAAAAGTAACGAATGCTTCTACTTTCGGTTGTTGCTGGTGAATGTTCGTGGGTCGATATCGTTTGAATCACAAGTCAATGGTGTAGTGTGCCCAACAATTCGTGTTGCATGTCAGCAGATCAATTTCATCATTATTTCGACTTGTTTCCCATCGAATCCACATGAACTATGGAACAAGTACAAAGATGACATGTCAGAAGACATTTTACATCGAATTCGTGTCAGTTCAGGGAATCCTGATCTCGAGGTGAATGAGGATATACATAAAAAGGCTTTGTTTTTTTTTATTATTACATATTGTAATCTTTATATTTTTATGTTACATAATAGGTAAAAAGGTTCGAAAAATGTTTGATCGAAGACATGTGTTACCTCACGTGCGGCAGTTTGTTAGTCAAGTTAGGAATAACAACGCCAGATCGACCCTTCATGAATGCAATGAAACTTGCAATGAATGATGCTTTCAATCAAGAATTGGTACGTGAACGTGAATATGATCAAGATGCATTGAACCAATCAGTTTGAACGAATTTACCACTGTTGTACCCCCAACAGAAGGAAGTGCAAGATTCGTTAATGAAGGCAGTTGATGATGGAAATGGTGGCTTATTTTTCCTCAATGTGCCCGGTGGAACTGGGAAGATTATCTAACGACAACAAAACAAAAAATGTTGGATATCACAAGGTGCTTCAATGAAGGGAATCGACCCAAGTGTAACCCACCCAGTAAATAGTTTTAACAGAAAGTAGTACAATAATGCCATGTGAATCATTTCGATTCGCTTTAATAAAGCAAATGTCTTGCTGCCACGTGAATTACATTTCTTAATTCATTTTGAGTATTAATTTTAACTTAAAAAAAATGAAATTAATTCAGCTTATAACCACTGGAGCGACGGCGCATTTTATAACTTTTGCCTCGGATTGCTCGTGATATTTTCGTATTCATTTTGATTTTTTTCCGCCGACATTGAAAAAATCATATCTCCGAATTTTAATATTGAGACATGCAAACTGATTATAGTTCCATATAGCCAATGAATTAACCTATCTTTTGTTGATTATCGCATATTCGTAGGAATTATAAAAAAAATATTACAAAATCGTAAACTTTAAAAATGTGCGAATCCTGCGTGTTCGTTACTTTGAAATTGCCCTAAATGTTACTTTTTCAAGTCAACATTGGATATTTTCGATTTCTACACGTTGTCTATGGCCTACTTGATAACCACAGAAGCAAACATATTTTTAAACTGTCAATTTTTAAGTGCAATCAGCTGATTTGGAATATTTTGCTCGAAGTTTTTTTTATAGATATTTGAGACCGCGGAGTGACAAAATGAAATCCACTTTTTAGTATACTGAAATACATTTAACACAAAGTAACTGTATGAAATTAGTAGGATACGTTCATTGTCTACAATTATCAATAAGAATTTACGTGATTTTTGCTTTATTTAACTAAAATAATCGTTTTACAAATACACCCTAAATGACAATATCAAAATCAGACTACAGCTTTATAAACATTTGTGATCTAACATTGGATATTCATCAACATGTTTTTATATAATGTAGTTAATTAAGATACAAGGTTTTTAATAAGATAAAAATCATAAGAATACGTATTACTAACCTTTTAGAATACTTGCACGAATGTTTTCGAGTTTCGCATTTCCATTCTGACAAAATATACCATCTGACAGCTGGCTTTGATTGAGATTTACTGGATTAAAACTTTTCTAAACTAATTGAAATTTACATGTATATCTTTGTTATGAATCCTTCTAATTGATAAACTACAGTTCAAATGCACACGTCAAGTAATTAGGTCAATAATTGTAAAAATGAACACAAAGATCGGGTGAAATTCGAAATTTCAAATTTACTTCGTAAAATACGTAAAAAAGCCACTAATTTTTCATTTGCACGAATTGAAAACACGTTAAATAGATTGATAATTGAATTGCGGGAACTGCCGTATGTAAACACTTAATAAAAATCAATTAAAACAATCAATAACATCATTCTAAGCCAACAAACGGCTGTCATTTTAACCTAGAAATTTTCGTCAACAAAACAAGATACGTGCTTATGCATACCGCGAAATATTCCTTCCAGAAGCACTATAGAAGCATCGATGTTGCCCTAAATGAAAGACAATTTTACCAGCTTTCCAACGGAATAAATATTGGCCAGGGACTGGTAAATAATTAAATAATTTTTAATTGTTTACGAGTGGTAAGTCATAAACGTCGAATTATTCGACGTGGGCAATCCTAGAAGAAAACAAAACGTCGAATTATTCGACATGGTCGCTCCAGTGGATAAGTTAACACAACAGTTATTTTCGTTATTTGTTTTTGGGGTGTTATGCCGTGTTGCGCTACCTCCTTCTTTAGCCAACGTTTCGGACATCGTTGCAGTGTCCATCATCAGGGCAGATCCGGCAGATCCGGTAGATGTGTAATTTTTACACATGAAGTGTGTGCTTATTTACTTCGAAGTAACTTCGAGTACTTCGAAGTAAATAAGCACACACTTCACGACTAAAAATTACACATCTACCGGATCTGCCCTTATGATGGACACTGCAACGATGTCCGAAACGTTGGCTAAAGAAGGAGGTAGCGCAACACGGCATAACACCCCAAAAACAAATAACGAAAATGCTTTTGGCCGTGAAAATCTTAAAACTTATCACAACAGTTATTGATTCTTAGGCGGTACGAAGTTCGCCGGGTCAGCTAGTAACATAATATATATAACATAAATATTTTTATAGGAACAAAGCTGTCAGTCCCTACAACGTGAAACAAAATACGGCGGGATATTTTGATAGTTGTGTTGTGGTTTTCAAATTTAATTTTCAGTGTAGCTGCTTTTTATATGGAATATTCTGCTTTTTCGACTGGCCACACTAATAACTATTATTTTAACAAAATGCTCTTTGAAAATAATAGTTATTACAAAGTACACTTTGTTAAAATAATAGTTATTAGTGCGCGCATGGTCCTATTTAACATCCTTGTTACTTTAACTGACAGTTAAAATTTTAATTTAGTTCACGATTTAGCTTTCTGTTGAAACAGACGGACCTTATTTTCAAAGGTGAATTTATTGTTCAGTTTTAAGTCAATAGAAGCTCAACTTATAGATCATGTGGCTAATGGTGTGTATTTACAAAGACATATTAAGTTGCAAAAGTGGCTCATTCCAAACAAACTCTTCGGTCACTTTCAAACTCGGCTTGATTCAAATATTAAGGCCTTGTGCGCACTAGCAGCTAGCCGCGTAGGCGGTCAACCGCGCGGCCAGCCGCATTTTTATTTTAGTATGCAACCGCTCATATCCGTACGCACCCAACCGCCGAAAAATTTCATACCAAAATAAAAATGCAGCTGGCCGCGCGGTTGACCGCCTACGCAGCTAGCCGCTAGTGCGCACAAGGCCTAAATGTAAATATGTGTATTGGTTTTCTTATGAGATAGCATTTATGTTGTTAAATTTCATACAAACTAGATGGATTATAGATAAATAATAACTAACTAGTGGCTAACTGCGAAAATCTAAATAAAATAAAATTTTCGAAACACAGAAGCATTAAATACCTGTGTTAATTTTTTCAGAAAGAGGTAATGCTTCTCATCCAGGGTGTTGGTGTTGACCAGTGCAGCTCGGTGGATGCAGCTTATGGCGTCTTCACTTAGCAGAATCATCAGGGGCTTGCGTTCCTTCACCTGGGAACACCAAATACACACTGTGTTATAAAAGGACCACACTTACGGACAATTTAATGTTATTTAAATGGTTTTGGATTGTTAGCCGATCATCGTCCCTACGTGGCTATTGATCTTCTCAATCATTTGTAATACTGAAACCTAGGTCACTAAATGTGGCATTAAGAAGCCGAGGAAAATGAAGTCACAAACCTGTCCCTTCCTGTTGACAATCTGCAGCAGGCACTCGGCAGCGGGGAGCTGGAAAGCCTCGTCACTGAGCAGGATGCACAGGATCTGCAGCAGTCGTCCGTCCTGGCTGATGATGTGGTTCATTGAGACCCACTCCACAAAGCCCGTCAGCGTCATGAGGACAACCTGAAAACAACATTTTGATATGTGTAATTATTTGTGGCTAACAGAGAAGGCTCCACTGGGCAGGACACAGAGCAAGAATGGAAGAGAGCTGACCATTAAAGTGGCTTCTGCAGGACGAAGAAGTGTTGGAAGACTTAACTTATTTATGATACCTCTAAGGAACTAGAGGTATCATAAATAACACCTTCTAAAGGTTCTGGCCAGTGGTGTATTTATGTAAGTTTATTAGAGTTAATTGCATTTAGTACTTTTTTAGTTGAATGTTTGATTAAAAAACAGAGGAGGAAAACGTTATTTCATCAATAATGGGTGGTGCATAATGGGTACCTGCACAACGCGTTCATGTTCGGCCGCCACGTGGTAGTTGCCCACCTGGGTGGACTCCCGGAACCTCTGAACATGCAGCTCGATGAGGCGGAGGAAAAAGGCAAATATCTCCGCCATGCTGCTGGTGAGGGCGGCATAGATGTCCTTCCTTCGTTGGTTCGACTCCAGAGTCTGGAGAGAAATAAATTTGAATTATAAGCTAAATATTTACATTAGATTAACAATCCATACTATCCATTGACCTATGATATCTAGACAGGCCCTACAAAATTCATCATGGCACCTCAAACTCCCGAAACCAGAATAAAATTGGCTCACGGCCCATTTATGAAAAAGTATATGCATCGTATTGCATCGTTTAGATCGCACAGTTCTTAGTGTTGTATCTTTTATCGAACTGTAAGGTCTACACTGAAACTAATTTGCATTGCCAGTCGTCCAGACGGGGGTAAATTTTTTCAAACACAAAAATATACCACTACCGAATATTTTACAAGGTACACGCCGCGGACTTTATTTTTGAAAACGTAGTCAGTTATCAGAATACAGAAGAAAATATATGTGTTACAGATCGCATTTACACACCGCATTCATATAAGTGAATAAAATTATAGTTTTTAAAATTTGTCAAGCAATATTTCTGACGTCATTCGCGCTTCGACTCATTCACGCGGCGGGGAGTGGTCGGGGTTACCGCTCAGCGAGCGGGGGGAGGGTGAGCGCTTTACAGGGAAGGGCCGAACTGGTAATGGGCTCATTAATTAATTTATTTTTAATTAAAAAACGTTTCTCAGTTTTTTTTCGTATTTTAAGCACAAAATATAATAGCCCATTACGTATTATTTGCTGAATGAATTTCTTTTTCACAATTAATAATTTTCTTAGTTTTAACCACGTTTATTGTTTATAAAAAAACCGACATATTTCCTGAGCAATGCTCACTTCTTCCTCAGCGTTTACTTAATTAAAAAAAAAGGTTATGAAATAATATTATGATTGATTCGTGTAGATTAAAAAAATATATATTAGTAAGTATGTATTTTAAAAAAGGATCAAAGTCAAATTTCGCCGTCCCTTGTCCAGGCTGCGATGCAACAACGCGATGGGTAATGTAAATTTAATTCTTGTTACAAGCTTTGGTTTGTTCAAAAATCTGCTTCCGATAAAATAAATTTTAAAATCAGTAAATAAGCTTCCAGATCCGTCCATAAAGAGATTAAAACTTTTCCTAGAAGCGTCAGAAAATCATTTGCTGCAATGTCTCTAAAGGGGCATTTGTATATCAAAAGACATGGTTTTATTAATAAACATTTCTTTATTTTATGTACCAATCTTTTCATTTTCCAACCTTGTTTGGTGGTTTCCCAAATCGATCATCAACAAACTGAAAACACCGCAAATAACTCTCCGATTGAGCTAGTGGGAGAAGACTAAGTATCAACTATTTTTTAGCTGAAAACTTACTTTAAAAAAAAAAAAACGTTTCTGGTAGATTTCTGCCTCGAAGTTTCGAAGGAATATCCCACAATTAGTCCAGTCAATGAAAGGTCCAAAAGGTGTTGTAGAGTGCGTGAGCAGGAACCTAAGCGATTACTACAGAAACTTCACGCTTCACAAATGCAGATATTTTTGAAAAAAATCATTTTACCTCACATTTTGAATCAAACATTCCTTCATATCGTCTAAAATATTCATCAATGAAAGAAATTTATTTGAAAGAAGTTGTAAAGAATTTAATTCCCTTTTAGAATATACATATGCAAATTAATCTCTAACCAGGAAATATTTACAGCAATTTTAAGTTTTTTAGTAAAATGTCATCATTTTCAGAAAAAGCTGTTTTTATCTTATTACTGACACATCACTTTTGTTTGTAACAGATTGTGGGACTTAGACTTGGATTTAATTTATTTTTAGCTTGGATTTAGAAAATTACGTATAGAATAAAAATTGTACATAATTTTATGAGCTTTTACTTATTATAAGAAAATTGTCCTCTGCGATGCACCGTTTTCGAGATATAAGCGCACATCCGAACATTGGGACCTTCTCCCCCCCCCCTCCTCCCTCCCCTAGCTCACCACCTAGACGTCAGAACTATTAATATGTTCACACCCTAAGCACCCTGAACAAGTTTCTGAAGGAATCGCTTAGGTTCCTGCTCACGCACTCTACACCTCCTTCCTTGACTGGACTAAATAGAAATACGGCTGCTCTAACCCATCTCCTTCCCCTCCCGACTACAATCAGCCTCACATCCCCAATTGGGGATGCCATAGTCTAACTGGTTCCAGGCGGTTGGGAGAAACCCATAACCACCATTTATTGGATAACTAACATCCCTGCAATGGGTCTTTCCAAGTGGTTATTTACTATTTATTTACCAAATATTTTTCACTAAGATAAAACCTTTGCCCAATAATAAAAATGTAGGTTTACCTACCGTTTTTGGTTCTAGAGGACCTGTTCAGAATGTAAAAACTAAAAATGAAAACTAAAATGTTTCATGTTATTTATTAATCCTCTCCCAATTCAGCCCTTTCTTTCGTTTCGTGACGTATCTTCTCGACGTTTGTTTAAAATTAAAAGAACACCTCTTGTCACACAATGAACGCTCTCGGGTTATTTTCTTTACGAGTGTATACGGCTAGTTTATACCAAGTAGGATTGATAAATTCATCTCCATAATACGTCACACGCGACATGTGATTGGTTGATGAATGATAAAACTACATAATGGGATTTGAGAATGAACTTTGTGATCGGATTTACGAACTTCGAAGCGAGGCGCTGGAATACGTACAAGAGTTGTATTGTTAACATTTACTTACACGGCGTCAATTTTACTGGCTCGCTACTAAGATAGGGCATATCTAGACAATACTTGATCGAAGATACTATCATTTTGTTTTTTGAAGAGTTTTATTAAATGTACATTTGTTACTTAAATTAATTTTTTCCTCGACCGGTTTCGATACAACCGTATCATTCACGAGCAGAATTAAAACTAACTTAAAAAATAAATGCAAGTACCAAAGATTAATTAGGTGGGAGTAGTGGGAGGGATGATTTTGGGGGGAGGGGGAAGGCGGTGGGAGGAGTCAATATTATACGGAAACATGGTTAGTAAAGGAGATTTGCAAGGCGCTATTATTTTATTCACTAAATTAATTTTAGATTTAATTTTTTTGTTTATTTTGAGCGTTTCTAAAGCGCAAAGATTAAAGTATGAATTTATATTGCAATGTTTAAATTTTGTTTTTTCTTTATTGAAGCCAGGCGCGGCCGGTGCCTCAAATTATAGGTGGTTCACCAAGCCATTCATAAAAAACGAAAGGTTGATATTATATTTAAAAAAAAATCTAGACATCATGCATAATTTTACATTATTTGCTAAGTATCTAAAAATATCATGTAACTGTAATAGTAAAAATATTGTGCGATGTAAAAACATGCTGATGTCTAGAGTTTAATATAGTGAATTGACCTGCCAGGTAAGTAGGTATGTTTTATGTATCTGTTTGTAAATTCAAATAATAAAAATACACATAGCCTAGGAACTCATAATAAATTGTACAATGCAACATAACTAAAACGGCGCTCTAGTAATTATCTAATTATTATAGAATTATTCTGGTATCAATATTTTTAGAAGCATTTTACACTCCATTACTATTGATATTACATCTATTAGAAGATTAGTGGAAAGGGTGGGTGTGATATCCATTTAAAAATACTCAACCTTCCAAAGATAATAATAATAACGCAATAATCCAATAATAATAATTAAACGTTTCACTCTGCGGCGTGGATCGCCAATATTGCCATTTACTGTCGTGACAACTTCGATCAATGGGTGACAAACAAATAATAATGTCAAAAAGGTACATCCCAAGGGCTCGAACAAGATAATGTCACACGAGACGCATAGCTGACCCTTTGACTAATGGTTACATTTTAGAAGAGAAATATTATTACTTAATATTATCTTGTTCAAACCTTACTACCGCTGGAACCAAAGCTTCGGAATATTTCCGAAGAATGCCGAAGCTCTTCGGGTCGGCCGTGCAGCGCGCGGTCAGCCGATTTTTAGTATGACATGTTTCTGACGTTTTGGGATTTTTTACTACGAGCATCATTCAAATTACGGGGCGCTTAGCTCTGGCGCGCGGTTTGGCATTGTACCTACCTCGGTTCCTCGCTCCTAGCGGGTAGCCGCCGTAACTGGCGGGTGGGAACAATGCGTTTATTTGGCCGTAATACATTGTTAATTGTTAGATTGATAAATAATTATAATTAAATTTAAAGATTGTGCTCAATTTTATCAATTTAATAAATAAACACATTACGTAGAAATACGATGAGTTGTAAAATGATGTTGAATTTTTTTGGCGGTTCAGCGCCCCATTGCACGTTAGCGCCAGCCGCGCCTGATTGAAGCTATGGCCTGACTCTATTAAATGATTCGCAAATTCGGAATAATTATTATTTCTTAAACAAAGTTCATGTTCCCTGATTCTAGTTTTGAAATTTCTAGTTGTCATACTGTGCGTCACAATCGTTACATTCTAAAGTGTATATCCCGTTTTTTTCAAATTTATTAGAAACATCCTTATTATTTATCAAATTTTTTATTTTAGAATTAGTATAGAAAGCTGGAGAAATATGATCTGGTAATAAAAGGTAAGTAAGTAACAAATGTAACAAATGTACATTTAATAAAACTCTTCAAAAAACAAAATGTCTAGAAATTGTTACATAGTTAATACCCAAGAAATACAAAAAATCCATACTATCGATGAGATTATGCAGTTGGGTTGGTCACCTGTGAGATAGAGAGATGCGACAAGTCACTCTAGTAATTGGAGGAATGGGATAAATCTAATTGCCATTGCAATGCCATAGCCTCTTTTGGATAGGGTTCTAACTTCACTTTTCCTTGTTCTGAGATACGAGGTGTCAAAGTTTGCCAAGACCATTTCTCATTATCAATTAACCACTCCGATACGTAAGCGGATATACACGATAATATAACGATAGCAGTCAAGTACAATAAGCGTGTTTTCACGTCAACGCGTGTGTTTCCACAGAAATCGTTATAACTCCGTTATTGTTCTAGTGACATCCCTAAAACAAAAAGTAGACGGTCCGTAATAAATCAAGCTGCGCATACCTATTCAAGTTGTCCATAGAAATACATAAAAAGACATATACTGTCAGATACACGGTAGATACAGATTTTACCCGCCAAATCGCATAGAGACATTGTTTATTATACATTTATACAACAGAATAAGTATTGTTTTTTACATAATCTGTGATTTTAGTACCACTTTCACATAAAAACATGAATCATTTTTACATTTCTTTTATGTTTACATTCTAAATTTTAATATTTACAAATGTTAATATTTGTTTGTAGTTAAAATAATTACATAGATCTAATTATATTGGTAGAAACATATACATTATTCTGTTGTTCATTGTAAAAATCAACGAGATAGGGCTTACCATTACTATTTTCTGAATTTTTGTTTTTGTTTTTTCGACTTTCCCGAAAGTAGAGGATTTGCTGGTTATGTCTATTAGCCCTTCTGCCGACGATATGGTTCTATTTGCATGTTTAGGTATATTCTAAAATGGTAAGTATATGTCCTATTTAAATATATTCCTCCAAAATATGTTCAGGTGCTATGTAGGTCCTCATACAAGATTCAACCTCCAAATCAGAAATTGGTTAAATAAAAATAATAAAAAATATACTGAAAAAATTCAAAACTTTAAAAAATCGTACACCAAAAACATCCAGGCTGGTGGTCGGCCGATCAAAGAACTCTTAAAAAATAAAACTTAAAACTTTAGTCAGCCGTTTGCCGTAAGCGAAAATGTTTCCTAAAACACGGAAAGGTTATTTGACGTAACTATATCATTTTTCATAGTAAATAAAAACTAAAACATTGGATACGCCCGGGTTCAAGGGAGTAACCCGCATTTCATTAAAAAAACATCGGATTTTCCATCACTTACATCAATTTTTGGTCGGACTTCTGCAAAAAACAGTAGGTATTTTAAGGTCGTAAACTTTCAAATTTTCATAATATATAAACTTCGAGTACACAGATCGACACAGTTTTTTTTTTAAGTAAAATGGCATCAAAAAGTGAAAATCGACAAAATGTTGATTACGTCAATTAGCCTTTCTGCCGTCGATGTGTAACCAGCTAAGGCATAATAATTCATTGCATAATTATATTAATATTTGAATATTTTCCATGATATACACTAAAATATTTTGAATTAAGATTGAACCATAAAATCAAAAATTGTTAAATAGATTACAAATATTTGTCTTTGCAAGCTTTGAAACCTCAAAACATGGTAAGGCGAAGTTAGAAACCCGTCCAACCAAAGTGGCAAACTCTAATGCACCTTGTAACAACTATCAGATACAAACATAGAGAGTGTAAGTGATGTTAGAACCTTGTAAAATAAAAGGAGCTTGATTTTAGAATTTCTTCATTCAACTATCAACGGAAATACAACACGTACGGTTCTGAAAATTATTTTGGTTATAGAAATGAGCAAAAGAAATGGTTTTGCATTCAAAGGTCATTTTTGAAAAAAATGTCAGAACTAGAGACGGGTAAGTTTAGCATTTTTCCGGAGGCCTCCGGGACATGCTTCTTTTTAAAAGTACTTGAGGTCTTGGAGCAGGTCCCGGGAGCCTCTCCCGACTCGCGAATGACCCGAGCGCGCAAAAGAATTCGAACGCGCAACCTGCTCCCGAATGGCTCGAATCGAGACGCTCGGGTTCCACCCTAGCCGGACCTCGGAGCCGGAGCCCGCACGCAAAAGAACTCAAACGCGCCACCTACTCCCGACTCGCACATGTGGCTCGGACCATGATGCACGGGTTTGACGAGTGTGAACTGCCACCGCTCCGCGCCGCGCCGCCGCCGTCACCCGATTATGGCCCGGCCCGCAGAGATCCGGCTACAAGTACTGTACCGGGTTCTTTGGGAGTAGTCGATTTGAAAAGGGAGTAGGAGCCGCTTCGCGCGAAGAACTCGAGTTTAAGAGCCCACTCCAGCTGAACCTACACATCGCTAGTTAGAACCTTGTCCAACTGAAGTGACGAATTGCCTTACCTTTGTGGAGAGATAGATTACGAAAATTCAATAAAAGTAATTTTTTTACATTGGCCATCTTTGTGAACCATCTTTAACTAAGTGGAGAAATGGGAAAAGTCAGACCGCCTAAAAGGACAGGTGGTCACGGTCACAGGTGTCATTACCTGCAGGGTGGCCACATCCTCCACCAGACGCAGCAGCACGTGCAGAACTATCTCAGTGTGGCGGGTGCCCCGGGAGCAGGCGTCACTGAGCTCACTGAGTAGCGCAGGCCACTGCTGCGGCCACTCGCGCTTGGCCATCTCCACCACCACCCGGGCCAGCGCGTCGTTCATGTGAGTAGCGGGCCAGCCTCCAGCGCACACCAGCTTCATCGCATTCTCCTGAACAACACAACACACACATTTTCTAATTAGAATAGATATAAGAACACTTGGATGGTTAGCAAAGAAATCCCAATCTCTGCCAGGAAAAAAGCTGAAAACCCCAAACCACAAGGAACAATTTAATGTTAATTTTAAACTTTGTTCGACTGTTTACTGGTAGACTGAACCGGTTTCGACCACTTCATAACCTCGTGCTTAGATAATGCACACACTCCTTGCTACATTAACATTCATACATATTGTCTCAAACACAATTTTTTTATTATTATGACTCTTGACGTGACCCAGCTCAAGCATTTAATTCACTTGATTGTGATCACATGTATTCCGTGGGCGTCCCTGACTTCTTCTACTATTCACGTCTGCGTCATACATATTCATCCCACACCCCTTTGTTCATTCATCCGCTCTACATGCTCAAACTATCTAAAGCATCCTTTTCTTAATCTTTACCATTACACTATCAGCCTTGCATTCTTTCAGGGTCTTCACATTTTTAACACATTTATACATAATTTTACAGCACGAAGGCCAATTCCATGCCTCATTGCCACACACCAGGGTTGATATCATCACTTCATTGTGGAGTGGGGACTAAAAAGGGTTTCATTTGTAATATTGGGTTAACGACCTTGATGAAGAGCTTCTCGGGCTGTGAGATCTGGTTCCAGCGGTACTTGACGGTGTGCTCCATAAGCTGCAGCCCAAAGTGGCGCACCACGGCGGAGTAGTGCGCTCCGCTGGTCAGCAGCAAGCCCACCTGAGCGCACCACGGGGAACCCTCCTTGAAGCTGCAACAAAACAAGCGCATGGATTATAATTCATTTTATGAACATGTTACATTGTCTATTATTCACATCAGCTCATGACTCAATTATTGCACAAGTATTAAATAAGTTACCATAACAGTTGATTATAAAAATGTACATTTATTTTTGACAGCAAAATCATTTTCAATAATATTATGAAAATTTATTGATTAAAAATACAATGTATTTAATAATAACGCAATACGTAAACAGAATTAAAATGATAATAATCATTTATTGGATAATTTTCTTGGCCTTGATGGCATCAGCTTTACTTTTCCTTCTCCTTTATATGTTCACCTTGAGAACCTTATCACATAAATATTATTATTTATTAATTACGAGTCGCTTTGTCTTAAGGTTTTTGATTATAAACGATAATAACAAAATGAAAAAACTTCATAATATAAAAAAAATATATATATCTTGACGACCTCCATGGTCGAGGGGTAAAGCTCTCGTCTAGCGATCCGGAGGTCGCGGGTTCAAATCTCAGCGTAAATCTCTTAGGTAAATTTTATTTAATTGATTTTTGTTATTTCACAATTTAATCATTTAAAAATAATATAACCCTTTCCGGCCGGCTTCATACGAGCGTGAGTTTGTCTTTAAAAAAATCTTGACAGCAAATAAATCTGTTTTTGGGAACCACACCGGTGTCGATCGAATGTGCGAGAGCTACTTATGCAGGGTGCCTTTACGCGCTTGTGTTTCAACCAGTAAGTCGCCCAGCCCCACGGAATCATAATTAAGAGCTTTACTGGTGAGGCCCATCAAAATTCGGATATTTTTTGCCGGTCAGAAAGGTATATGGGGGCATAAAAAGAATATACAAAGTTGCCCAAATTTATCTCACCAAGGGGGAGGGTCTAAATTGGAAGAAAAACTGCTCACGTAATTAATGTATGCCCCCTAAGGTACATTTGTGGCACATTCTAGAGCGGAAGATACTCTCGGTATCGCCCTTGTGTAAGACCACCATTCAGAAATGAAACGTTGTTGAAATGGCTTTCTTCTAGCTTGCCGCTTGTCACCCGGTGGCCGCGGCACTTTGAAATGCAATTTTGACCCTTATGTATAAATAAAGTGTATGAAGAACAAGGTCAAAAACGCTTGCACTATTATCGTCCTTTACCATAGCGAAACCCGCAATGCGTCTAGTCACTCGAAATAATTTATATTTAATTAGCCATAGCGTGGGTGTGTGCGCATGCGCGGGGAAAAAATACGTTTTTCTGCAATTTTGACCTTTCTATGTACAAAATTTGTATAAGGACAGTGTCAGAATCGCTTGCGCCAACACTCCCCATGGGATGGGTAAAGATTTCATTCACCTTGTAACCCCAGAATATTTTAAAATAATTTTTATCTGTGGACAAGAAATGTCACTTTTGCCGCGTCACAATTTATGCGTGTTCCTCGACTAAAACATCGTAAAACCTATCAATTTACGTAATTTAAGTAATGTTGTTTTGGTATATAGTTTATTGATCTAGGAATGTGTTTCGGTCAATAAAATATACGATAGGTAAAAATTAATCCACAAAACTTTCAATTCAAATTGAAGGTCGTGAAATTTCCGTGTTGTTCCTCGGGCCTTCAACAGGTTAAGCGTATTTGGTGACTAGATCTGAATAGCCAGATACTTCCCCACTTTCCTAATTACAGGGGCAATTGAAATTCACAAAAATCCCACATAAATATTAACAGAGATGACGGAACTAAGCTCAATAGTTCTTGGTAACCAGTAATTGACGGCGACACATAAGCTAAATGAAGAAAACCATCTTGAATTTTACTGTACACGGTATCACATTTATGTATATAAGCACACACTTCACCACTATCAATTACACATCTGCCTTAATGATGAACACTGTAACGCTGTCCCAAACGTTTGGCTAAAGAAAGAGGTAGCACAACATGGCATAACACCCCAAAAATAAATAACGATAATACTTTTGGCCGTAAGAATCCAAAATTAAATCAACATAGGTACTATGAATACATTTAAAAAAAAATTAAGGTAAAAAAATTACTCTTTTGAGCACTTTCTTCCCTCAAATACTCACATTCTATCCAAAACCCTAATTTACCCATAATGTACTCGATTAAGAGTTAATGCAAAGTCAATTATTAATCATTTATGGGTATTTGTCATAATTTACAAGGTTATGAGATGACAAGGCAAACAGAATTTACAAAATTGACCACTCGGACCCATAAGCTGGTTTTCACGACAATATAACATTATCAGACATGTATTAAATAAATAATATTCTAAAACCAATAAACACATGAGAGAATAATGAAGTTGCAAAGGTTAGCAAGTATAGTGGTACAGATGTAAGACAAACATTGTAAAACTAAAAATCATAGTCAAATTAACATAATCATGTCAAGGAAACATAAAATCTGTTTTTCAAGATGTCAACCACCTGCTATGATAACAAACAAGCCAACAAATTCTCAGATTGCTAAGCGTAGTACGTTCCAGACGTCAATTTGAATTTTCAAATATGTGTATAAAACGAGCAAACGAAACATTTCTGAGATTGTAATATGCATCGACGGTTTCAAAAGGGCTTCAAACAATTTTTTTTTAAATCAACAATAGGTATAATAATAAAAACCAAACCATGCAAAGTGCCCTTGAGGTAATTTATTACAAAATTATTCAATAATAAACTATTCAATTGCAATCATATTAAAATTGTGCAAATTCTTATTCTTATTTTATTATAGAGTTTTGAATGATGTAACTGGGGTAATTGTGTTGAAATGTTGGGACAAACCTTTCGCAAGCGTTGTATGCTTGTCGCCTTATGTCCTGGGAGGCGGTGGGGCTCATGGCCAGCTCCACAGCCCGAGCCAATTCCTCGGCCAGCGCCGCCCCCTCGGCACCTCCACACGACCCCGACTCCACACCGTTCATTTCGCTGCTTCACTCCTCTTGGTATATCTGCACACAGAACAGACACTTCGGGAACTCTCCTCTTTGCGCTAATAAACGTGCCCACACCGGCAATAACAAAAATAAACCCCCCGGCCCCAACTAATTCACACTACCAACCAGCAGTACAACTTACTTACTGCTATTCACCGATTTCTATTAAAAACAGATGCAATAAGTCTACATTTCACATTCTTGGAGAAGATATAGACAAATATATTATATAAGTGCAATACGCAATAAGACTTTTAACAAATTTTAAAAGGAGAATTAAGTGATAAGATATTCGTACTACGATAGAAACTTCAAAATCATGCCGGCCACAGAAATAAGCAGCTGCAAAACATCGCCATGTGTAATTCGATAGATGTCAACGTAGACACGAAGTTATCGTATTTAATTGAAACCAATTATTACTTAAAGTATGTAGCTATATTTCCTGAGGTTTTTTGACAACTTTATCATTTTATTTACCAAAATTTTATAATAATTCGTCGTTAAAAACATAAGAACGCCTCGTGCCACTGAGAACTTGATATTTGATATATAGTGTTACCATAGTGCTTACATTCTTATTGTTTATTTAAAAAAAAACAAATTCCTGAATAAATTGATGGGTAGATACTTCTTCTTCAAAGCCAATTTTGATTTATCATGATTAGAAAATATTTTATTATGCGTGTTTTTTTTATCTGAAATGGGTAAACTCTACTTTATTTTCTTAAAATCGGTGGAAAACATGAACCTGGGTTTTTTTTGTTGTTGTTGAAAATAATAAAAAAATGTGCAATTTAATTTATTGTTATGTTGGCTACCTTTATGATGAAAAGTTTTTGGTTTTTTGTTTCCATGGCAAATTTGAAGTTTGAAATCAGAAAGTTGTTAAAAATAATACCACTCATACGTATTTGTTATTGAACTTTTTACATTATTTTTAGCCCTTATAAAACACGAAAATGGAATCTGATCCAACATTAGAAAGACAATTCAAAGGCCACAGGGATACAGTAACTTCGTTATCCTTTCATCCATCGACTAATCAGTTGTCATCAAGTTCACTCGATCATTCTATTATGGTATGTTTTCAGTGGAAAAATGTAAGCTTTCCAGTATTTCGTTTTGCATTTTTCAATAAATAAAATTTTATAATTGTTTTATAGCTATGGAACTTCCAATCTACCTTAAGATGCTACAGATTTCAAGGCCACAGGGATGCTGTGCTTGACACAAGTTTTTCTCCTTCTGGTAAACTCATAGCATCTGCATCTAGAGATTGCTCAGTGCGTTTGTGGGTGCCCACCGTCAGAGGAGAGTGCGGAGAATTTCGTGCTCATTCGAAATCTGTGCGATCTGTGGACTTTTCTCCCACAGGAACTAAGGTAATTAATCATGCTTTCCAAATCAAAAAATCATGCTAAAGGCAGAAAAATAAAGTTCCGCATACTGATTCTTTTTTGATTGACATACACAATGTTTTTTCTTGGCTTCGTGAAGAATTAATATACAATATTTGCTCCTTCTAGCTTATCACTGCATCAGATGACAAGACGCTAAAATTATGGACTGTACACAGAAGGAAGTTCCTTCAATCGTATGTGCAGCACAAGAACTGGGTGCGTTGCGCAAGGTTCTCACCAGACGGCAGCATGATAGCATCTTGCTCTGACGATAAAACCGTTAAACTGTGGGACGCGGAGAATGCCCACTGCATTCACACCTTTGAGGAGATGAAGGGATACGGAACCCATGTCACGTGGCATCCTTCAGGGTCCTATTTAGCAGTTGGCCTATCCAATGGAACTGTTAAACTGTACGATGTTAGGAAAAACTGTCTTCTACAACATTATCGGTAAGAGTTGGTTCATCCTCACCTTGTATAATTTACCTCAAATAGTCCAACAGGGCGACCTGAAGTCCTAAACTGGCTCAGGGATCTTGATGTCTATTTATGACCCCCGCCATACAGAAGGGTGCTTTTCCCTATTGTTATTAATTTAAAATCCTTTTGCACATGTGCAACCAAGATATGAACTCCGTATAATCTTCTGCTTTCCGGGGCGAATGGGTTACCATTGGGTAATTCCAGAAAATGAAATATTTACAAATCTTATCACTTAATAAAATTGGATGTTTTCTTATGAATTTCCACTACGATCTTTTGCAGAGCACATGAAGGAGGCATCACCCAGTTATCGTTTCACCCATGCGGCAACTTCCTAATTGTTGCCAGTCAAGATAAAAAGATGAAGGTGATTATTTTGCTTTACAGTAAAAAAACATGCCAGAATCCATTTTCCAGCAGCCCAGTGGCGGTCGGTGACTTTTTGTATAAAGAATGCTGAAGTATATACCTACCTAATATCAGATATAAAAACCTACAGACTAGCCCACGAACAAGATGCGATTACTGACAAAAATAGTAAAGTCAAATTGGCTCTATAAATCCTTTATGCTTCACATCAAATATTAGTTCCAAAATTAAATTAATTAAATAGATATTTGAAAGATATTTAATGTATCAATCGGCATCCGTCATTTAAGCCAAATTGTCAAAATGGTAGCTCTAACGAATTCTCTAAAACGTACCGAATTAATCCACGCGCTTTGTTATGCTATTCTGTGCACTATATCTACGCGCATTAAAGTCGTTTTTTGCGCGTTGGATGCTCCTGTCGAATACGTATACTGATTCAGGCAAAACTTGGCAGGCAGAAATAAACGTGCATGCGCAAATATCAAACTTTTTCTAATATCGTGGATGCAGAATGAAGCAGAAAATCCACTGTTGCTGGTATTGGTGCGTTTACTCGACATTCGGCACATTAGCACCGAGAATAGTGTTGTTATTATGTATTTCGGTCCAATCCGTGTGTCGCGTTTTGTTTTTTTTGGCCGCTGAAGTTGTGGGGCGGTGTCATTAAATTGCAGTCTTTATTGATGTTTACTGGCTAGAAAAAAATATGCTCTAAGCTTTGTTTAATGCTGATTAAATAAATAACAATTATTATTATATTCATATAAGCCTCAAAAGGAAGGGAAACGCCGTATCCATAGTATGTATGGAGGGACCGCGCCTGCAGCAGCCGTGCTTTAATTTTGAGTTTATTGATTTTTCAAATTGAATTTAAAAACAACCTGTCAACACTTGGTTTTACTTTCTCTGCATAAATATTATCATACAATGGGGTATTTTCACAAACGAGGAATTCCGTTAAAAATGTACGGAATATTTAACCTCTTGTTTGCCGGGGTAGGCCAGCAAAAAGCTCCACCAATTACGACGCGGCACCCGGCGGCAGAAATGACACTCGTGTCCAGCGATTCTGACACTGTCCTTTACAAATTCGTAGGGTCAAAGGGTCAAAATCGTAGATAAACATATTTTTCCCGCGCATGCGCAAGAACTGCGCACATTCCCGCGCTCCGGTAAATTATTAATATAAATTATTTGGAGTGACTAGGCGCATTGCAGGTTTCACTATGGTAAAGGGCGATAATAAAGCAAGCGATTCTGACCGTGTTCTTCATACACTTTCTTTATACATAAGGGTCAAAATCGCGTGTAAAATCTCATGACACACCGGTGCACGAGCGGCAAACAAGGTGTTAAAGATCATTTTTCTGATTTTAATCATCCTACTAAAAATGTTTGTTTTATATGTTTTCATTCAATATTATTTATTTTAAAAACGGTCTAAAACTGACAAAATTAAAAAGGCCCATGGTTTGAAAATCGGAATGTGATATCACAAGCGTCACTCAGCTGGGCCAGCATAAATTAACACTGTCGGTGAGCGTCCACGCTCATGACGTCACACAACAGCCCGGCCCCAAATTATCATTTTGGCGGTAATTCAAAAATGGGAAACTTCGACTCGCTGTAGAAAATTTATTCATCAACATAAAATAAAATAAATATGCTGTAATCATCGTAATTTTTTGCTTAATTTTTTAAGCAATAAAAAAAAAGTGGAAATACCCCATTAAAACGAAATTGCACAACCTATTTAGAAGGTGGGTCGCATTACCTATTTTTCAAACCTTCGCGGGCATGCAAGTGTGGTATGAAATGGGCTCGGGGGTTGCATGCAATTTGTGCACCACTCAAGATTTCTTTGATTATACAAGACTTTACTTTTTGTAGATTCTGGACCTTCTAGAAGGACAGCCAATTTACACCCTTATGGGGCACAATGGTCCAATCACAGCTGTAACCTTTTCCAATGATGGGGAATACTTTGCTTCAGGAGGTTCTGACAAACAGGTAAATAAAAATAAGCATGTAAATAGATTGAAGAAGTGCATAATTTTGGCAAGAATAAACACTCAACGTCATTGGGATACAACCCTTGGATTCCTGCTTGTTTGTTTGTCTACACAGCAGCAGTCGGGGAACCCGGGTAAATTACTCCAATTGGGGTAAAAATGTTTTTTTTTTGGGTAATAAGGAAATTTTTCTAGTTTGCTATTAAACTTAATCAATTCGGGTGTGTGCGTGAGAAGTAAGAGACGCGCGTTGTGTGTGTGCGTGCTTGCGTATCGTTGTTTTTTGCATCAGCCACTAGAGGCGCTGTGTAAGTTGTAATGTTTAAACTTAACACTCACAATTGGGTTGTAGATCCTTTTAAATGTGAAATTGCTAACATACCAGAAGAACCTCCGGGTTTGGCAGAAACAATACTTGAACTTCGATCTAATACTGAAGCACATATTCAATTTGCAACAACCTTTGTGAACAAGGCCTTTCCACTCTAATGAACATAAAAAACGAGGAACAGAAATCGATTAAACGCCGAAGACTGTATTCAAATCGCTCTTACATCAAAAAGCCCCAATTTTGAAGTAATTATATCAAACATGAAGCAACATCATTTCTCCAAAAACTGAAAGGGAAACCTGAAAATCTGAATTTTTGTTTGATCAATTTGAGAATTTTATTTTGTTTGTCTATTGCATACTTACTATTTTCATGTAACTTTTTTATTATTTAATTTAATAAATAATGTTTATTTAAATATACATTGATTGTCTTCTTTTCAAAATGGGGGAAGGGGCAATATCGACTTACGCAAAAATATTTTGGGGTAATGGTTAAAAAAGTTCCCCGACCGCTGGTCTACAGCCAGTTACCTCAACACCATCTAACCTATTAAGTTCTGACCTCCCTCCTACGTTTTATTCTGCAAATTTACGAAAGAGAAGTCTTTTTGGTGGTCGGCCATATTCCATCCTTGCTACATGTAATTATAATAAACCCTATATTCCTTCTTTTTCTAGATAATGATTTGGAAAACTAACTTTGCTAATGCGGAAAACTTTGAAGATTCTAAAGAAAACATCTCCACGCTAGATTCTTCCATTGACACAGAACAAAAAAAGGTTGATCTTACAAAATTAGTTGATGCCAGAAAATCTACTTTCTTCCGCCCAGATAGTGATAATGACGAAGAGGTTAGATCCTAATTTATTGATTTATTGTTTCACAATCTGCACACTGTTTGACCAATAGTAAAATAAATATATATTTTTTAAATTCTTCGTGTCCTCCCATCCTGCCATACACACATTTAATTACTCTTCTAAATCTTCCCATAGCGAAGATATACTAAACTAAACTGATGTATGATCCGGTTCTGTCAAATATTGAAAACAATGATTATAAGTACTGAAAGCAATTTTTAAGCAATTCTATTTTTTTTTAATAATAATTATTAACAATAATCATTTACTTGTGTATAATTTTCAACAATTGAATGTTTGTTATCATTAACCATATTGTGAAAACATTTTTTTGTTGTACATTTAAGTTATGTGATTTTATCAAAATATTTACATGTATTTATTGAAAAATAATACGATTGTATATATCGAATTGTCTTTCTTTTTATTCTCGCCCATTTTGCAAAATAAAGGAGTGCTGCGAAGTTAAAGATGGATGCAAATTAAACTCCGGTATGGTTTATAGACATGAACATTTCACTTCTACACCGAATCCTTCAAATTCAAAATTTTCCAACAGCTCCATCTCAAAAAGGAACCAGTATTACAGTAATTTATTCAAAAGATATTACGATGAACAGTTTGAAGAGATCCACATTCCTAGAACCCCTCCGGAAATACTCTCTCCAATTTCTGGATCTGGTAATTTCTACTTTAGATTTTGTGATTCTAATGATATGTTGAAACAACCGGATTTCCCAATGGTGCCAGATTTACAGTTGGAAGAACCAGCGTCAAAGAAACAAAGAATTGATGATTGTTTTTGTGAAGCGGTTTATAAAAAAGATAATTCTGCTTGCGAAATTTACCCAGATGATTCCACCATTGTTCCCACTGTAAAGGCAATGATTTGTAACCTTTTGTCAATTCAAAATATTCTGCAAACATTAGATCAAAGAGTAACCAATTTAGAAAACTTGAACCTTTTATAATTTTTTACTCTGAATTTTTAACAAATTGTGTGATATTAATTTCATCTGTCGACCTTCTGTATTTATTTTACAATACATTTTTATTTTTTTATTTATATGCATATATTATATTTGAAAGATATGTTTTATAGTTTGAATATAATCATTTTTAATAGAATTACAAATAAAAGCAATAGTTTTAAAATACTTTTATTAACATAAAAAATTGATTAACTTTAATTAAATTTTACAATTTACAGTGGGGATTATAAAAATAAGAGCTGCCAATTAATCATATTATATTAATGTAATTAACATTCTCGGGTTGAGAATTACCTGACACTATTTGAAAATCTCCTATTACCATCATTATTAGCGGAAAATGTTGCTTGTGCAATGATGGAAAACTTAACCAGCCCAGGAATTGAACACACAATGCCCGGGTGGGAACCCGATGTATTTGGTTTATGAGCAAAAAGGTTTATTGATGAATGACCAAAGCGCTAAAATATATCATAAGTCAATCATTACTTTTCTTATATATCTATTTTCTGACATAGTGGCGAAATGTTTCAATTTGTGCCATTAAATGTATGCAATCACAGACATTTTCATAAATTTACATCTATCAATATTAAAATTTAAAAAATCGACATTGACAAATAAACAGTATAGCTCAAATACAACATAAAATAAAATTGATCAAGTGATATAAAGAAATTATTATTTTTAATTGATAAACTAACGTAAGACAAGATTTTTATGCATAGCACAAAGGGTAACAATTATTATAAGCAATAATTATCAGCCTGAAACACTCATCTACATTAAAAAAATCTTCCGAGAAAAGATACATGCCGCCAACGGGACTTGAACCCGTGTCCTCCTGATTGCCGGTCAGGTGCTTATCTTCTTAAACTTGTCTTAAACGTTAGTTTATCAATTAAAAATAATAATTAATATTTGACAAGTTAAAGTATTTCACCAAAAAATGTAGACATAATTTGTCTCGACGCCACCTAGCGAGAGATTTAGCACTAACAATGCCTCTCTCACAAAAATAAAGTTGGTTGTTTTCAGGTGGAAAAATGTAATAAGCTGTAATTGTTGAATGAAACACTAGTATATATTGAATTATTTGAGGGTATTAGATAAGCCGACATAGCTCAGTGGTAGAGCACCTGACTGACAATCAGAAGGATACGAGTTCAAGTCCCGTTGGCGGCATGTATCTTTTCTCGGAAGATTTTTTCAATGTAGACGAGTGTTTCAGGCTGATAATTATTGCTTATAATAATTGATATAAACAAAGCTTATTGGAATTTTAAATAATGCATTAAATGTAAATTTTGTGAGAAATTCATGTTTTTTGGTTTTGTACACAAAACCAGATAATGAGGAAAACAATATTCAAATGCTCGCCATACATTATTTTCTATTTGTTATTATTGTTTATTTGCTGATGATTAACATGCTTTGATAAATTCATTCAATTGATGCAAAAGTCAGTAAATAACCATAATATTTAAAACTCTGCAATTTGATTGAATTACAAACTCCCAAATTCATTCAATATCATTGTTAACTTACACAATATCTTAAATCTATGCCAAGCTGTGATGGTAAATTAATTAAGAATTATGCATGATACATTCAGGACCGGACTTCCGCGAGAGATCCGGGTCCAGGGTCCCGAGGTCGGGGGGGCCTGGCCAGGGACTTATAAAATTTTCATTGGCGCCCCAACCTCGGAGGGGGCTCTGGGTAGGTGAATGACACATATTAAGGACACAGGATTCGGAAAAAAATAAAAACATTTTTATATAATCGCAAAATGTTGCTTGTGCAATGATAGAGGACATAGCTAGCAAAAGATTGAACTCGCAGCACATGGGTGGGAATCTAACGCATTTTTCCACACGGCTACTAGCCGGTTAAGCTGAGATGTTTTAAGGGTTTCAGCGCCCTTGAGGTGATTTTCCTTGAAAACGGTGCTATATAAATTAGCCAATTATTATTATTACTAAGGGGAACGTATGCGCGGCCCATTTCTGCATGTTTCATACAAATCTTAGATTTGGATTTGAGATCAAAATACCCAACCAAACTAAAAAATTATTTTTGTAATCAAAGGGTATATCAAATATCTAGTTAGGATGTGAGCTACATTATTTATTTTTGCTTTAAATTAAAAGATATAGGCCTTTAAAGATTTGAAAGATTCGGGATTTTAGAGGCGATTTGGGCAAATTATTTGTGAGTAAATGAAAAACAATAAAAAAAATATTTTACCATATTTATCATGTAAATATGATGAAATATAAAATAAAAATAAAAAAATTATAAAAAAAATAATGATGGGTGTAAATTGAAAATACCTATTTACGGCGGAATAAAAAATAGTCGTTTATATATTAAAATTACTACCCAAAAAATGCATTTTTAAGATTTTTTAATTTTATTTTTCATTGTATTTTTTAAATAAATATAGTAAAATAATTTTTTTAATGTTTTTCTTTTACTCACAAATAATTGCCTAAGTTGCGTCCAAAATAATGAAACACTAAAATCTTTAATGGCCTACATCTTATAATTTAAAGCAAAAATAAATAAAGTAGCTCACATCCTAACTAGATATTTGATATACCTTTTGATTACAAAAATAATTTTTCAGTTTGGTTGGGTATTTTGATCTCAAATCCAAATCTAAGATTTGTATGAAATGAACAGAAATGGGCCGCGCATGCGTTCCCCTTAAAGGTTTCCGTTTTAAATAATACTAAAAGATTTCCTATAAATAAAATTCTATTTATTGTTGGGAGACTGACTTTCCAAAAAACAAAAATCGAATAGTTTGCCCACCAAACTAGAAAAACTTTAGTCTACGGCGTTTTTCTGTGTCTTTATGAGAATTATAACCAATTTTCATTCCTTTCACTCTCGTCACTTACTCCATATTCTCACAATGTATGTAGCTACACATATTTAAAAAATAATTTTCATTTGATCCTTCCAAATGCAATTGATTTTCATAAATAAATAATTGTCCCCCCTCCCCTAGGGGGGACCCCTAAGTAAGTGTTTAGGGACCCTGGACCTCTAAGTCCAGGCCTGAATACATTGACACATCATCACATTTCAAAATTAAATTGGAAAATTTGAGAGTTCTTTATTTCAATATTAAAGTAGGTTCCTAAACAATGAACCAGTTAAATTTCTGTACAAACTATTATTAAAATTTAATTACACGTATATAGATTATGCCTTCGTAAGGTAAAACTGCCACGCATAAAATTTCATCCATTCTGTGGATGTAATAAACTAGCAAAACTTAATACGAAACTATAGATAATAGAAACAAAGGGAGAATTGGCATGGAAACTTGCTGACTCTCACCAAGCTACAACTAAACTGCACAAAATATCAAAGCGGCTATGCAATGAAAGTACAGCGTTTGGTGTGTAGGTAGAAACAAAGGCAGGGCACTGCTGTACGAATGAAAGATATTGATGACACTTTTGTGCACAAGTTTCGTACTAATAGCGGTTACATAATTGCCTATCTCCCTTACTTTTATTATCAGTTATGTATGTAACAAAATGTATATTTTTAAATACTTTACTATTACTTCAACATTAATGCTTTCATGATCGATGGTTTGTATTTATATTAATATTATATAGAATATATGTTATAGAATAACAGTAATTTATCATTAATAATGATCAAATGGTGGAAGAGCTAAGCACTACCGATAGGTGTATCATTGCTGGCCGATATAGGTGGTTTCCTTGCCAGTTTTCTTGATGACTTCGAGGAGTTTCTCCTTCCCGAGGGTCGAGGTGACGATGACCTTTTGGTCGGGCAGGCTGACGCTGAAGTCCTCTACTCCGGCGCCCTTCAGCCGGTTGAGGACGCGCTCCACGGCTCCTGAACAACCTTCACACGTCATCTCAACCTTGAAAGCGTGAACCTATGATAGACAATAATTATTTACTCTGATGAATGTGGATAAAAATAAGTTTACAAAGTAAAAAAAATATTCTGCATTAAAAAAAAACACAATAAGGTAAGGTGTTGAAAAGTTTTGCTTTGTGCTTGAATGAAATAAATATACTCATCAATGAAAAAGGCATTTAATCACCCTGAATTAGAGAACGACAATGGTTGCAAAAAATTTACTTTATGGTGGATATCACAGCGAAATTAAATAAGCTGAATCTGAAATTGCAAGGAAAGCAACCTATGTTTTGGTAGAAGAATTGGTTTGTTTCGAAGAAAAATTAATTATATTTGCAGAAAATATTCAGAGCAGTAAATTACTTCATTTTCAATTTCTAAAGCAATATCGCGATAACACCAGTGCAAATGTTGACACGAATTACTTCAGCACAGTTATAAAAAAAAATTAAAGATGAATTTGCTGACAGATTTCAGCAATTTAAAACCAACAAAAGTACTCTAGCATTCATAGTAAATTCTCTCAACACAAATAGTAACGAAATCCACATTGAGCCATTTGGAGTTGATACTGGATCTCTACAAATGCAATTGATCGATTTAAAAATCATGTATACCAGTGTTTCTAAACCGTATTGAAGGAATCGCCCCCTTTACCGCAGTAAAATTATCCAGCCCTCTCACCCCTCCATTATTTATGCAAGTACTATTTATTGTTGGCAAGAAAAAAATTTGTGGCTCTTTAAAAACTTTGAAATTTTGTATGTTGTAATTTTTGACTCTTCCGACTCAAAAGGTTGCCATCCCCTGGTCTAAGGCTAAGGATCCGAAGGTCGCGGGATTGAATCTTGATAGAAATAAATAAAAAAAAAACTAAACCTACAGAGAAACATCCGACAATGGCGTCATTCGAGAGCTTCCGACAGACTGACGACAGTGACAATGCGTGTCACGGGCGAGGGGTGCAGTGAAAAGCGAGTACGAGTGGCTGAGAGATAGAAATGGTGCCTTATCCTCGTTCATCGATTCAGAACGATTTTTAAATGTTTTTTTTGATAAAACAAATAATATTTGCATATGGAAATAAAGAGCCGCAGATTCACATCCAAAGAGCCGCTTGTGGCTCGCGAGCCGCAGGTTGCCGACCCCTGCCCTAGACCAAGCCGGCAGTCGGAGAGTGCGTGAGTTGTGAGTGTAGTCAACTAGAGTACCTACTCAACTCACTAGGTATAAGCACCTATTTCAATGTCACCATTCATAAATAAATTATATAGCAAACTCGTCAATTCCTAGCTTACACAGTTTAGCAAAAATATATACAAATGATATTGACATGTTAACGTATTATTTCTGATAATTACAGTTTATTTTAATTATTATTATTTTTCTTTATCCAATTATAAACCACTTTAATGTAAGATATTGTTTTTGCAACCTATTGTTTATTACTAATTCCTGTGTAAAAAAATGTTAATAATTTACACCCAATGTAAAAGCCTTGTGGGCGTATAAAAGAGTAAATAAATAGACATAGCAAAACCATCACAAGAAAATTTTTCATGAGATGAAAAACAAAGTTTCACTCACTAGGGTGATACCGGGTAAATCATTGTGTAAGTTCAATGAACTTTGTATAGTTATCTTAAAACAAAGATTAGTAAATTGATAACGAAAACTATTTTATCATTAATATTATTGTAGAAGTATGATACACAAGTTATGCGGTTAAGATAAATTGGAAAGATAATTATAGTGAAAGAAATTGAATTTCCGCTTCTATTATTAATGAACAATGGAGCTGGATGAAAAGGAATTGCTTTATACATTGGTTTGAATATGATAATATACCTGAAAATTAAAAAATATGTGCAATAGTATATAAAAGAAACAATAAATAAATAAATATATATGGGTTATTGTATCCCATAACTTTGTCAAAACTAAAAGATCACACGGGTGGCATTTCTAAGGTGTCACTTACACTATAAAATACAATCATATTTTAATGAAAACGGTCACTTAAATGGAATGAAAACAATAATGTTGTGATCAAAACGGTTTCTTTCATATTTATTTCATAATTATTTGATAGTCACTTTAATATTGCATAAGAAAGATTCGCTCTAATGTAATCGCTTATAAATCATTGTTTTGTTTCATTTTTTATTTTTTACACAAAAAAAAAAAACCTAAGGACATATATTTTTTTAAATTTTATCTATTGTTGAAAATGGTATGAACTAATGATATAATGAATGAGAACATTTTGTCTGATTGTTATTAATTCATATATTTTTATCACTTATTATTTTCTCTGTTTATCATTTTATTTTAAAATTTTATTATTTTACTTAACTGTTTTTTTGCATGACCGATATTTGCGTGTGTTATTTTTATTAAATTTTGAAATTATTAACCCCGATACAGGCGAACCCTAGTGGGGTTAATAATTACATGCTAAAAATATATGTACATTGTGAAGAAGCAATAAATAAATAAAATAGTTTTCAGGTAATTAGTGTTACACTATTTTACCAGAAATTAACGACGAATTCAGTAACAATTGTACAAAATAATATAAAACTATGTCAATGCTAGTAGATTTCAAAATGATATTAATTATAGATTTGTCATACCTGTGACATCGTCGAAAAAATGTTCTTTTTCTTTGTACACGATAGCAAAAGTTATCTCAGGGTATGTACCGCTAATCTGTAATATCTCAACAAGAACAAGTCGGAAATAGGTCGATCTAAACCTGCCGCAAATTGCAAATTGACCGACAACAGCTGTCAAACTAAAGTGACAGCCAGTGAAACAATACAGTTCATATTGCTGTGTTGGCACCACTGTCGATGTTACATAAATAATATCATTGAGTCATTCTAGATAGAAATCTTTTTCACAAGAATTTTGTGTCATTTTTATATTTCCCTGGATGTGAACAGTTCCTCTTGGGGGCATACACTAATTACGTGAGCAGTTATTCTTCCAATCTCGACCCCTCCCCCCGTTGGTGAGATAAATTTGGGCCATTTCATATAATCTTTTCAAATAAAGTGAGCTTTTGCTGGACCCCCCCCTCATGGTCTCATAAAAGGGTAA
Source organism: Limnephilus rhombicus (assembly GCA_929108145.2). Lineage (NCBI taxonomy): Eukaryota > Metazoa > Arthropoda > Insecta > Trichoptera > Limnephilidae > Limnephilus > Limnephilus rhombicus. The sequence continues at coordinate 52,565,135 of OV815276.1, forward strand.
CCGGACAACTCTGAATTAAATCAACTCAACGCCTCCTTTGAAAATTCATTACAAGTGATGAAAAAAATTGGCTAAATAGGCTATGTTAGGTAAGGTTATGGGCTAATTTTCAAAAAAAAAAATCGTAGCTATTAATGACTTTTCAAAGAGGTGCTGAGTTGACTTGATTCTGAGTTGGCATGGAACCCATAAAAGATATGCTATTTCATTTTGTATTAACGTGAGAAATATGATTTAAACAGAGAGAGAAAATACTGTGCTTTCAGTTAGCATAAAAAATTACAAGTGTGCAGTTCACATGCGGTAGAAGTGAAACCTTCAGAAAACTAAAGTAGACAAGAGTGGGGAAGCTATGAAGCACCGCGCAACGAGGAGACCAATTATTCTATCTCATTCTCTCGCAGTCTAAATCCTATAGATGTATGTGTTTGTCTCTTTTAGTGTAGCTTCTTCATTTCATCGAGTTTCAAATCACAACGGTGCTAAAGAAGTTTTCATTTAAAAAATTTACCATAAATGCTCCCAAAAATTTTGAAATAATTCTTACACAACATTTAGCATTTTAAAAATAATTGTCAAGGCTTGCGTTAACGTTTGTTATAACTAAAATCTGAAAGAGTCTTTCATCTGCTTTCAAGAACAGTATTTTATTTTGAAATACGTTCAAAAGCAGCCATTTTATCTGGAATCAAATGTAATGCGAACATATTTTCCACAGAATCTGAATTCTGACAGTTCTCCTGAGAGCAAGCAGTACATTGCAAAACGTTAAGAGGCTTTAGGGGGTTAGGGAAAAATGTTAAGAGGCTTTGGAATACTAAGATCCTGCAACCTAATATCTCTCTGTTGGTGAGTGGTATATCTATGTTCCCTAGTGTGCCAAGGGTAAATTTGCATGGCCTGTCGTGGGCTGGCGGAGTCTAATAACTTACTTTGTTTTTTGCAAAATGATATTTACGAATTCACATTGAAGACAATATTAGCGACTCTCAGAAGAAAATTTAAAACGAAAATATCAGAAAAAGATTTTATTGCATCTAGAAATTTCCTAGATGCGACAGAATCTTTTTCTGATTTGTCTGTTTCAAATTTTCATCCGAGAGTTGCTAATATTGTTTTAATACAATTAGTGGTTTTGCTCATTAAGTTATAAAAAATATACATTCATCCGAGACGAGATTAAAATAAAAATGGATATATTTATCCAAGGCACTATCTGGATCGCCACAGCCAGCAGCCAAGAAGAAAACAGCCAAACTAGACAGCCAATAAAAACAAATGTTAAAAAAACGAAGAGCATGTTGGTAGTTCTTAGTCGAAGTATGATCTAGTTACAAACGACGGAAGGGGATAGGGTCGAATTAGCTCGGTGGCTAGAGTAGAGCCTCGGTATTATGTAATTATTACATTAAATCCTAGGTTCATTTCCTAGATGCCACCAAATCTTTTTCTGAGCTTTCTCTTTCAAATTTTCATTTGCGAGACGCTAATATTGTCTTCAATGATTAAATATTACAATTTGAGGTTTTACTCATAAAATTATTAAAAAAAAAACAAGGAAAAACAATAAAATGAACCGTCCTAACCAGAAAATTTATTTATATATACAAAAATTGGCATCTATCATAAGTTGTTTCCTCAGAATAGCTACTTATATACAGAGAAATGATTTTTTTCACTATCATGTTGTAAAAAAATACATAATAAAGAAATAAAAAATATTCTTGAAGTTTTATTATATTTTCCATAATACTAAACAAGCTTTTTCACAGTAAAAAAACATAAAGAAAACACACAGCAAACAAACTCATGTTGTAGAATGAAGCAGTACTAAGTTTGTCATGTTTTAAAATGGCTGCTCTTTATGAAACGAAAAGCATGAACTCTTTATTATTATTTTGTTGCCAATCGAAATTGATTTTTTTAGTAAAGCTTGAACATTTTTTAAAATGTAAAATCCATGAAAATAAATAATTTATTTATTTTTTTTAAAGAAAGACAAACATCCCCGGGTTACGAATAACCCAACAACGTTTGAAGATCTCCTACTACCATCACAGAAAGCCGAAAATTGCCGCTTGTGTTGTAATGGAGGACGTAGCCAACAGAGGAATCGAACACGCGACGCCCGGGTGGGACCCAAACGCGATGCCCTCTCAACCACTGACCAATAATGTTTTCAGATTACTCATCGGAAACGCAGGCATTCAAGGGATACAAATTTTTCGTAACTAATGGGTGCTTTCAGCGCTTGAGAAGTTAATGGTCAAGTCTTAGGCTATCTCGGCAACAGATTCTCCTGTACATTAACACACAAACATTAAATAATAAAAAAGTTTTCAATAAAAAATCTTTATTATCATTAAATAAATACTTAAGATAATACGTCCATCTGTTTTAAATTTTTCATTGGGGAAAATAATATAATGTGAAAAATGGAATGTGATGTGTATTGTTGATTCCATATTTAAGAAAAATATTATTGTAGTTTGCAATAAGTTTATAGAAAGAAACATGTTTACGTATTTGTAATAAGTAGCGCTTTTAAATATTATTTAAGTCAAGAATTTAATAAAAATATGTTAAGAAAAATAATAATATCAAGGTTTTAATACACACAGAAATGGGCGCTAAACGATTTCATGTCTACCATTAAGGCAAGTCGTTGTAATAAACTACGTTAAGTTAACAAAATCATATGTTAGGGAACGTACCCATACTACGTGATGACACGTTTAGGGGGGGAGGGGGGGGGGTTTCAAAATGTCACGTTTGGTACAAATGAGTGGCGGCGGGCTTAGGATTTTGGTCACGGGGGGGGTGGGGGGGTTAAAAATTGCAAAAAGTTGGTCACGTAGTATGGGTACGTTCCCTTACCTACCGAGCATTGTAATGTTGGTTGCCTGCTTATTGAAGCAGTCGGTGGAATACATGAAATCGTAAAGTACCAAAAGGAAAACAGATAGAAAATACAAAAGAATACACAATATACACAAAAATAAAATATCAGATGGATATAAACGTATCACAGAAAACTTTCATGTAGGTACATTTGAGTCATTCAATTTCTATATCTGCTATATCACTTTTCGTTGATTCGGAGAAAACCGCAAAAAACTGTCACATCTCTAGCGTAAATAAATAATTGCTTTTCAATATTTTGAATAATGAAATGGAGTAATCTAAATTCGAAAAGTGTTATTTTTAACCCCCGACGCAAGCAGCGGTGTTATAAGTTTGACTTTCTGTGTCTGTCTGTGGCATCGTAGCTCCTAAACGAACTAACCGATTATGATGCGTTTTTTTTTTGTTTGAAAGCTGACGTGATCGAGATGGTTCTTAGCTACAATTCATGAAAATCTGTTCGGGCGTTTCAAGGTTATCAGCTTTTTTTTGAGTCGGGGGTTGCTTAAAATCTTGAAAATTTTACTTATTTTTATGTATGTCTAGCATAATTTAAGTAATTTTATTAAATAAAATGGATATAACGGATTTTGATACTTACTTCGTGATTTACTCACGATATAGAGGTTTTTCAAAATCAACTGACCTGACATGCGAGTTTCTAAACCCGCCATATTGGCAAAATAACTGCTCGTGATTGGTCGAATTCCGATATAGCGGGTTTTGATAGTAACGTTGTGAATGATATAGCAGTTTTGTTTTTCACTCGCAGTTTAAACATGGTTTATGATAAGGTAGGTTTTGAAAATCAATTTTAGGTTCCTCTTGTTGAACAAGATTTCATACTCAGATCATTTTATCAAAAAATCAGATATAGCAGATATTGGAAATTATATGACTCATATGCAATGGGGTATTTCCACAAACGAGGAATTCTGTTGAAAATGTACGGAATATTTAAAGATTATTTTTCTGATTTTAATAATCCTACTAAAAATGTTTGATTTTTATGTTTTCATTCAATATTATTGATTTTAAAAACGATCTAAAACTGGGAAATGGGTTTGTGACGTCACAAGTGTCGCTAAGCTGAACTAGCATAAATAAACACTGTCAGTGAGCGTCCTCACTCATGACGTCACACGATAGCCACGCCCCAAAATATCGTTTCTGCGGTAATTCCAAAATGGGAAACTTTAACTCGCTGTAGAAAATTTATTCGTCAACATAAAAATAAAATAAAAATGCTGTAATCATCGTAATTTTTTGCTTAATTTTTTTAAGCAATAAAAAAAATACGTGGAAATACCCCATTGGTTACACGAACTTGCAACATTAATACTTAAATTTACTAATCCAAATGTACTGAACATCAACTTCGACAATCTTGAAAATAATAATGATTGAATAGGGAACGATTGTATCAATCTATCATCATGATCTATCTTTCTATTATTTGTAAAATGCAATTATTACAAAAAATATCATTTGCATATTTACAAAGGCACTAAACAGAATATAGTGATGATGAATGGGAGATATCATAATTTTAAAGGCATGGTATTATTTTTAATTCTAAGATAGTAATTTTTCTACTAAAAAATCGCATGATAGAAAGGCGTAGGCTACTAATATAATTATAATGAGGGACGCAATACGACAAATAGCTTAGCATTAAAAACACACTGAAAATACAGCTTTATAATATAACAGCATAATAATACAATAAACTTTCCAAAGTTTGTGCTGTTACATTAAAAATAATATTCTTGTAAGTACCTAATTTATTACATACTACTTTAAGTATATTTAACAATTTAGAACTGGGTTACAGAGGGATATGACTTTTTATATTAATTTTGAACACTTACAAAAATATTATAATTTTATTCCCAAATTTTTATAACAAATCGATAATTTGTGGACACTTTTACTTTGAATTAAATCTTGTATATTCACAAAATATTTTTTTAAAAGAGAATGCATGTTAAAAAATAAACATGGCAGGGATAATATGACATTTAGTTTTACATTTATTTATGTGAGATTTCCTACAAATATAACAGATTAGGCTCGCATGCATTAATACTTAATTATGCAAACTTTAATTAAAGCTGGAGGAATGGGTTACCTACGACTACATATTACATTAATTTTCTAACACTTTTACTTGTGACGTTAAACTACTTGAGTATACGTTTAATTATCGTAATAAAAACTACTTGAATACAATAGCACTTGTCGAGTCTTACAGGTCAATCGTATAAAAATATGTAACTACTTAATTGTGGAACAAACAACTACTCCTTTAAACTTGCGGCACATTTTAAACATGGGTCTAACTAATAAATTTATTTTAAATTTTACACAACTGAGATAAACCATAATGTATCGTAAATGGTTATTTATCAATTGTGTAAAATTTAAAACATGATTATTAGAAAGGGGTGAATCTTTATCACGTCCTATATTTAGATCATTTTAAAATGTATACCGAGTTTAGTTTTGTAGGCAGTTGTAAATTTGTATCACATTTAGTTTGAATGTATCAAAATACTACATCGTGCATCTTTAGACATTTTCCACATTGATGTTGAATGTGTATCATGTTTCCTTGGGGCTGGTGCTAAAATCTGAACCCTCGTTGCTTTTGGATTTATTCCTTCGATTGGATTCCTTGGCTAGTTCCGCCAGGAGTATCTCGTTGTCTGCGTAGCAGTCTGCGCTCATGTTCTGCTGCGCACTCACCGATCTCGCCATCAGCTTCTGTCTGTAGCGCGCTAGCCTCTCTTGCTCTCGAGCGGCTTTCAAGCGGTGAAACTCATCTTCTTCCTCTCCCTCTTCAGATCCTGATATACTTGCCGTTTCATCTTCAGCAACTATGGAATTCATTATCAATATGATTATTCATTCAAATCTATATCAATAAAATTCTCGGTCTATAAAATTAGCACTCTTTGATCAAACAAGCTGGGTTAGAGTTTTAGTTTGAGATTGTTGTTAGATTATTCCAACACCAATGAGGCATGCTCTGATTAAATAGATGTTAGTTGGAAAGTTGAGAGTAGCTACAATAGTTATTATTAATAAATTATTACTCAACGCTAGCAACATACATGGATTACATATTTTTATATCAGATATAAATTAATTTTAACTGAAAATATCAACATTATAGACAAATTATACTATTCATTTTATTGTACAATTTTCAAAATATGAAATAAATTTACACCTTTTTCAATGTGTCAAGGAAAGGTCAGGATCATTTTGATTTTCTTTTAGGAATTTTAGAATGTGTTTTAGATGTAGAAGGACGGCGAGTTGGAGTAGGATAAGAAGGGTCTGTTGGAGGACCATTTGAGCTGGGGGTGCGAGGGGAAGGACTTCTACTAGAAGACATTGAAGTGCTTGGATTAGAAGACGGTGAAGTGGATGCTCGAGAACGACTAGCGGTTTGAGAACTGTCTGCACTGTCGGTAGAAGGATAAATATGTGAAGAAGTCCTTCGGGTGTGTTTATTCTTTGAGACGGTCGGGTGACTAACGGTGGCTAGCGGCGTTGGGAGACGTGTCGGGGTGTTGCGTCTTTTCACGTGAGTGTGACGTCCTGTTGGGGAGTGCTTGAAACTCCTCTTATAGCTCGGAGTATGGTAATTTGGAGTATCTGGAGCTTGTGGCTCCCAGAAAGTGGGTCTTTTAATCCTCGAGGGAGTGGGTTTAAGAATTTTGGAGATTGTGGGTGCAGGGTAATCTGGGATTATGGGTGCTTGATGATCTGAAGGGGTAGATGTTTCAGGCATAGGACTGGGCACTGTAGCATTGGGTGTTAAAGACCCCGGGGTAATGAGACGAATTCTCTTGGGGGGGGATGTGGGAGTGTCGGGAGTGGGGATATGAGAGTGGCGGCGCAGGATGGAGGTCGGAGGAGGGTCCGGAGGTTCAGGATCTGGTGAAATAAATTAAAGAAACACAAATTAAAAACAAAGGCAAACATTTGGACACTACATGACGTGTTACACTGGACTTGTGAAGGGGTGAGCACATATTCACATAAAAATAAAAGAAAAAATGGTGTTACAATTTAAATTGATTTTCACATCATAAAGAGCAAAATGATGATATTATTTCAAAATTGATTTTAGGCAACAATATAATTATGATATTGTAATTGCCGATATCTGAAAGATAATAAAAAAAAATCTATATCTCCAAATTAAAATCAAAGAGATTTTGGCTTTATAAAAGCAATAACTAATCAGAAAAAAGCAAATTTTCTGTACCTGACGGGTAGTAATTCCACAATCTTTCCTTGAGCACTTTGCTTTTTAGCGTAGGGTTATTTCTGCGAGTTGTTATGTAATCAATAATATCACAATGGTATTCAACAATAGAAATCGGCTTTTGATTGAATAGTCATAAAAATGTCAAAATAAAAATCATCTTAGAATCGATCAATTTAAAATTGTAAAACCATATTTTAATTTGTACGAGTGCATGACACAGGCCCTGACACTGACACACTGCGGTGTGGTCAGTTCCTTACCCATGGCGCGACTGACGGCGGCGCTCAGCGAGGGCCCGATGTCGCTGTCGAGGCGGGAGCGTGGGGGCCCGAGGCTGAGCCCCCCGGGCGAGGGCGGCAGGGCCAGCTCCCCCCAGGCCAGGGGGGCGGAGCTCGACACGAGGTGGTTACCTGTGACGGGCCTGCCCTGGTTAAACGCTGGAAGGCAATGGCTTATTAGCGGCGGAACCACAACCCGATTAGAGCAAACATTTCTCAACATGTGCATAAAGGTAGTTTGAAAAATATTTTCAATGTTTTGCAACATGCTTGAATTGCTAACCTGATAAGAGCGTTTTCAACATTTCCACATAGATAGGTTGAAAAAAATATTTTCAACATTTTGCAACATGCTTGAATTGCTTGCTAAGCAAATAAATTCTTACACACGATTAGATTTGTCATATTTCCATTATTTCTAAACATGTGTATGAAGCTGGAAGTTTCACGACCCAATAAAATAAGATATAATAAATATATAATATGTGTAATGTTTTTTTGACATTTTGTGGCATGCTTGAAATGCTAAGCAGAAAAATCTTTCACTAGATGACAACAAGTCGTCGCCTCAGTTCTTAATTGTCCAAACGACCATTTTAGTATTTGCTCAATCTCCACTTTAAAACTAAAAATAAAGTATAAAATAAAATAAAATGATAGTTAATCACTTAACTAAGAATTATTTAAATTAATGAGACCTTTGCCTTTACGGGAACAGCTTTATCTTAAGCACCTACCATAATGTTTCATTGAAATAATGAAAGAAAACCTTCTCCCCCTGCAAAATTTTCAAATGGTCGTTTGGACAATTAAGAACTAAGGCAACGAAGTGTGTAAAGCTGAGCAAGTTACTTAAAACCTTACAAGATTCAGAATATTGAAAATTCTCATCATGTGGTTGTGGAAATGTGGAAAGATAAATAAATAATTTATCCTTTCATCAGGATTGTCCAAACACATTCAAATGATGAAAATGAAGAAATTAATATTGCGATCTATACTAATGGAAAATTTTTACCTCTTTGGTTTTTGTTTGGTAAACTAATTATTGACTCCGAAGAATATTTTTGTAGATTTTGTTTAATTTCAATCGACATTTGCTTGAATAAATAATATTGACTTGGTTTTGATTAACACCCGCCATATGAGTTAAGTTGTGACAGCAAATATGAAAATTGCGATGTGCCAGTAGTTGTGACGTGACGGCGGATGTAACATGTGTCTCTCACGTGTATAGCAGGAAGGGTTGATGAGACATGCTAAAATTGAAATTTTCTTACATTTCAAGCTAGGCCCAAGCTTCCACTGATAAATTAAAATTAAATTAATTATTAGATAGTATCTGTGTGGGGGTTAGAACCCTAAGCAGTAGAATCTGTACACAATTTGTACTACTCGGACGGCTTATTGTTAGGGAGACACATTGAATGATTAATCGATAAATCAATCCAATAAACTCTAATGTGAATTCATCTCCGCTTTAAGGCTCTGATAAACTACCGAATTTTTATAAAAATTTCTTGCCGGCAAGGTATTTTCCATTAAGAATTCCATATTGTCGGTCAAGACTGTCGACGTATTGCCACGTCTTACGTAGTTCACTCTTCCACCGATATTACGACAATATTGCCAGACCAAATATATTTCCTTCTTGCTCTGTTACATTTCAATCTCTGTTCCCCACCTGTCCACTACCAAGACCGGCATAATTTCGAACGTAATTAATACACGTTTCTGGAGTTATTGCAGAAAATATTTTTTGTATTGTGAATATGTGTAATACATTATGGCAATCTTGACGGGACTCATCAAAATATTGATGACCAACACCATGCACTGCAAGACTATTGACAGCCAAGACAATTGTTCGGCAATAATAGGCAATTTATCTTGCTCGTTTTCCAGCACCTTCAATCATATTTGGCCAGAAGACAAAGAGAAACATTTGTAATTTCTCACATACAACAAAATATCATTATAAATAATATTGACAGAACAAACAACCAATCATAGAACGTATTGATGACGCCAGAACAAGGAAAAGGAAGTCAAATTATACCACTAAGACAAGAATAGACGTGTCGTCTCTCACATATATAAATATGTTCTGGATGAGGAAGGCAACATAATAAGAGTTTTAATGGTAGGTAAAACTCCATCATTATAAATAATATTATCAATGGTTTCTTTGACAGAGGAAAGTTTTTTGACTCTGGGTCCTTTAGGTTGCCGGTTCAAAACTCGGCCAACGCAAGTATGTAAATTAATGTTTAATCTTTTCGACGCGTTAACCAGCTCAGGTTTTACGGTACTTCCATGCAGAACATTGTCGGTAACTAAAGTTGCAGTATCAAGAGTTGATATGGCCGTGTATCAAATATGATTCCTTGCTATATCAACTGTTGTTACGATTGCATGCAAAAGGTAAAAAAAATATCAGTTCTTCACATAAATTAGTTTGGTTTCGGAGTTGAAGGTCTTTCTTGCACTTACCTCAGCCTCACAACATTCCGCATTTCAAGGTAGGGTTTAGAGAGAGGGAAGATTGTGTATGATATGATGTAAGAGCAAGTTTTGCTTTTCCTGAAAGAACGCATGGTCGGACATGTAGTGAATGGCATGCTTCATATGATATACATATCGACGTTGGAAAGGATAAATGGCTAAAGCGCCATGCAGTTGGAATGGAAGAGTGGCTCAAGCGCCGAACAGCAGTATGACATTTGACTCATTTTTCTTTTCCAGCTGCATGACACTCTAGCCATTTATCCTTTCCAGCGTCGATATGTATATTATTATAGCTGAAGTTAAATGGTGTATCAGAAAGACTAAAGCGGTGATGAATTCACAGTGACATAAAGCCAAGATATTTAACTAAAAATAACTATTTGTACAAACTGATTACACAAAATTATATAACATAAGGGTCTACACACAAAATAGTAATATAAATAGTGATGTATGGTAACAAAGAGTATAAAATACCAGCAGATATTTTGTCTCACCATGAATGATCCAGTACCATCTACCCTTTATATACCAGCGCATGCAATATTCCACTTCCACATTTTCTTACTATTAACCTCCATGTCTTCAAAATTGAAAATCATGGATCAATGGACGTCAACAGTCAATTAAAACTCCGTAACTGCATTTTTAAATATATGTACATAATTTTTTTTTCACAGATCATCATGATTCATATCAACATTTCAACCTATGCAAAATAGTATCTGCAAATCTGTTACTTTATAAAATAATTGTTACAAATGATTTTTTTCTATTTTTGTCACAAATCTGACTGACTTTGATATTACTAAAAGTATTTTAATTACATAGTGGAAGCATTGTTATTCGAAAACAGCGATAATTTTCAAATGGTGAGTTCTGGCATCATGAAATTTGCAATGATTATTCTGTATGGAATTTCAAATTCAACCAACCTATTTAAAGCTTGCAGTGTCATTTCTATAATGAACTATGAAGCTTTAAAATATTTGTCTTTGTCATAAGACAATATTATGTCACATTTTTAGAAAAAAAGATTTAATTTAAAGGGTGAAAAGTCGAGTAAAATAGCATAATAAAATTTGTTATGTATGCTACAGGAATATTTTATCAACTCGAAAGTTGACTTATCGTCACCTTAGTTCGTATTTATCCAATAGACCAGGGATGGCGAACCTTTACGTATCATCGTGCCATTTTTCTAAAGAAATGTTTAATGAGGTCATAGACGTGCCATCAAATAATTTTGGCGTTGCGATTATTGGGAAAATAATAATTTATTTATTGTTGTTATACGCCCGTAGGGGCTTTTACAGAGATTATAAAATAATATTTAAGTTATCGAGGATTACACATAAATAGAATTTATTCCAAAAGTTATAAAAGTGAAAAATTTTTAAGTATATACAAGTAGTTTTTGAAGAAAAAACCACTTGTATGTTCTTGCGTAAAACCGTGAAATATTTTAAACAATGTAATATTTGATGTAATAATAAATACTTAGTATCAATTAAAAACTCTTTATTTACTAATACTAAATAGGAACATTTTGCATTATACGCGTTATTTAAATTAAAGTAAAATTAGTGCGACTTCTGTTGTTGCAGGTTAGATGACAAATAACACATGTTAGGGTTGTAAGATGTTACTTTTAGCAGAATGCATGCTGAACTGGACTCATCTGTCAAACGGTTTCTAACCGACTCTTTTTAATGTTATTCATCTCTGAAAATAATGACTCGCGGGCACAGGTTGATGAAAATATTGTTAAAAGAGCATGAGCCAGCTTCTTCAAACAATTAAATGTGTCTGGTAACGCATTCCATGTTTCCAAAATTTAGTTATTAGCATTTTCACTTATATTACCTGTCAATCTTTCTGTTTCAATTAATTCTAGCTCTCTCCTTTTTTCAACAACTTTTTGTATCCATATTGAACTAAAATGGAAATCAATCAGCTGCATTTCAAATTCATCAATTTCCAACCAATCGAATGGGGACAAATTCAGTTTATCAAATGACGTAAATAATAAACTTGAGTATTTCCGATAATTCTTTGAACTGAGAACTCGGGTTCGCTCGTTCACCTACTATATACACTTCAAACTTTTTTTCGTATTGGAGGTTATCCACATCTCTTACCCGCCCTGGTATAAGTAACATATGGTTACTCCTTCAAGGCTCTCGCAAGATTCTAATTTTTTTGTTAAACGAAGCTACATTTATTTATTTTGAACGAATCTAGACTTCCAGTGTCCTTGCATACGTTGTTAGTAAGCAGTATGCAAGTGCTTAACAGGAAAAACAAAATGCAAAAAAATAGAATATTTCATTTGTCTATACTTTTTTTCTTAGTGCATAATACATTTTGTGATCACTGATCAGTGACGTGCCCAAAATATTGTGTCGCGTGCAATTAATGGCACGCGTGCCATTGGTTCGCCATCCCTGCAATAGACCATTAGATAATTTTACTAGAGGAGAAAGTTAAAATTTCAATGAAACATTATGATGGGGGTGTTTGATAAAGCTATTCCTATAAAGGTAAAGGTCTCATTAGTTCAAATAATTCTTAGTTAAGTGATTAACTATCATTTTTAATACTCATTTTTAATTTTAAAGTGGAGAAACATTTTTAATTTTAAAGTGGTAAAAACTAAAATGGTCTATTGGACAAATAAGAACTGAGGCGACGTTATGTAGATAACAGATTTGCAAATATTATGATGTAGAATATTTTATGGAGAACTTGTCTAAATTATCAATACAAAGTAAAAATGAAAGATGTGTATAAAACCTACACCTTTTAAAGTTTATATATCTATGCAGTATTCTTAAAAATTATCTTAGTTTAACATGCTTGTGTTTTTGACATGGACCTGCTTAAACTGAAGATGTTTCTAGAAAACCATGCAAGATGACTAAACGGTCAGCCAAAATTAGAATTAAAATTGTAGAACATTCCCTTTCAAGTTAATTTCTGCAGACGGGCCATTATGCAACAGTGTGGGTTTTATTAAATGGTTAAAAAGAGAGATCTAAGGGCAAATAATTCCTTGGATCTTCTCAAGAATATTGTTTTTCACAGAATTTAATGAACTAATAATTTGTAATATTTTCTTCAAGTGCATCATTTCGCTTATTGATATAAAGTAAACAAAACCAGTACATAAACATGTAACATTTCTTTTTTTGTTTAGCGTTTTGAGCGGCATAGGAGTGGAAGTCATGCTTTTAAAGAAAAAAGAAAGATTTGCAGGTGATGTTAGGGCTCTTTGTTATTGAGAAAGCTTGTCCTCTAAATTTTGAATCGGCAACAATATGTTATTATTATTAAGTAACTAAAATTTTAAATCAAATACTAAACTTTAAATCAAATACAAAGCAATACGGATTGTTTTACAGAAACAAAAACGGAACAATAAAAATAATCGTAGATGTACAGACAAATTAATCACAAAAGGTTCTCAATTAGCCAGGATGACTCTTACAAATGAGGCGCTCAGCGGAAGAGTGGCCCAACCCACAAAAATTCATAATCAGTGAAAACATCATATTGTTATATATTTTTGTCACTTTTATGAAGCCACAGTGGCCTAATTTTAGTTTTCACTCTTTTAAAGATCCTCTGAAATCAGTGAAAACTAAAATTTGGCCACTGTGGCTTCATAGATATGACAAAAATATATAACAATATGACCTTTTCGCTGATTACGAATTTTTGTGGGTTGGGCCACTCTTCTGCTGAGCGCCTCTAATATAATGTAATTGCTATGTTTATTGTTTCATTATTTGGCATTTCTGTGTTATAGTTTAATGAAAATGGCTCTGATCTTACTTGGTTCATTGGAGAAGGCGTTTCTGAAGTTAGTGAGGGGGTGAGAGGGCATGTTCATGGGGGCGCTGGGCGGAGGGGGGCCAAAGATGCTTGCTGCTGTTGGTCTGAAATGATTCATTGATAAACATTTTTTTAGACATGTTGAATTTTAATCTGTTCTTTCAGATTCATTGCTTCGAGGGGTTGTTCATTCATCCTCCAGTCTTATAATCCACCAGTCACACCAAGTTTCTCCATAATGCTGGGCACTAGAATTTTTTTTAAATATAAGAACACTTCAAAATTTGGCAAATAGGAAGCGACTGGCTAACCTGTTCTCCTGTTGCTTGGTAGCCATGCTAGTGATGGTGTTCTGTTCATCCAACTCCTCAATGACCTGGTCTGCGATGCGCATGCTTCCTCCGCCGGCGTATTTGCCAGGAATGCTCGTGGTGCTGGTAGTGTCAGCTCGGAAACCTGAACAAAAAATTAAAAAATGTCATTTTCGTACATATAGCGTCACCTCAATTCGTAATTGTCCAACAGACCATTTTAGTTTTTGTTCAGTCTCCACTTTAAAATTAAAAATAAAGTATTTAAAATATAAGTTAATCACTGAACTAAGAATTATTTAAACTAATTAGACCTTTACCTTTACGGAAATAGCTTTATCACACCTTTCATAATGTTTCATTGAAATAATTAAAGAAAACCTTCTCCTCCTGTAAAATTTTCTAAAGCCTGTTGGACAAATACGAACTAAGGCGACGATATGTTAAAATGCATAGTAATAAAATTATTGATGAGAATATTGTTATTAGAGTCAATAATGCAAGTTTAAAAGATCCTCATGTATGGGAAGGTTCATTTTTTGTTTGCTTAATAAATAAATTTACTTACTAACTAATCAAATTTATTTTTGGGTTCCCAATTCTTAAAAATTAAAAAAAAAAAACAAAAAAATTAAATAAATAAACACTCACGCACTTGTAAAGGCAAAGACAAACGCTTCATAATAGTGGAAGTGAGGATCTTATAATTATGTATAACTCTACCAGTCTAGCTAGAGTAAAACAGTCCCAAGTGACAAAAAGCAAATTACCCAGGAGAGGATTTTTTTCCGATTTCCTCCACCTAAAAGTGTTAATAGAGGGAGAGATACAAGTAATTAAAGATTTTTTTTAATAGAAAGAGAAGAAACCAGTCTTTCTTTAGTGCAACACAATCTTAACCGACGTTGTGATGTTTGGGATTTTTTTACACAATTTCAACAATAACTTCAAAATAAACTAAATATGTAGGTGTATCTGTACACAAGTGAGAATCCAAGATAAATTTTAATGTAAAACTGTATCTCTACAAATTGGTTTAACCGGTAATAAATCAACATAGACACCTTCAAAAATTGACATTTAAAATCTTATAAATAAGTCGTCCGTACGTGGCTTCACCACAGTTTGAAAATGACCTTATAAGTCGAAACAGCTGTAACTAAAACACTAACCAAAAAACTTGCAGAACTCGATAATAACATTATCAAATTTAATTTTAAATAAATTTCTAAAAATTAAAACTGTACCAACTACCTACATAGGAGCTTTATACTAAAAAATCCAGGTGGAAATATAATATTTATGTGAATGTAAAACTATGATACTCGCTTAGCACGGTTTTACACCTACAAAATTACTCGGTTTGTTGTTTAAGCGTATATGATACCCTCGGAACATTTCGTAACCTGTCAAAATGTGTTTATTTTTACATCGCTAGATGGCAGTAGGGGTGTCTTCCCAGATTTCAAAAGGTCAACATTATACTTGCGTTATGTACATCCAAGCACAGTATTTTTAAATAACGAAGTAAAAAACAAACCAATAACAAAGTGCGGTTTGTTTATGGGACTTATTCTGTTGTTAGAATATTTAGTATGATCCTTTTTATAAATGTTTCATCATTTGCTTATTCTAGGTCCTTCCACATAGGCTTACATTATAAACAGCGTTTGGAATCTCGTGGTTGACATTTGGAGTCGATTTAATGGTGTTTTTTTTTATAAATTTAACTTCTAAATATTCAGTCATTTATTGTTTTTTAAACTATATTTTCTAGAATTCATCAGTATTATTACTATCCCCAAATTGGAAACGTATATTTGATAGAATAACTATACATATTAATAACATCATTAATAATATTGACTTCGAGAAGTAAAATAAAGTTTCTTTTTTATTAATATACTAGCTGGTACCCGGCATGCGTTGCTATGCCATTTAATAAAGAAATTGTTTCTCCCTGCGCGTCCTTTCCCATTCGTCCCGTTTACCTTCCTCCTCCCCTTCCCCTCCCGCGTCCCCTTCTCCTCACTCACGTTCCCACTCCTCCTCCTCCTCCTCCACCTTCCCTCTCCTCACTCTACTCCCCCTTCCCCCGTCCCGCGAACTCCACTCCCGAGTTCCCCTCCCCCCTCCCGTATTCGCCTCCCCCCTCCAGCGGATCCCCCTCCCCCCTCCCGAGTTATTTCAAAAATATATTGTTTATTGTAATACATTTTGATACAATTGTTTATCCCCGCATGTCCTTTCCCATTCGTCCCACTCCCCTTCCGCCTCCCCTTCCTCTAAAATATCAATAATTTTAAAAATCCATGGACAATTCTTTAAATACAAAAAAACAGCTGCGTGCTAAATTTATTTCTATCCCGAAATTTGGAAACGTATATTTGATAGAGTATCTATACATAATTATCACATCATTAATAATATTGACTTCGAGAAATAAAATAAAGTTTTTTTAATTATACATTTATTAAATTATTCTGTGTTATTTAGTACAACTAAACAATAATCTTTTTTTATCATGGCAGTAGCTGTCGTGCAACGCTGCAGAAAACCATCTTATGTTAAATAGAATCACTTCGGATATCGATATGTTTAATATCAATGAAGCACAATTCAGACAAAAAGCTTTGTTGTTGTTAGTATGATTGTGCTTCATTGAAATATAAATTACATAAACCTGTTTAAATTTTAAATTAATATTCTTTTAAAACGCGTCCCGTTCTCGTCAACATCGCCGCTTTGAATAGCCAGTTTTTTTCTTCGTCGGCTGCCGCAGCCATACTGGTAAATTTGGTTTTTTCCCACCATTCACAAACCTTCATATGGTATTTTCCATATCCAGCAACAGATAAGGACTGAACTTCAATGATAGCACATAACTCTTCCATGCCCGAATAACAAGATCCTATGCTCATTATTCCCGATACAAAAGATTCGTTGATGCCAATGCCTTCTTGTAGGCTTTCAGACGTTTTTAGTTTAAAAGTTTTACCACATAACACGCATTTTAAATTAAAAGTATAGTTCAAACCATTTATATTTTCTGAGGTAATTCGTAAATGCTTTAAATTGCAGTTAAAAAGGGAATAATGTTGACTATTACATTGGAGTTGTTTAAAAAAATAATCAAATTGTACTACTCTCCGCCCTTCTATGCAAATATCATCGATTTCTTCTATCACCTCTTCAATAGTAAGCTCCTGCTCCGATTCTTCACAGATCCATCCTTGGTCTTCGGTCATAGGTAATTTCGCCAAAGAATTGCTGTTTTTTTGCTCCTAAACAATGTAGAAATAAAAACTGCTTACCATGCTATTCAATCTGATTTTGAGATTATTAGCGTAAATTTTAGTAAAGTACGAACCTATGATCACGATGTTGGGAACACGTGTCATTAAAATCATAAAATGTCAATCAAAAAATTAAAACAAATTGCATTTTGATGGTTATTTTGTTATCTTAAAAACGCGAAATGTCATTTCTCAAGGAACGCCATGTTGTTAATTACGACGGCAAACGTCTCGCGTGATTTTTCGTGTTTATGAAACCGAACAAAATAATGATTAATACGCATTATTTATCATTTCCGAAGATTGCAATTCGTACTTATTATTGTCTAACTGACAGAAAGTGATTTTTTTCTTTTAAAAATGCATATTTCATCGTCGTAATTAACATGACGGTCCTTGAAAAATGACATTTCGCGTTTTTTTAATTAAAAAAACCCCATTAAAACTCAATATTTTTCATTTCCGGTTACTGAATTACTTATTACTAACCATTATCTACCTAGTACAATTTGTTTTAATTTTTTAAGGATGTATTAGGAATATACTATAATAGGTTATGAGAAATCGCCTTTTCAAACTTTAACAAGTCATACCTCAGAATAAGTGAAGTTAGAACCCTATCCAAATGAGGTGACGAATAGTAATTGCGAGATATTTGAAGTCCAATAAGTATAAAAGTACCTTTTCGACAGTAGTGGCTGATGAACCAATAATAATATGCTCTAAATCTTCCAAGTTGTATTCATTACCAAACACCGCGTACATAATGTACCTACGGAACGGACAAATGCTTTGCGAGCTAAATGCCCATAATAATAACTAAATACTTATATTCCGAAATACGCCGCGCTACGTATATTATAGCTGTGTGTGTGTACGCAGCCCAATGAATTCTCACACACATGCTTGCAAAACTTGCGCATCGCCAATCTCCACACACATGAACAACGCACTAACCGTTTTCGGAATTGGAACGCACATAAAACGTTATATTTTCAACGATGGGACCAAGATGGCGGTTGAAAAGAAACATTTTGACAAATTTGCACCAAAAAAGAGAATTTTCGAGTACTTCCTGTTTTTGTAGCTTTCTGAGATTATTGCAACGTTTCAAGTGTGTCGGTATTCTATGTTTAAAGCCATTAATGAAGCATTTTAACGGCATTTTCAAAATACATAGGCTATAAAACCAGGAGCGTAAAGTTTCACTACTTGCCGCCGGGGGCTTCTCTCCCGGAATGAGCAAGAATATCTGTTAGAATTTGATGTAAAATGAAGTATTTATTTAATTGTTAATATTTACAGATATCATAACGATAATAAGAGGCCGTACTTCTACAGATGTATGTATTATGTATATATTTTAAATTAAAAATATTGTGTAAAATCATTATTAATGCGACAATCATAGATTTAAGTTTAAAAAATGGGTTGTATGGTGTATCAATGTTTTTATTTTTTATGGTCGAATGTCTACATCAATTACAAAAAAAAAATAAGCTGATTGAAAAATAAAGGTCCATTAATATGTAACAAAAAATATCAAGTCTGAGAATAACACATGAAAGGTAGTAAAGCCGTTTTAGAGAGCCGTTTTTCAGAAAATAACCATTCCGCCCCTATAACCCAAAGCTCTGGAGTGTGTTAGAATTTGGTGTAAAATGAAGTATTTATTTAATTTTTAATATCCACAGATATCATAAAGATAATAAGAGGCCGTACTTCTACAGATGTATGTATAATGTACATATTTTAAATTAAAAATATTGTGTAAAATCATTATTAATGCGACAATCATAGATTTAGGTTTAAAAAATGGGTTGTATGGTGTATTAATGTTTTTATTTTTCATGGTCGAATGACCACATCAATTACAAAAAAAAATAAGCAGATTGAAAAATAAAGGTCCATTATTTGGTAACAAAAAATATCAAGTCCGAGAATGACACATGAAAGGTAGTATTTAGCCGTTTTAGAGAGCCGTTTTTCAGAAAATAACCATTCTGCCCCTATAACACACTCTTAAGACTAATTTACATTGCCAATTAAATCCAAAAACTATTTTTTTTATAATATTTCGAGTATACGGAAAGATTGATGTGATCCTACTGAATCTGAATATAAAAAAATATATATATATAGGTGTTAAGGGACGTTCATTGTCTATCTCTTGTACACACCCAAACCTTCTAGTTGTCCCTTTCTGTTATTCTTTACACTTTAACCAATTTTTATTATTTCAACTACATGATCATGAACAAAATAATAAATAAAATGTGGCTATTAGCTCAGCCTGCTTTAACTTTTGGTTAACTTGTGACAAGCTGACAAGCAGTACGACCACAATTTGATCAAAAGCTGAAATGGTCGGAGAATAAGTTTTTAATAGAAAATGTTTAAATTTCCAAAATTCAAAATGGCGCTGATCGCGAATAACTACTCCACTTTGTAAAAGGATGTGTTAAAAATGGTAACAGGATAAAACATAACAGTGACAAAACAAAACTTTGCAAGAATAATGGTTCAGTTTTTTTTTTCTTCTGTTCTGTTTTCACTATTCTGTTTCGTCACGGAACCGTTAAAAATAATAATAAAAATGAAATAAAATCATAAATACTTTTTTCTCTGCCAAGTTCATTAGTACCTCCGTCTGTCTCGACCCGGGTGGCATCTTCCCGGGAGAATATCCTCTTGAGCACGGAGGTGACAGAGTTGACCCTCGGAATGGACGACCCCGGCACGGGGGTTTGCATCGTGGATTGGAGGGAAGCCGAGGAGTTGACCGATGGCTTACGGCGGATGCTTCGACGCCCGCTGGCCGAGAAGTGAATGCCGGAAACTGCATCATCGTTGAGATTCTAGTTAACAAAATAATGATCAATCAAAAGCACCATTTTTTTTTTCTTCAAAAAACTGTTAAATTATTACAGTAGAGGTGTGTTCCATACTCCTTCACATTTAATAACCATTAAAACAACGATTAGCACCATTTTTAATTTTCCTCAACCTGTTTCAATTTTTGGTCAAATTACGATCACTTTTTTTCAATTCAATTCAATTTATTCATTTTAAAAATGTTACAAAATTAATATTTCAAGGCGTTTTTAAAGGAGAGAAAATATTTAAGATTAGATAAGCAGATTTAAAATAACTAACTAATTTTAACTAACTATCAAAGCTTGCCATCCAAATGATGTTTCATTGATGTTAAACATATCGATAATTGAAGTGATTCTATTTAACAACAAGACAGCTCTCCCGACTGGTGTGACCATTGGCAAGTTAGTTCTGTAAGCTGGAGGAAAAAACAGTCTATGCTGTCGGTGACGGAGATAACCATCGGGAACATAGAAACTAATGCTCTCCATGATATTTGAGTTTTCGAACCATTCACGAATCAGTCTGAAGAAATGTATTACAATGAGCATATCCCTTCTGACCCGTAGATGGTTCATACCGAGCATGCCCAAGAGAAAGTCGGTAGAGCCACGGGTAGTAGCCATACTCCCTCAGGGAGAGAAATCCCAGAAATTTCTTCTGAACCTTCTCCAACATGAGGTAATACTTCACTTGGTGCGGGCTCCAAACCACTAATCCACTCTCAAGCCTACCCCTAACCAATGCATTGTACAGTACTGTGAGAACCCGGGTGTCTCTGAAATTTCTCACAGTGCGTAGGACAAAACCCAGCATTCTCACTGAAGTACTATAACTATACGCCATAGCGGAGACATGTTTTAAATTTCGAGCTTTCATAGTATTCCGGTAAAACCAAGTATGACACGCCCTAGTGAAAGAAAGAATGAAACATTTAGAGATATTGAATTCAATCGGATTCCGTTTACTCCAGTCAAAAATTCTATCAATGTCCGATTGGAGTCGAATGCAGTCCTCTAACGTTTGTATAAGATGATCATAATTTAATCAAAAGCTGAAATTGACCGAGAATCAGTTTTTTAATAGGGGCGGAGTTTGAAACACCCCAAGGTAAGTAAGTTATTGTTATTAAACAATCATTTCTGAATTATTTGAGACAAATTTTTCTCTTATTCGCACAAAAAAGACAGCACTGACAATAAAATTTTTGTTAATTTTCTGTTGAAAAGTCACTTTATATTTCAAAATAAAAAATGTAGATTTTAATGGAAATATAAAGTTTATATTGATAGAAGGCAGGAATTGAATCTGCATTCTTAGGATAAGAAAAAATTCTGATTACATTATATTTTCTAACTAAATTTAAATAACACTAGAAATAAGCATTGCTTCACACTGTGATTGTTAATAGAAAACACACATTACATTATGTTATTGTTAGAGTTAGTACGAAAGGAACACTCTTCTAAGACAAGAAGACTCTTAACACTCTTCTAAGACAACTCTTAAGACAAGAAAAATTTATTCTCAGAATTTTGTTTACCAAATTAAATTGCTTTGTGTGGTTTAACTGCCAACGTAAATAATTTGTGTTAATAAAAGAACACCACAAAAAACTCACGCATTAGTTGATTTAGTTTCAACAAAATTTGTTAGTGGTTAAAACAAAAAAAAACAATTAGTCAAAATTAGGATAAATGTTCCATAGAATGTATTATGTATTACTATTGTCAAAAAGAAGGCACAAATAATTAATCTTACATGCAAATCAACATCAGATTATTTTTGAACTACTGTAACCTAAAATGACCAAATATTTTATAAACTTTTTACAAGATAATTTCATATTGTCATTTAAACTATGCACATCAATACGACGTTTTGAAATGATTGAACCATACATATTGATGGATTTAAATGCTGGTTCTCTCGGCAAAAGAAGATATTTTTATTTCATTTAGAAAGCATAATTATTAAAAGTTATTCTAACTCATTGCAGGTCCAGATTAGTTTGAGAAAGTCATATCTAAGCGACAACATGCATAAGAGCTAAATGATTAAGAATTTTGATTGTTATAGAAGACAAATAAATTAGATCCAAAATACATTGCTTGCGGAAGATAAATAAACACGATTTTTGCATATCATTGTATATTCGAAAATGTGTCTTTATTTAACCCCTGGTGGCCGGAGCCCTACAATTGCAGTGTTCAAGAATCGTGCCCATGCAAGGTACAAAAAAGTAGTAGTATCGAACTTAAATTTTCTTTTGCCTTCAGATATTACCTCTAACTAGGGTTAGTCAACACTCTCGCAGCCAACTGGGCCGAACGTAGACCCCAAAATTACTATGGTTCTTATATCTACTTAAAGACATGAAATATATTTTTAGTATTTTAGGTATTAGGTTAGGTAATAGGATTAATACGTAATGTGCCATTTAAAAAAATATGTGAAAAAATCGTTGATCACAGAAAAAATATTTTGTAAAATATAGGTAAGTAATATTCCATGCCCAATAAATGGACAAATAACAAATAACAAAAAAAAAATAACAAAAAGTGATATCTATGGTTTAAATGCCCATAAAACAAAAAAAAATCATGGGGCCGACCCACATGGTTACGTACGTTATGTTTGGCATCTTGGCCTGTCGAGAGACAAAAATAAAAATTTCACTGCATATGGTATTTATTGTCTATTTGTTTGATTTAACAAAAATCTTTTTATTTATTGAAATTTCTTACTGTCAAATTAAAAAAAAATGTCAATACATATAAGGTAAGAAATTGAAAGTTTTACAAATTTCAAAATGAGTAATTTTCAAATAATAAATTTGGAAAGATCATCCGCCTTTCAACTGGCAAAAAAAATGTCCACAAACAATGTTTTCAAACAGTCTTTGAAGATATTAAGCCAAAATTAAAAATCTTTGTTACTAACACAATCAGAATAGAAAATATTATTCAGAACAATATAGAGATTGTTGAATGTTTACAACCGTAACCTGTGGTTAACAACAATAGGGTGCGTGATTGGCAAAATGCAATCCACCGGAAGCTGCGTCCACATGCAGGCGTCCTCGTAAATGTGTCTAACCTCGGGGGGCGTAAACTTGTAATTAACGCTCTGTTCACGCACCAACTCGTCGATCTTAACGGACGAGGACGACATAACCACTGCCTGCTGGCTGCTGGGCACCTCGATCTTGGCCGTGGACGGGATGGGGCCAGTCTCGCGGTTCCCCTCCGAGGCCAGCGTGTACGGTAGCTCCGTGGGGAACACATCGTCCCAGTACTGGTCCTTGATCAGCTCAGGGTGCTCGTGATGCATCTCATCCACTATTAAGTACGATACCTGCAAATTGACATTGTGTAAGGGTTAAATTAATAAACATTATAATCTCCTTGTGAGTAAACCGGTAGGAGCATGACTTTTTCAAAATTGGAACTTATTGTGTTGAGAAAAATTTAAAAATAATGTAGTTTCATATTCACACAAGCAATTCAGTACCTACCTACTTACTTATTTATTTATTTT
Organism: Limnephilus rhombicus; assembly: GCA_929108145.2. Lineage (NCBI taxonomy): Eukaryota > Metazoa > Arthropoda > Insecta > Trichoptera > Limnephilidae > Limnephilus > Limnephilus rhombicus. The sequence continues at coordinate 52,588,971 of OV815276.1, forward strand.
ACACGACAATAATTTTTAATTCTATATTTAAAATGTGCCCACATATGGCTTACTTTTTCAAGTGAAACTATGCAAGTCAAGTTGCATCCTATGATTTTTCAAGCGTAACAAAGCAGTATATAAAAATACTAATTTCCATTGTCGGTGAGTGAAGCAAATTATTTCTGCATGAAATTACTCACGTTCAATGGAGTCAAATTTGATTTGAAGTTTTCAAAATTGGAACTGATTATGTAAATTTAGACAAGTACTAAAGTAGGTACCTACCTATGATCAGTATTATTGTATTTTTATTAATCAATAAATCTACATTAAATTTGTAAAGTGTATTTCTTTTGTTCGAATTTTTGACATTTTTGCGATTTTTCAAGTTTTAACAGTGGTCATTCGAAAAGTAAATAAAATTTAATGAAAAAATGACAATATTTGTTTTGAAAGGCAATGATTTAATTATTTTATAAATACTTTCAGCTTCACAAATCCTACAATTATAATATTCCGCCACTTTTCATGGGTTTGTACTGGTACACAAATAATATTCTACTGGCAGAACAGAGAAACTTACAATCATTCTCAAAACAAACTGACCCAAAGGCAACTAACTATCTCACAAAATATAATCAATGAATCACTGCATAAAATCAATCGGTAAATTTACGACTAGACGCCGCATGCCACTACACTTTTAATACGCATATATTTAAAAAAAATAAACAACCCCTTAACTTAATTACCACAAGAACCATCTGTTTCAGTCGAGAACGGCGGAAAAACGTGCATTTAAATTTATATTCGTAAAAACTTTTATTCACGTAATTTTCCGTTTTGACGCCGACGCCATATTGAATCTTGTCCATAGAAACCACATAGTGACGTATATTAGTAGTGCCAACCATACAAAACAAATTCATAGTAAAATAATTTGCACACATTAAAGAAAGTGCCCCCTTTATACCGCCTGCTCGCGTCAAAGCAAGAAAAACATCCCAGTTTTCAAGTAGTTTAGCGGCTACGCCAGGTTTGTGTAACATAGTTTGTGATACAAAAGAAAGTGCCCCTTTATAACGCCTACTCGCGTCAAGGCAAGAAAAACATCCCAGTTTTCAAGTAGTTTAGCGGCTACGCTAGGTTTGTGTAACATGGTTTGTGATACAAAAGAAAGTGCCCCTTTATAACGCCTACTCGCGTCAAGGCAAGAAAAACATCTCAGTTTTCAAGTAGTTTAGCGGCTACGCTAGGTTTGTGTAACATGGTTTGTGATTCTGGCGTACAATCTCACAAGACGAAAGCTAATTTTAATTTTACATAATCGAAATTTAGAATGAAATATTTTCCACTTCCCCCAATGCAAATAGTTGCCTTTTAATGTAATTAAGGTGAATCAAAAGGTTTTTTTAAAAAAAAGTGCATATTAACCGTTGCCAGCGATCTCCAAAAATTACCGTGATTTTTGCCGTTTAATAATCTTTTTTTATTATTATGAAAATTTGTCCTGACTGAAACCGATGTTTTTTGCGGTAGCTAAGTTTAAAAATAGTGTACTTTCCAAAATCTGTGCCTATTAAAAGTGCGGCGGCTTATCCATAAATTATTTTGAAAATTTGTACGGTAACTTTAGTTAGTACCTTCCTAGAATATGTGTGATTTTTGCCATATAGCAATCTTTTTTTAATATTTATCGATTGGTACCCTGGAAATAGTGGAAGTTGTTCAGAATGCAAAATAAAGTAATACGAAACGTCAGCCGTAACGAGAAATTACGTACAAATTTTTTTGTTTATGAAATGTAAATTTAAATGCATATTTTTCCACCGGTCCTGACTGAAACCGATGTTTTTTGCGGTAACTAAGTTTGAAAATAGTGTACTTTCCAAAATCTGTGCCTATTAAAAGTGCGGCGGCTTATCGTAAATTTAATAATCAATCAATTTAGTATATAAATAAATTAGTGAAAATGGAGAATCGAAAATAAAAATAAAGTTTTTGCTTATTTGGTAAAATTTACTTATTTTATTCCACAATCAAAAACTTTATTGCATAGTACTAAATAATGTAATATTTTGCGCTTACTATTTTGGTTAACAGTTAACTCACAATGCGTTGAAAAATCATATAGAATGAATAGGTTTTCTAGAACCCTCCTGGTAAGAATTTGAAATACACTGGCCAATAAAAATGCTCCGTTTAACAGGCCATTTCTCTGAACCTATCATAATTTAGAACGAAATTCCTGATCCAACCAATCAAGGAAATCCAAAAGAAAAACCTAGGACTCAAATTCGAGTTTGCACACCAACGGATCAAATTTTAGCGACTTAGATTGGAGTTACGCGCAAACCATGGCTTTATAAAAAATAACAAAAATCAATATTTTAAGGTACCACCCAACTGTAAAAAAATTTACTGTAATTTTTTTCAATTTCTGAAAGATACATTTGTTAAAAATGCTCTCACCAAATGTTATAAAGAAATTCGTAAAATTGACGGAGATAAAGCAAAAAAAGGCAAATAATTTTTTTTGTTTGTATGTTGAATTATCCTTCAGCAAAACTCTGAACGCGTTTTTCTCGAAACTGCGTTTTTCAACCTGGTTGACAACATATTAAAAAAACTGTACATCCGATTTGCATGCACCAAGTCTTAAACTGTTCGAAAATCCAGTCTCTATGGCACCACGTGGGGATTTTTTTTATAAAGGGCCTCCCTACTATTTTAATTTTTTTATGATGAAAATTTTCCATAAAAATTGGAAATAAAATTCGCTGGTCCGCCAATTTTTTTTTAGATATCAAAATTTTCCTACATGATGCTGTAAACCTATGTCTAGTTTTTAAATATATTTTGCAAATGAACTGTACAGCTTAATCGATGTCAACCGCCAAGCAGCAATTTCATCGGAGTGTCCTGTTGGAAGTGGCGTACACCGCAAACTATACTTTAGATTCGAGTACAAAAATTTGTATACAGTATTCTATAAGATTGTATACGGATTTTTTTTTATTAATATTCATAATTAATTAAAAAAAATTCCATTCATTGTTGGCTTGAAAATAATTACGAAAAATACATCCTTGTACCGCACACGAACCGTGGTGTGGTGCCTTAAAGCAACTATGTAGAGTTAACATGACACCTACTTGGATATTCCTGTCCACCATCCAATTGACTTCAAAGTCATCATCATCCTCTCCGAAGGGGTTGATGAGCGACTCTGCCACCTTGAGCCAGCCCATGTAGAAGAAGAACTGCAGCGTAGTGAAGATGGGGAAGTACACGTCGATGTTGTTCACGTACCCAGTCACTGTGGAGCCCTCCTTGGTCGTCACTATCTTATCCTCGGTCCACTGCCGCGCCATTATGGCCGTGGCGAAGTATGAATACACTGCCAGGGTTACCACCTGAAAGGTTTATAAATTGGTGTCTAATAAGGATAATTTTTTTATAAGACTTTCAATAAATTTGGACAATAGTTGCACTTCAATGACACGTGCACATTGCACGTCAAAAAAATTAATAAAATACCTTTTGCATCTAATTCTAGAAAACACTTCCTTGCAAATATAGTAAGGGAACGTACCCATACTACATGACCCATTCAGGGGGGGAGGGGGATCTTAATAATACTACGCTTGGTGACAATGAGGGGCGGGGGGCTTAGGTTTTTGTCACGTAGTCAATCTAGAAATCTCATGTTTTTTTTCAAGCTACATTCAAATATGGCGCGCAGTGTTTGGCGCTTTTTAAACTTGCAGGTGGCAACACTGACATACATACGCCGAGACGTCAGCTGATTGAAAACTGACTTGTCAAGCAAGTCGCCGAGAGTTTGTGCCAGTACAAACAAAGTTTTTTCCACTTGTAATTATAGGTATGCATGCACTCTTGTTGTCACGTAGCAAGCGCCATATTAACAAAGACAAATATAAGCCAAATATATTTTTTTTACTTTTAGTTAGCAAGAAATGATTCAAAACAATATTTATGAATTACTATGTGAAAACTGTAGAGGGAGGGGGGTCTAGGAATATACTACACGTGGTCACCGAGGGGGGGTTAAAAATTTGCTAAAGTGGGTCACGTAGTGTGGGTACATTCCCTAATGGAAGCATGTGATTCTAATACTGAACCCCACCAGTTTCATATGCGCATTCACCGAACCCTTCTTAACTGGAAAGCGGGGAGTGACATCAGTGGCGGCGGATTACTACAAGAGGGGGCATAATGGGATAGGATGGGAGTCGTGATCACCACAACGGGGGGGGGGGGGTGGGGCGTAATGGGATAGGATGGGGCAGGATGGGATAGTGACAATATTCTTCGTAATTTTTTTTTCGGGGTGTCTTGCCTTCACCGAACCCCTTAGACTGGCTCACCGAACTCCTGGGGTTCGATCGAACCCAGGTTAAGAACCACTGTTCTAAGTGATGCCGACAGATGCCAGCAAGGAAAGTGCTTCTACCGATGGCTGACAAAGATACCCGAATAGGCGGTGGCCGTCAAGACTAGCCGCCTACCGCCCAGATTCAATTAACCACTGGTGTAGACAGGTAGCATAATTATTGTAAATATGTAAACTCATAACAAACCAGTTTGTTACCAAGAACGTAAAGTTATTGAGAAGTATTCCCACAGAACTAATAGTGTTTGAATGTAAATAATACCAATCATTACATTCTAATTTGGAGAGAAGAAAGGATTGACTTTTTGTGAAATTAGATATGAATGCATCAGCAGAATTCTGCAAATAATAATAAAAACAATTAAAACTAATTATAAAAATAATTAATTGGGGAAAAAGTCATTATTACATGATAAAATAAAAAGAACAAACATAACTAAAGTTGAAAAGGGAGCAATTCAATTACCGTAATACGGGTAAGTCCTTAGTTTTGGAGTCTAAAAATATAAAAAATGTGGGATTCAAAACTCTATCATACATCTGACCCTTAGACAAGCGCCTATTTTTAGTTTATAAGTAATAAATAAGTGTTAATAATTAGAACTAACCTGAGTATACACTAAAGGAATGCTTATGGAATCATAACTTGTCAGTAGGCCGCACTGGGCGCGGAATTTATTAAGTTCGTCAATCACAGTTTTCACAGCAAAATCATCACGGATCCTGCCCTCCTTGCGCGCCCGCGTTACTATACTAGCCGACCATACGATTGGCAACCTGAAAATAACAAAACATATAATTTATCAAACTCAATATGTCTTACTCGTTAGTTTCTCATGCACCGGTTCAGCATTGGTATGGTTAAACCTGCTTTAAGCCCAGTTTAAGGTTGTTTTAACCATACCTACGCCGTTGTAATAAAACAAACCAACATTACTGTTTCAAACTAATGTTTTAATCAAACTTGGATCACATAATATGCGATATTCGCACACTGTAATGTATTGAGTATACCCTTAGTTTCGATTACTGTTAATAGATGTCGATAGGTTAGAACTTCTGCCATATCCCAACAGATGGCCACTGAAGTAGTACTATCAGAGCAGTACCATCTATTGCTATTCGTATCTTCGACACGAACAGTTACGATGAGAGCCAAAGGCTCCAGTGGTAATTCCAGTTGCAAGTTTTCACCATCAGTGGGCAGCAAGCTTCAAAACTATTTTGTAGCCAGTTTTGTAAGGACGTCCGTCCAGTATAATATAACAATCATTGTAAATATACACAATAACTTATAAACAAATAGTATCCAAAGAATCTAATAAATATTGGAAGAAGCCCAACACTTCACAAGATGTCTGATAATAATAATTAATAGAACAGACAACACATATCTACAGTGATTGCCACGATGGATCACATATGCAGCAGTCGCAAAGTCAGGTTAAAAAATGCATTTATCTATCATGAAATCAGACTGTTACCAATGCTTGGAAGGCTTGGGAAACTTCTCATTGAGGTCCACCATGATCTGGCGCTCATTCTCCAGCAGCAGACCGGCCTCGATGAGGTGGTCCAGCGTGGGGAAGCGCTTCTTCACCTTGGGCGAGATGTTGGTCAGCACCATGGTCAGGCAGAGGCACACATAGCGCATCATGGTGCGCCGCATCAGCCGCCCCCGCTCATCCTGAGGAAGGAAAAATAAAAAGTCAAAGGAATGTTTATAATTGTGATTTCATAGGTATTTTTTTTGTGACTCCTTCCAAGAAATTAGTATCCGGCCAGAGGAACGATATTATCAACAGATTGGTTACATCACCAAATTGTGTTCATTGATAGAATAGGAGCATCACTAGATTATGTACATAACCAGATTAAGTACATCACCCCACCATCAGATTGTGTTCATCAACAGAATAGGTACATCACAAAATTGGGAGCACCACCAGATTAATAACAACATCACCAGATTACGTACAATGTGTACATCACCAGATTACATACGTTATCAGATTACGTACTTCACCTGATTACATACAGATTACGTGCATTACCAGATTATGCAAATCACTAGATTAGAGGTACATCACCAGATTAGGTACATCACCAGACTATGTACATCACCAGATTACGTACATCACCTCTCCACCAGATTGTGTTCATCGACAGAATAGGTACATCACAAGATTGGGTGCACCACTAGATTACTAACATCACCAGATTACATATATTATTATTAGATTATGCACTTCACCTGATTATATACATCACCAAATTACTTGTATTACCAGATTATGCACATCACCAGATGAGGTAGGTACATCCAGTGGCGTAGCCTAGGGTGGCACGGGTTCTAACAGAATATTTACCACAACGGAGGGGGTGAAATGTGATATGGGGTGGAACGGGGTGGGGCGAAATGAAATTATTGTGCAGGTATCGGCTCTACTGCATTCCGTAATTTGTAATTTTTTTTTTCCATGGTCGAGTGTCACCCCCTGGGTACATCACCAGATTAGGTACATTGCCATTAGGATCACCAAATAAAGAATCGTGATCCAATTTACATGACACATATTACATTATCTCTTTAGTTCATTAAAATAATACCATTATTAAATTTGGCATCAATATAATTTTGCATTTTCTTTCGAAATTCTTGAAGAGGCCGAGATTAAATGAAGGAGATAAGACAAATAATGCTGGCAATTCACTCAACATACAGATGCCAATTTAGATTTAGCTTTCTATTGTGCAAATTTAGAACTTTATCTATGTCATTCTTGACAGTTTGTATGTTTAGTATGACAGGCAGCGACAACTGTAAATAAGTAAATACTTACTGGATTTCTTTTATTGTAATAAATTCTATTTGATTGTTTAGTAACGTACATTTAAAGAAATTTTAATATTTTTCTAACTTTTGTAATGCTTCCAAGTGGTTCAATAGGAAAAAACTGTTATTTCTGACAATACTGCATTTTTTATGCGTGATGAAATTTAATGGACCCCAATAAAGAAAATTCATAAATAAATTAAATTTAAAAAATGCTGCTCATACATAAAAAATCAGAGTGTGCAATTCACACGCAGTAGAAGTAAAATATGCAGGAAACTAAAGTAGACAAGAGTGGGGAGGATACGAAGCCCCGCACAAAGAGGTGACTGATTATACTATCTCAATCTCTTACAGGCTAAATCCTATAGATGTATGTGTTTGACTCTTTTTAGTGTTTCTATTTTTCGTTTCATCGAGTTTCAAATCACAATGGTGCTAAAGAAGTTTTCACTTCAAAATACTGGTTAGATTTTTGTACCTAATCAATAATAGTAATGTTGATGATATATTAAATAATTATTGTTTTAGACTTACTTGTCCATGAACATGGGCGCTGACGAACACGGCGATGGAGTCTGGCCATGGTATGGTGATGTACTGGTTCCACCATCTCGTCATCACGATGGAGACATAGAAACCCAGCACGAAGGAAAGGGGAATCAACTCGCTATATGTTAGGCAGTAGTGTACTATGCCCTCAAATACTCTGGAATACAAAAAGAAACAAATATTTCTATCAAACAGAATGATGAATAACACCAGAAATTCAAAGTGGCCGTGCTTAGTGCATTTTTAAGTGATAAATTGAAGATGCTCACTGAAGAATGCTTGAATTTACCTTTCGTTAGTATTATGGGCAACGAGGAGTACATGTTATGGTAGTTAGTTCCAGAATTTCTGCACTGAAAAAAAAATCTTGACCTCTAGCAATCTTGCATGAAAACTTAAAAATAAAAGTAACAAAATGGAAAGCATAAAAATATAAAAACATACAAACAAAGCATAAAAATTATAAAAACATACAAATTCATAATATGTATTTTACCTGAAATATCCTTGTAACTAGTATATTCATTTATATACCTGTACGCCTGTCTCGACACAGGTATACCCTAGTGAGACAGGCATACAAATAAAACTATTGTAAATATATTTTATTATAGATAAATAAATAAAAAATAAATAAAACTTTGGCAAAAAACGTCCACTTCGCAGCTCCTTCAGTCAAATCTATATTCTTATATTATTACTTATGACATTTTTCAAATTTCTGAATATCTAATGCCACTTTCACACCAAAGCCAACCGTGTGCTAGCTGCGGCCAACCCTCCAACTCCGAACTCCGAACTCCAAAATGGCGGACGTCGAACAGCCGATTTGGCGCCGTATCTTATCAGTTGCTTACAATTGTGCAGGCCGTACTTCGGTTTTCATAAATCGTATCTAAAGCTAAAAAAATTATTATTTCAAACAATTTTTATACAACTCTCCCGTAATAATATTTCGCAGACTGATGTGTTTGGGCCGACTTGCAGAAATCAGCCATCGACGATCGCCTCGGAGGCGATCCAGGGCCAACTCGAACTCCAACCTTCCAATTCGAACTTCCAACGCACGAACTACCCCTCCCCACAATCGTCCAAACGTTTTAAGTTGGAAGTTGTCCGCAGTGTGGCCGTACCATTATACAACAACATAACTGATAATAAAGATTTAAGAATAATAATTGTAATTGATTGTGTAAAATACATCTTAGAAAATAGATTTGATGAATAGTGACTATAATGAGGAAATGTCTTGGAGTGTTTCCATTATTTATAAATTGTAACACCTGCAAACATTTAGCATTTTATTTTTTTTATTCATTCTAATTTTTATTTTCGATTCATATGTCCATAACTCCTGGACACCTGACCCCTAGTTTCCTACCCACCCCTAATACCCTTTTCCTTCCCAGAACTTCTCTCCTTTCTTTTCTTCTCCTTTCTTTCTAAAAAGACCCTCCACACAGCGTCCCCAAAGATGACATTGGCCTGATATCTGATAAGATGACAAAGGGAATTATTTTCCTCAGGTCCTCCTGTGTGAAGCTAATGTAAAAATATTAAAAGATACCAACGTATAAATAGGAACACGGGAGATGTTTATAGAAACTGGAATGAGTTTATTCCAGCACTAAGCAACATGTTATTGGTTTTAGCTGGACAAAAATCTCCAAAATTCAAGACAGATTAGTGATTTTTAAATATTCGTCTTCTTCTTTCATATAGTGTCTGCGAGCCAGTCTAGGACCTCAGGCGTCGCACATTGATTCGTTTCATACAAGCTAGACGCTAATAACTCCCAAACTTTTGAATTCCCAAACAATGACGTCATGGCGACATTACCAGATAGACAGGATAATAAATGCATGCTTAATTGGGGTGATTAGTGCACGCATTGACTCATACCAGAGGCCTAAAGTCGAATAATGTGTTTTGAAATTATCATTCGCATTTATTCGCTCTTCGCAGCTCAACGTTTAAAATTGTGTACTAAGTTTGAAAAGTGTTTTTTTAGGGTCTGTAAAATAGAGGCTACTTTGGAAGGTATGTTTTAACTTTCTTTCTTAATACTTTAGTGTAAATAAATAATTTTAGTTGTTTTTTAAATAATAAATAAGTCTTGCGTTTTTTTTGGCCTAAAAAATTTAAATTTATAACTTCTCGGGAGTTTATCTCAGGCAGTATATCAAAATCGCACGATAATTTTCTTTTTTTTAAATAGTGCAACTAATATTCTATTCATATCAGTTTCGATATTAATCCGCACATTATTATTACTTTTTCATTTTACAGGAACCACATACGAGATTTCCAGGCTGGAATTGTTTGTGACATGGAAGAGTTTGCCGAAGAAAGAAAGGCTTGAGGGAATGTTTAACAAAATTTTAAGTACATTTGAACTCGATACGCTCAGTGCAAGTGGTGAAAAAAAGTTGAATAACCAAATAAGGCTTATATCTTTGAATATAAGCCTTAATTTGACCGTAATTTTAGCAATTTATTAGGCCCAAAATATACTTTTTTTACTTTTTACGTATAATTGTTTTATTATAAACCTCAACTACTGTATTAACACATTATTTAAAAAATATTTTTAAAAATTAAAAAAAAACGATAGGAAAAAAAAATTAATCATTTTAAACACTAATTTTCATGAAATTAGTATTGACTACACCTTAATAGAGGGTTAAAAATAATTTAATCGTGTGTGAGAGTTTTTAGCGTCTAGCATGTATGAAACGAATCACTGTGCGTCGCCCTGTGGACCTCATAATCACGCCAGGGAATGAATGGAGCGGGCATTCGTTGATCAACATGTTCGGTGACCTACACCGCACCGTATTTACGCATCGCCGACCCATCTATGCATCATGTGGGCACAATGGCTATGGGACTATGGGAGTACAATATCCTATTGGTTGCAGACCAGAGTTTACAAGGCAATGAGAACCCAGATTCAGGAGGATATTTATATAAGAACTGAGGAAGAACGGCAGAAGTACTAATAGGTTGGAAATAAAATTCCTGTAGAATTTATTTTAAGAGTCAATTACCTTTTTCCTGCTGCGTCCAGCAGCCACCTGTATGTGAAGTTGAGTATGTAGTAGATGCTGAGGAAGCAAAGCAGGTCCAGCCATACTAGCTTGTAGATACTCGCCTTCCATCTGGAAAATACATATATTTAAACCAATTAATAAACATACAACACACAGTTAGAAGTGCCTACCTACCTGCTACATCAGAACAAGTCACAGCCAAGGGCATAGCTATAGCATTCACATGGGGGGGTTCGACCCTAAGGAAGGGGTTCGATCCTGGGGGGAAAGGGAGAGGGAGGAGGGGTTGGAAAATTTATTACAAAGATTTTTTGGACCTGTGTACATCACTTTGATAAAAGAGATGATGCAAATAATATTGTTGTATTTTCCAGGAATGTAATTCCAATAATGAAATTGACGAGCCCAATGGGGGGGGGGGGGGGTTAACCTCTTAACTCCCCCCCCCCCCCTCATATACGTCCTTGGTTAGTCTTATTGAGGTAGGTAACATATAGCAAACAATTAAATTATGTAACAAATTAATATTCACCCTTCGTTACATCTATTGGGGTAGGTAACGTAAAGCATACAATTAAATGATGTAACAAGTTAATATACATCCTTGGTTACACCTATTGATGTAGGCAAAGCATACAATTAAATTATGAAACAAATTAATATACATACTTGGTTACACTTATTAAGGTAGGTAACGTAAAGCATACAATTAAATGATGTAACAAATTAATATTCACCCTTCGTTACATCTATTGAGGTAGGTAACGTAAAGCATACAATTAAATGATGTAACAAATTAGTATACGCCCTTGTTTACACCTACTTAAGTAGGTAATGTAAAGCATACAATTAAATAATGTAACAAATTAATATACGTCCTTACATCTATTGAGGAAGGTAATGTAAAGCATACAATTAAATGATGTAACAAATTAATATACGCCCTTGGTTACACCTATTGAGGTAGGTAATGTAAAGCATACAAGTAAATGCTGTAACAACTTAATATACGCCTTGGTTACACCTATTGAGGTCGGCAATGCAAAGCATACAATTAAATGATGTAACAAATTAATATACGCCCTTGGTTACACCTATTGAGGTAGGTAACGTAAAGCATGCAATTAATTGATGTAATAAATTAATATTCACCCTTCGTTACACCTATTGAGGTAGGTAATGTAAAGCATACAAGTAAATGCTGTAACAAATTAATATTTTTTTTTATTTTTTATTTTAACTTTATGAGTAAAACCCCAAATTGTAATATTTAAATAAATGAAGACAATTGTATAAGCGAAACTCAATCGAAAATCTGGAAACAGAAAAATCAGAAAAACATATTGACACCTCTGGGACTCGAACCCAGCAAGAGGTCCTGGGTTAGAGTCCCAGAGGTGTCAATATGTTTTTCTGATTTTTCTGTTTCCAGATTTTCGATTGAGTTTCGCTTATATTGTCTTCATTTATTTAAAAATTAATATATGCCTTGGTTACACCTATTGAGGTCGGCAATGCAAAGCATACAATTAAATGATGTAACAAGTTAATATACGCCCTTGGTTACACCTATTGAGGTAGGTAATTTAAAGCATACAATAAATTAAATGATGTAACAAATTAATGATTTATTAAATAAATTTTAAACTTTTATCCACTTTTTTATGAATGCTACCGGCTTGAAACATATTTAATTAACAAATAAGATTATGTTTGAAAATACGAAAATTAGTTTTTGAATTTAGTTACATATTAAAAAAAATATATATATATATATATATTTACTGTGCTTAATGACAAGATGAATACAGCCAGACACTTCTCAACCCCGTAGCCCAAAATTGGTATGTATAGATCCACTGACTCAGGGTTGATGGAACTCTTATAATAAAGGATCAGATTATTCTATTATAAAATCACACCATTCTCTTGTGTGATTTTATTCTAATATAAGTGTAGGTATGTTCACAGTGTAATAAATTGACGTAAAATTACTGCCTCAACACAGGCTAGCCTAGTGAGGCAGGTTACGAGAAACCTAAATTTATAATTATAAATCTGTATTCTTTAAGTACCTCCTGTATAGTATATGTATTTTGTTTTCTGTTATTAACTTTTGTATCTACTTAGGCAAATTTTAAACTGTACTTTTACTGTACTTATGATGTACTTTTTGTTTTTGTAGTTATAAATCTTAAATTGTTTTGTTCAATAAAGATATATTATTATTATTATTATTAAAAAACAAAAAAAAATATAAGTGTAAAGTTCACACGCGCGCGGTAGAATTGAAACCTTCAGAAAACTAAAGTAGACAAGAGTGGTGTAGCCGAGCAACGAATAATCTTAAAAATATAATTCAAATTCGATTTTACAGACTGGAATCACTGAGCACCGCCCCCGGTCTAGTGCATGACGATGCAAAACCATTCCGGTTTCAACGTTCGTTCCGTCCATCTGCTTTTCCTCTAAGCGAGATAATTATTAAATCCTTGCCAACGTATTTTAATACAAAGTTTCTTGTAAATATATTTGACTCGAGCTAATCAAGAGTTATTATTGAAAACCTCCACAACACAGGCATCCAGTTTACAGACGTGGCAAGGACTGTTAACTGCCAAACCCTCTAGATAAAATATCTAATCATAATCCCCTTGCCAAAGTGAGGAGGCTACAAAGCACCGCACAAAGAGGAGACCGATTATTCAATCTCATTCTCTCGCAGGCTATAGATATATGTGTTTGTCTCTTATTAGTGTCGCTTTTTCGTTTCGTCGAATTTCAAATCACAAGGGTGGTAAAGAAATTTTCACTAAAAAGTTTTCCGAAGGACTGCTATTTTCGTTGCACACGCTGTATAAAATAAAACACTTACGGTTTAAATTGGTGTATTATGTAGAGCACAAATCCATTCAAGACATGACAAATAATACGTGACACCTGTTGACCGCAATCTTATTAAGAGCGTTTAACCAGCCAGCGGACGAAAATCCACATTTCGTCGAAAGTTGTTCTTCCGATCGTGCAGGACGGTTACAATGAGAAAGATTAATTATTCTCCGTACCAGCTTTTTTAAATTATAACTCAATATCGAATTTATTTCAATCCAAATTAGCTTTAATTTATACCTTCATCCAAAAATGCTGAAAGGCGTGATGATAAAACTATTAAAATAGTGTACTTTTTGTAGTTATTTTTTGATTATAAGTATTTATCATTTTTCAATAATGTCTAAGTTTAATAAGAATGTTAAAAAAATCTGAAATATATAAGTTTGTAAGTGCGCAAATAAATACACAAATGGACCAATTTTCGTCAAGAAACACATGTACGTACATATTTTTTAATGATTTTATTGAAACTAAAATTAAAATTCTAATACATAACTTTGCTAGATAATGTATTGATTTATTTTACTGCACGATTACATTATTTGAAATGGGTGTGGTATAATACAAAAACTTTTTTGAAAATTTAACAAATCTGCCAACGACCTATGGAATAACCTTATTATACTAAAAATTAAAAAAAATTCTAAAAATTTATTACATACGAATGCTAGATAAAAGAACAATCTTTCGAAATCCATTTATAATTTTTTGTGGAAAAGAGTCAATACGTCTAAAAACTTTTTTGAAAATGACGTATTTCAGGCTTTCTCTGGTAATGCCCTCTTAACACCAATTACTAAAATTTGACTAGACCTCATAAATCAATTGAGATTAATGGGCATCCGATCCATTCGTCACCCTTCCTAATAATAATGCATCTTTCTGAGAGCATTGAAGTTTGTTTGACTAATGCTTAGCGATAAGGATGGCATAATAATTCTCTTCAGTTATGTAAATATGTAACAGTTCCGCGAAAATAGGAAAATTCACGGGAAAATCTCGTCACTACTGACATAATAAGCTAAATAAAGTTTACCAAATCACTTATCACATTATTTTTAAGTGGGAAAAGTATGACGTATTCTTACTGTCATTGCTAATGTACGGCATTAAGGATATAACAGTAGTAAAGCGAGTTTAATACTAGTCGTAAAAATAATATGGAATGGCTTTATAGCTGATCCTATCAATTACGAGTATATTTGAAATTAAAGTCGTAAAAATAGAGGCGTAGCGACAAACCCCCGAGCCTTAAGGCTTCATATTAAGCATCCAAAAACAAAAAGAAGGTGGTTCCAAAGGGAGATATTTATGTAAATACGAATATTAGAGGGGGCGCGCTATTATGAAAGAAACGATAATAATATAATTAAGTGAAAATTGTGAAAATTGTGAAAATCTTATTTATAAAAATTAATATTTGTTTGTTTGTTTGTTCCCCTATGAAGGTTATAGGTTATATATAATGGTAAGCTCTGGCGTTATGACATTTGTATAAATGGAAATTTGAATAAATGAAAATGTGTGTCTTTCATATATTTTAGCGGCAGAGAGGAAAGGCAGGAGGGGGAGGGGAACGGGGGTGGTGGGGTTCGTGGGAGGGTGTTGAGGGAGGAGGGTAAGGCGGGGATGTTGGAAGGGGAACGCGAGGGGGGGGGACTCGGGAGGTGAACGGGGAAAGGACATGCTAGACTGGGAGGCGAGATAGGTAAACCCTACGTCATCGAGTACACGGATGAAACTACTTTGTAGTGATAATGGACATTTAGAAAACCTTTAAAAAGCTGGTCTGCCGGTGCGCCTCTTGGCAGGAGCCGCGCAGTCATGGAAATAGTGAGTGATTTTTTTCGAAAAAATTACGTCATCGAGTACACGAACGGAAATGGTCTCATATGATAAAGGTCGATTGGAAAATGAGAAAAAAGCAGGTCTGCCAACCGGCAGCTTGGCACGTTCGCAGGCAGCCGGCGTCAAATTGGGGTAAAAAATAGTAAATTTTACGTCATCGAGTACACGAATGAAACCAACGAATAACTGTAGTCCAGATCATTCCATTTAAGAATTTCTTGGTCTGCCGACCTGCAGCCCGGCAGCTTTTTGTGTACGATTTTTTAAAGTTTTTTTTTTTAATTTTTCGTTTATCTTTATTATTATTTTTATTTCACCATATTTAAAAAAACTTTGAATGCCATATTTTAAAAAAATAAGCGAAAATTATTAAAAAAAATAATAATTTGAGAGTTCCGAGTGTACTCATCCGCCAGGCGAGCCTTTCGACGCCAAACCACTTAAGAAACCTGTGTACGACCTTTTAAAGTTTTATTTTTTTTTTTAAATTTAAACTATTATAAATTTGTACAAAAATATTGACACGCAACAGCGGTGAGGGGAACCGCGGCAGGTTTCGTAAGTGGTTTGGCGTCGAAAGGCTCGCCTGACGAATGGGTACACTCAGAACTCTCAAATTATTTTTTTTAATAATTTTTGTTAATTTTTTTAAAATATAGCATTCGAAGTTTTTAAAAATATAGTGAAATAAAAAAAATAATAAAGATAAACAAAAAATTTAAAAAAACTTTAAAAAATTGTGCACAAAAAGCTGCCAGGCTGCTGGTCGGCAGACCAAGAAATTAATTCTTAAATGGAATGATCTGGACTATAGTTATTCGTTGGTTTCATTCGTGAACTCGATGACGTAAAATTTACTATTTTTTACCCCACTTTGACGCCGTCGGCTGCCTGCGAACGTGCCAGGCTGCCGGTTGGCAGACCTGTTTTTTTCTCATTTTCTAATCGACCTTTATCATATGAGACCATTCCCGTTCGTGTACTCGATGACGTATTTTTTTAGAAAAAAAAATCGCTCACTATTTCCATGACTGCGCGGCTCCTGCCAAGAGGCGCACCGGCAGACCAGCTTTTTTAAGGTTTTCTAAATGTCCATTATCACTACAAAGTAGTTTCATCCGTGTACTCGATGATGTAGGGTTTACCTATCTCGCCTCCCAGTCTACGCAGGGAGAATCAATTTATTTCTTTGAATAGCGTTGCAACGCATGCCGGGTACCAGCTATTATCTAATAAAACTAAACTGGTTTAAAATAGAGCAAAAGTCTTTCGGCAAATGTCTTAAGAAGCATTTAAAGAAAAACTGTGTATTTTCACATTCGTAACACGTTAAATAATAGAAAAAAAAAAAATGTTTTTAATAATTTTCGAACCCGACTTTATGATTTTTTTTTATTGAAAGAATAATTTCATATAATTACCATTTCGGCTCAGCAAATGTATAGATATTATCTTAAAAAAATAACATATAATTTTTTAAAACCTTAAAAACATAAAGTGTTCAAGGAAAATATGTTATAAATCGGAAGAAATTCGGAACCAATCTCAGAATGAATGTGAATGATGTTTTGTTTCAATTCGATAATGAACTATCTTTGCCAAATCATTATTGCCCACCGCAGCTTTGGGCAAGTTCAATGTGTTACTTTCAGGTAAAAATAATGTGTGGCAAGGCAAGTATATTATTATTTGCACATTAAGATCGAACTGTCGAATTTGGAACTCACTGACACGCGTATTTACGCGAAATGATTTTTTCATAGGCTGCAGAATAATTTTTGATGCATACCTATTGTAAACCAGCCAGTATAAGAATGCAATTAAATTGCTACACATTTAACATGCGTTCGCCCTGGTCTAAAATCATATTTTTTCTGTCACGAAAACAACACACTCATTCTCATTGAAAGGAAAAAGTTTTCAAAGCAGGTACAAATTTGGGTAAAATTCACATTAAATGTGCAAATGTCCTGGCACTTTCGCTACGCCACTGAAAAAAAAATTTCCTTCTGTGAAGTTGGGTCGACCTCTAATGTAGCATAAAGTATGAATCACAACGCAGTTTCCGGTTGATTCGGGAGATACTCGTATGTGTATGAACTATGAACATGCATTCAGGCAGAAACGATAATGATTATTATTGTTATGTGATTCTTAGCCAATTTGCAACGCTGAACCAGGGGCGGATTTAAGACTCTAAACTTTAGAGTCTAAAGGCAATTAACAAACGTATACAATGGGCTCTTGGAGGAGGGGAGGGGCAAAAATCTATTTCGAATGTACTCGTAATTTATATGAAAAAAAATCATTGAGGAACGGCAGCGTGGCTTTTTTAAACGACTTCAAAAAGGAGGAGGTTCTCAATTCGACTGTATTTTTTTATTTATTATTTTATGTTTGTTACCTCAGAACTTTCGACTGGGTGTACCGATATTGATGATTCTTTTTTTATTTGAAAACTGGTGCTTCCCGTGTGGTCCCATTTCAATTTGGTTCTGTTCTGACAATGGCATCCATGAGAAAATCGTATAAGTCTTAAATTGATGAATAACTGACACCGACTCCAAAAATAACAATCGTACCTACATATTGATGAGTAGAAAAAGTAAGTTGATTATTAAGTTGTAGAAGAATACGAAATTATTTTTTTACTTTTTAGTGCATTTTTTGAAGTCGTTTTTTGTTTTGTTAAAATTTTTGTTTATTCATAAAAAATGTCATTACGGATTTAAGGCCAAAATACTCAAAAAAGCTTTTGAAGCGAACAGATTTTGTTGAATCAAAAGGTGTAGAAAATATTTAGAGCTTACTGTGGACCAACTCCTCAACCCTATTTTGTCGGAAGGTCAAAATATACCCGCTTTGCAATAAAATCCAAAAAAATATATTATTTCTGAAGCATCCTAAAACTAAAAACTGTTTTTAAAGGTGATAAAATACGCATTCAAATTTTATAATTCGAAATGAACATAATATAAGTTTTAAAATATAAAATTTTTGACGTCAAACATAAGAAACTGTAAAAAGGCAGATTAGATTTGAATATAACGCGTAGTGTTTTTCTTTCTAACACCGTTTAGAACATATTTATAACTATAATATTAAGGGAGACACAACGATTTCTGTGAAAACTTTATGAATTGTTCCGAAATGTGAACAAATTAGCCTGAGGGGTTAACCGTGTCGTCGTCACGCATTTTGTTTCGATATTGGGTATTTTAGAATATATATTCCATTGGTAGTCCGTGGGTTGATTTTTCAATTTTTTAGTGCGCGGTGCGCGGCGCGTGGTGCACAGGGAATGAAAAAAATATCATAACTCTCACAAAGACAAGCACCGCAGGCGAATTTTTTAGATGGTATCCCCAATTGGAGTATCTTTAAAGAGATTCTTGAAAGAGTCTCTCCTCATTGACGATAAAATAAAAATAATGACAAGTACCTACAGTTTGTCAAATAACAGTAGAAAACCTAGGAGGACGTCAACGTCATCCAAATGGCAATACTGAAAATATAATCAAGGTGTTAGGTAATCTAAATCTGTGTAACTTACATTTTTATTAAAAAGGCATAAAAGTAAAAAAAAAAATTCCATTCCACTGATCTCAAAATTAGAATTGCACATAGGTATATTATTATTATATCTTTACAATGTTATGTTAACTTAGTGAAGAATAGCGAAAGTAATAAAATATAAAGCACACTTTAGAAATTGTTCACATTTATTTAATATTAGCTTAAGTACCTACTAGCGTTGTCCAGGCTTTAGATCATGTCTAAAGAATTTTAGATCTGAATACATTTAACTCATTCAGATCTTAAAGTGGTGTAACTAAACTCACCATTAATGATTCCTCCTTTCTACCTACAGTTAAATTCAAATTTATGTTAAATTAAATGGAAGCCAATCACTTTGTAAAACATAATTTAATCAAAGTAGGTAAGGTAAATTAAGGTAAATCAGTGTTTCACCGATTTAATTTTTTTAGGAACAAAAAATGTATTTTTAAATGTGTACACGGGGTTCTGTATTTTCAGTGTGTTTGCACTTGAAAGGAATATTTGAGAGGTAAATTGGTGTTGCCAGCCTACAAATTTTGAGTTCCATTTTTTATATTTTCTACTCTTATTTGACAGACTCTAAACATCATTGATTTAACGCCAATTTTCTAACGAGTTTCATTTTTAAAAGATTGCAGGGATATACATTTCTACTTTCACGCCGAATGAAAATAAAGTCATTGAATATGACATCTGTTGACATAGACTCATGTGTTCAGCACTTGACTTGACTTCATTCCTATGGAGCTACAATAATATTTGCATAATCTGACTTTGCTCATTATTATTCACAGGCGGCACATCCGGATTGCGAATAACGAATGAATGTCCGCGGAATGGATGCGGGCGGTATCCATCAAATTAAATAATGTTGCATGGTTTTTATCAAAAATTACGTATACGGCGAAACGTATAAATGACGAAGTGAGTAGTGCAAGGAGCCTAGGTAATAACCGGCCGGAAAACTCTAATGACGCGCTGTTCCCCGGGAAGTTTCAGGAAAACTAGGGAATGAAATAGAACCAACTAGCTGAAGTCCCCGACGAAGACCGGGAATCAAATAAATTCGAAATCAAATTTGACGGCCGGCGTAGTCCACAAGTAAGGCTCTTGACTCGCAATCTGAAGGTCGCGGGATCGAATCCCGGCGCGTGGCAAATAAATTTTATTATTTCACAATTTATGATTAATTTGTGTTATTTCACAATTTATTCATTTAAAAAAATATATAGTATATTTGCGACACGTTCCAGAGTGGAAGGTACTCTCAGTATCGCCCTAGTGTAAGACCACCATTCAGAAGTGAAACGTTGCTTGAAATGGCTTTAGCCGTGTTTGGTGACCTGATCTGAATAGCCAGGTACTTCCCCACCTTCCACTTCCCTATCTCCTTACCCTCCCCACTACCTTCAGCCTCACAACATACCCCAATTGGAGATGCCATAATCTCACTGGCTCCAGACGGGAGCAGTTGGGACTCATGTGCGGTATTCATGTAAAAAATATATCTATATAAAAATAAAAAAAATAAAATAAAAAAATCAAATCCACACCGCCCGCTTGCCAGCCCGCTTGTCCACCACATACAGACATTCTCCTTTATATATTTCAACCAATTTACACAAAACCTAAACAAATTATATATCTAAACCTTCCTCATGAATCACTCAATATCTATGTGAAAACCGCATGAAAATCAGTTCAGTGGTTTTTGAGTTTATCACGAACAGACGAGACTGACAGACGCGGCGGATGACTTTAATTTATAATATGTAGAGATATATTTCAACCAATTAACACAAAACCTTGACAAATTATACTAATCTAATTGGTATGCTCGTGTGCTGTGCTATTATAAAAATGGGTAGTGACAAATATTAATTATGCGTCATGGATAAAATATTTAATTCCATCTCCATTGGTTAAATAGGTTACGTTAAGTTAGATGTTGGTATATTTTAATAACTTTTCAAAGAGGTGTCGAGTTGAGTTGATTCTGAGTTGTCATGGAACCCAATTCGATTCGATTTCTCCTAAAAACATATTTTTCTCCAATGAAAATAACAAAAAATGTGTCTATGTTATTATTTTTATTTCTTATTGCATTACAGGTAATAAATGTTCGGAAAATATCAAAACTAAAAATTCGGATAAAATATAACTTCTTCTTATAGGGGCATACATTAATTACGTGAGCTCAAAAGGGGGGGGGGGTGGGTCCAGCAAAATCTCACGTCATACGAAAAAAATATCCAAAGTGGCCCAAATTTATCTCACCAAGGGGGGGGGGGGTCTAGATTGAAAGAAAAACTGCTGACGTAATTAATGTATGCCCCCATATAGAAAAAACCATATTTGTTTGTTTGTTCGTGTTTTATGCGCTGCCATACCGTTTCATCCGATTGCGATGAAACTTTGGTTATATGTTGTGCGCACGCCCGCGAAGGTTATAGGTTTATGTATAATGGTAAGTTCTGGAGTTATAAAATTTGTATGAATAAAAATTTGTGTATTTCAAATATTTTAGCGGCAGGGAGGAAAGGCAGGAGGGGGAGGGGAACAGGGGAGGCGGGGTTCGCGGAAGGGGTGACGAGGGTGGGTGGGAAGGCGGGGAAGGTCGAAGGGGAACGCGGGAGAGGAAAGGGACTCGGGAGGTGAACAGGGACGCACGGGAAAGGACATACAGGGATAATCAATTTATTTCTTTGAATGGCTTTGCAACGCATGCCGGGTACCAGCTAATATAAAATAAAAAATACAACGGATTAATTTTCATGAAAATACTTTATTTATAAATTAGCTGAAGTCCTCGGGTTATACACGGAGTTTTTCGAAATCAGACTTAGATAGTGACCTTCCTATTGTTTTGAAGGTCAAGGGTGCAAAATTCACCAACCTCGCAATAAAGCTGTAGATTTGTACGAAAATTAAACAAACGCCACCCGCCCGGTGGCGGTGTCCGCTGAGCACCCGCCCGCCACAGCCATCGTTCTTTATATGTATAAATCGGAAGATGTAGATTTATGGTGTCATTACAAGTATAAGTACCCACCTACCTATTACATCAAACTTTTTTTTTTTAAATATATAAGAATCAGGTTACAGAAAAGCCACAACGAAAAATAGTGCAAGTACCTACCATTAAATTTATCGAAGAGTATTTTTATTTTACAAAATATACGTGCCTTTAGATTAGGTTTTAGGTTGATTTAGATTCATTTTACATTATCTGATGGTGTCTCACTTCTCGTCATTCTCCTGTTGTATCATTCCACTAATGCACAATGCACACGTATGTGATAACTCCCAGCTGTTTCGTGTAGCTAAATACACCGCACAATCAGGTCAATGTCGCCACATTTGCATGTGGTCGGTCATGTAGATAATAAATATTATACAATCTACAGTACCAAAAATTAGCAAGATAAAAAATCATTATATTATTTGGTACGTCATTGTGAACCTCCCTAAAAATGGTAATTTATTTTGTTCACGTTTTCTATTGTTTTGTAGTTTTATCGATGGATACCGCGAAACTATGATGTCATTGGCAAAGTATTTCATTCATTTATTCATTAATTATCCAGAGTTTAGAAGAAAATTATGCTTATTCTATCGTAATAAGTAATAAATTATACTACAAGATGATAATAAATAATATGATAATTTTATTGTATCAAGTACCTCACACAAATCTGAAGAACTGCATGACTTAAATAATTATACGATACAGGCGAACCCTACTGGAGTTAATAACTACATGCTAAAAAATATATTTAAATTGTGAAGAAGCAATAAATAAAATTAATTTATAGATATATTAATCTTGGGTAATAATCGAAATATCGGTTTCCAAGTATATATATTATGTTGATAAATTCATTTCCCAGACAATAGAATAATCGAACGCGATCGCCGCAAGTGATTGGCTGCGGACCGGGTTCATGGAGGATGTTTGTTCTTGGCGGCGCATATGTTTGCACACCTATTGCGTGGCGGGACGGATCGGGAGAGACTGGTTAAGGGAGACCTTTTGACATTTCCAGCCGGACTCCCGACCCATCGCCTTGCACCGCAGTGGGAGGGTGGATTCATACGTCCTTCACTCCTGACCCGTTGACCCCCAGATTTCTACCCACCTCTCATACCTTTTTCCTTCATAGAACTTCCTCTCCTTCCTTTCAATAAAAATACCCTCCACATAGAATCCCCAAAGATGCCATAGACCCTGAGGATATTTTTTCAGTGCCCCCTTGTGTGGAGCTAATAATAAATAATAAAAAAATCCAAAAATTCTTCTAAACTGATTTCCGTAACATTTTAATAATAAATTAAATATCGGAAGGTATCTGACAATTTTGATCAATTGTTTTCTGTAACAATTTAATAATCGAAATATCGGTTTTCTGTAACAATTTATAATTGCGATAGGTATGAAATAGTTGGTTTATAGTGACCGACCGAATGTTCGGTTTCGGCAAGTTTCGGCAAAAAAATCTAGTTTCGGCATCAGTTTCGGTTTCGGCAGATTTTCTGCCAAAACTTTTTTAGACATGTTAAAAATCGATTGTTTACTGTTATTTGGCTTATTTTTAACACTTATTCAGACAGTTCACACGTGTTAAATTAAATAAATGAAAAACAATAATTGAAGTATGTGAATTTTTTTTTATATATTACTTCTATAAAACAAACAAAATTTATAAAAAATAACAAAACATGTTAACTACTTCTTGGAACTTCTCGTTCGGCTGACTTCGGGTGAGTTCGTGGTTCGTAGGTATGTCATCCGCCGAAAAATGTTTGTTCCAAGAAGTAGTTAACATGTTTGTTAATTTTGATTTGTTTAATAATAGCAGTAAGTAATATAAAAAAAAATATATATTTTTACATACTTCAATTATTGTTTTTTATTTCATTTAACACGTAAAAAAAGAATTTTGGGATTTTGAACGCAATAAAAATTAAAATACTCAATTAATGAGATCCTTCCTTTATAATATAAGTGTTGATTATTGACAAATTTTTGTTCCAAGAGTACCTACATGTTTTGTTATGTTTTATAAATTTTGTTTGTTTTATAGAAGTAACTAGCTGACCCGACGAACTTCGTACCGCATCAGAATCAATAACTGTTGAATTAAATAAAGTTTTTTCTTAAGTTAAAAATTGCACAATTAAGTAATTATCAATGCCCAACTGTCCGTTTTTGGTTTATGTCAGTATCAGAGATGGCGTTGTATACGGATTTATAGTTTTTGTGATTTTCTTACTTTTCCACTTACTTACGGGAATTTTTGAAAGGAAGCGGGTACGGGTGCCGCCGCCCCGGGAACCGATTATTGGATAATCAACATCTCTACCATAAGTCACCCCAAGTGGTTGACTACGTTTGGTGATTTAGCAGGGATGCCCGGGTTCATGGGGTGACTTTTGTGAGGGTCTAGGCGCGAATGAGTCTGCCCATCTGCTGCGTGGCAGGCCGGATCGAGAGAGACTGGTTGAGGGAGGCCTTTTGACCTTTCCAGCCGGTTCTCTCGACCAATGGGTCGAAAGAGTCCGGCTGGAAAGGTCAAGGTAAAAGGTTAATTCCGGTCAAGGCAATGGGCCTTGCACCACAGTTGGAGGGATGGATTCACTCCCGGATACACTGACCTCCAGATTCCTACCCACCCCTCATGCCTTTTTCCTTCCCAGAACTTCCTATCTACCCTTCCTTAAAAAGAACCTCCACACAGCATCCCTAAGATGACATAGGTCCTGAGTGGAGCTTACGTAAAAAAAAAGTGTTTCATTTCAGAGATTTATTATTATTGTTTTTTATTTTTATTTTAACTTTATGAGTAAAACCTCAAATTGTAATAATATAATAATAATATCTTTTTCCGATTTTTCTGTTTTCAGATTTTCGATTGAGTTTCGCTTATATTGTCTTCATTTAATTAAATATTATTATTGTATTTTTCCTTTGGAGGGGTGCAGAAACATACGTTCACCGTTTGTCTCATTTTCGACTATTAACATAGTGTGTAAGAAAGAGGGGCAGCTTTATATGATTAAGAACAAAAGCGAAACAATCAGCGCATTGACATTTTAGAATTTTTGGAGTTCACGAACAGTTAAATATTATACCTATCACAATATTGCTGCAGTTCTTTCAAAATATGAGAATTCGTTCCATACAAAATGTACGAAAAAAATAATTTTCTTCATAACTTGCTTTTTCGTGAATTTTTGCGATGTTTTAATGGTTATTCTGTTATCCGGGGCGGAGACAAATCCAACAAATCAAAGATCATCAAAATCGGTCCAGCCGATCTCGAGTTATAAATAGTGTAACTAACCCGACTTTGTTTTATATATTAAGATATAAAAAAAATATATTTTTACACATACTTCGATTATTGTTTTTTTTTTTAAATTTATTTAATTTAACACGTGTGAACTGTCCGAATAAGTGTAAAAATAAGCCAAATAACAGTAAACAGTCGATTTTTAATATGTCTAAAAAAGTTTCGGACACCGAAGATTCGGTTTCGGTGGAAAGTCCTGTTTCGGTCGGACACTAGTTACAGACATGAAGAATAATGCAAGATTAAAAGGTAAACCAAGAAAAAATCGAGGTCAAAAAGCTTATGGGGGTCTTGAGACCCTTTAGAAGAATTGAAATCCCCCGTAAAGAAAACGCTAGTTTGTAAAAAATCACAGGTTAACATTTCTCAAAAAGTAAAATGAATAATGATGTATTTCCGTATCTTGAGGAACGTTTAATTATTTGCGTAGAGTCATCAAACTCATTATAATAAATTGGTATTTGACCTCTGTGGAGAAACGTGGGAATATGAGTAATGAGTATTAGTAGAACTGAAAGGAAGAAAAAAAGGATTTGGAAGAAGTTCAAGAATAGGTACAACAGATGCCACCATGTCTGCCAAAATATAAAAAGGAGTATCTGTTGTAAGCACGGGGTTTAATTGCTCGATTCCATTTAACTGAAATGTCATTGGATCAGAGCGATGACGACATTAGAGCCGGAATAGAACAAAGAGGAATCCAAGAGATTTACCCAACGATCTATGAATAGAGGCACAACCAAGTTCAAAAGGGTTCAAATGAAATGATTATTCAAATAATTATTCACTCAAGAGTTTTGCGAGACTTTTTTTCTCGTATTTCTAACAGATCTGCTACTGAAAGAGCGCTTTTATTTTTCCCGTGACGATCCACGATTACAGTACCGTGACGGCACTAAAAAAATACAAATATGGAGTTCACACGCGGTATAAGTGAAACCTTCAAAAAACTAAAGTAGACAAGAATGGGGAGGCCACGAAGCACCGCACACGGAGGAGACCGATTATTATTTACGAAGCACCATTGTCCCACAGGCTAAATCTTATAGATGAATGTGTTTTTCTATTTTTAGTGGCGCTTTTTTGTTTCATCGAGTTTCAATTCACAACGGTGTTAAAGAAATTTTCACTTCAAAAAGTATAAAATGTACATTCTTTATCCTAATAATGCTGTAGCTCTTTCTTACACACTAAATAATGATGAGACAAAATATGAGACACACAATATATGTATCTGTTTCCTCCAAAGTACTACTGTTTTCCTTTGAAGGAAAGAGACCTACGTACTTTGTGTATCTCATATTTTAAGAGCTGCAGCATTATTGTTATAAGGAACGTAGGTTTATTGCCTTTTTTGTGACGTCACGGAACCGCAATCGTGGTTCTTCACGGTAATAATAAAAGCGCTCAAAGTCCCTGGGCAGTTTTTTAGCATTTTTGCAACAAATTTATGAAAATAATTCCAGTTTTTTTTTTTTTTTTGTATTAACTCCGCACAGAAGGCCTGAGGGAAATTATTTAACTTAGGGCCTAATTCTGAGGATGCTTTACGGAGATTATTTTTGAGGAAAGGAAGTAGCGAACCTGGGTCTTGATGAGATCAATGTTGTGGGAGGGAGGAAATACAGAGGCCGCAAATCATTCATGGCAGAGCTGCGAACACATGTATGAGTCAAGCAAAAGCAACACGTTGTTTAGTTTGAATTAATTCCCTAAGAGTAATTTCTTAGAAAAATATCATCATTCTGTCATTCTGCATTATTATACTTTGCAAATAATCATTTAATTTTTTGATATGCGTGTAATAATTATTATAATATTCATAATAATATATTTTAATGCTAGTCGAAAAGTCAGTGAAAGAGAAAAATTAAAATTTTCCTCGATTAAAAAATGCCGAAAAACACAAATCTAATTACAATATTTAAAAGTTTTTAACACAGTTACCAATTAATAATAATTCCGATATTAACTTTTTTAAATATTCTCACAAACTACAATATCCCGTGAAATTCACACAGTAAAACACCAAATCAAATTTACGTGTTTGTTTTCCATCTATTTATTAACTTTCGAAATTACATGGAATATTTTTTATCAGATTCAAAGTTACAAAACATATTATTTAATGTCGGACGATTATAACGTTCGAAGTTCGAATGCACATGCAATATTGAACTTGGTGTACTTTCGAAGGTTATTATTAAAATTGCGACTGACGTTGTAAAGTTTTAAAGTTAAAATAATTGGAAATCAAAGGAAATTATAATCTACGGTACTAGCAACAATTGAACTTACCAGCAACAATTGAACTTACTAGCAACAATTGATTTTACTAGCATCAATTGAACTTACCAGCAACAATTGAACTTACCAGCAACAATTGAACTTACTAGCAACAATTGATTTTACTAGCATCAATTGAACTTACCAGCAACAATTGAACTTACTAGCAACAATTGAATTTACTAGCAACAATTGAACTTAGTAGCAATAATTGAACTTACTAGCAACAATTGAACTTAGTAGCAACATTTGAACTTATTACCAACAATTGAACTTACTAGCAAACAATTGAACTTTACTGGAAAAACTTCAACTCAAAAACTGTACGCACTCGTGAGGGCAAGTTGAATTTACGAACCGTTCAAGGTTAAAAGGGATTCAGTTAGATGCTCTCAGTATCGCACTGGTGAAAGACCACCATTCAGAATCAAATGGCTTTAATCGTATTTGGTGACCAGATCTGAAGAGCCAGGTACTTTCCAATCCTCCTATTTCACGTCCTCTTCTCTTCCCGTCTCCCTTTACCCTCACAACCTACCTACCTCAATTGGTGATGCCATAGTCCCATTGGCAACGGACCGTTGGGATTATTGTGCGAAATTCACATAAAAAAGGAAATATACAATAGTGAAATGGAATCCTTGAGGCGGAGATGGCACTCCGAGAGTTGTAGCGCCCGATAATTATGACATTTGCATTAGTATTTTTTTTGTGGAAAACGTAACCAGGGAGAGAACTATAAAATTTTATTACTAATTATCAGCCATTAATTTAACCGCGCCATCCCTCCATAACCACTGTATTATACAAAATGCCCGGAAACTCGTAGTAAAATCCGGAAATTGGTGAATCTACTCACGTAGAGTACACATAAAAACATTTTTTTTCGATCTCAGCATTTCGATTTTTCACTACGCTACGCTAAGCTTTAACGTTAAAAATACATAAATACCTGACATTAATCTCCCAGCGACTGATTCTTTCCAAATTTGACCTAAAAAATTCCAACTTCGGACTCGATTTACTCGAAACAAATCAAAAAAAGTTTACTACAATTCGACTACAAACGTGATGTAGATTCACCATTTTCCCTGTTTGTTCCGAGTTTATGGACACCGCGTATATGTATAATAATTTATATAGAAAATAAATTCCCAGAAACTCTTACCAAATTTCGAAAAATTTGATAATGACCTCACATTGCTTTTATGTATCTAGTTGAAAATAGTAAACTGAGAAAAAATACATACCTTTGATGTTTTTAACTGGAATTCTGACAAGAAAATCATCACTCATAGAAGCATAATTACATTAGTAGTAACTAGGTATACACACGTGTATACCGATTCTGTATTATGTAACGCGAATATTATCTCCTTTTTGTGATGTATGGGTTTTTGTCACGCCACGTTGAAAAAGTTCTATAAAAGAATCTGACGCATTTTATTTTGGCAAACTTTATTCCGTGAAATACATCATTAAAAATTACAATGTTAATGTCAAGGAGAATTCATTATAAATACACTGGCTTTACTACCCGGCTACGCCCGATTTTTTATTTTAACGCCTTTGTTCAGAAAACTATTTTTATTGAAAAACATGGAACGAGCTGGTTTTAAAAGTTACTTATCGTCTTTAAGGCCCAAAAGTAAGCGTTCAAAAAGAAGCAGAAGATGGGTTGAAAGGGAGTTGTGTAAATGTAAATACAAATGTTAGAGGGAGGGCGCTGAGGCTCAAAAAGAAGAAAATGGAGAGATACGAAATTACGAATGTTAAAGGAGCACGCTAACATTTACGGCGACAAAATCGATGCGAAAATGTTTAATAAAACACGACTCGTTTAAAATAGAGCAAAAATCTCGTGGGGAGCATCTTAAGTATCTTTTAAAGAAACATTGTGAATTTTTTCACAAATATAATTTATAAGATAATAGAAACAGACTTGTTTTTAATAATTTTGGAGCATACTTTGCGATTTTTTTCTAGCTTTGGAATTTCATATAATTTGCGTTTCGGCGCGGGCAGCATCTAGACATTATCTTCAAAAATAACATAAAAACTACAAATGTTTAAGAAAGATATGTAATAAATCGGTAGAAATTCGGGTTGCGGGTCCATAAAAATTATTTATAATCAAGCGAAAATTGTGAAAATGTTTAAAAAAACACGGCTCGTTTAAAATAGAGCAAAAATTTCTCTCGACAAATGTCTAAAGTAGCATTTAAATATGCATTGTGATTTTTTTAAATATCTATAACATGTTAAATAACAGAAGAAAACGTGGTTTTAATAATTTTCGTAGCATACTTTGCGTTTTTGATCCATCGAGGGAATTTCATATAATTACTGTTTCGGCTCGGCAAATGTTATAGATATTATCTTAAAAAAAACATATATTTTTTTAACAACCTAAAAATTTAAAGTGTTTAAGAGAATTACGCTATAAATCGGTAAGCATTTGGAATACGGGGTCTTAAATATTTATTTCTTACCGGTCTCGCTTGTATCTACCATTATACCACGACAGTATATTTTCCACGGCCAATGCCTTTTGTAGACATATAAATTATTTAGAGTAAGTATAAAATTTTGGTCTCCGGTGATTTTTTATGTCGTCACTGGTCTCTCAGCCGAGGAGTAACCGCCCAACCCCGCCCCTAACGGAACCATACCGAGTGATTTAAAAAAAATATTTTTAGGTGAAAAAACAAACATTAAGAATGTCACCGGAGACCAGAATTTCATTTATATTTTTTATTCCAAATAATGTCTGGTTACTAGTCAAGTATGTCCTTGAACACCCTGTATAATGCAGTTAAATGTTATTTTTTTATCAAATCAGTGAATTATGATGAATATCATCATAAATTACACAAATCATAAACCGCACAAGACATAATCAAAATAATAACTTCAATAAATTGCGATACATAAATAACAAAATTAATACAATTATGATATCTCTGGGCTGTTCACCGAGATGTAACCAAACCATACATAAAAAATAACTCTTAGGGAATGTACAGTGTGTACTTGTTCATCTTATCCATGCATATTCCAATTAAAATAATTATATTCACTATTATCAACTGTTCTATTAATAATGACTGCATTCAGAGGAATTAAATTATTTACAGCAAATGTTACCCTAAACGTTCTATATTGAACGTGTAGGCCAGCGCGTAGGGCATTGACGGATTAACGGCGTATGGATCACAGTTGTCTAGATTCCTGAAATCACTATCGTGAACCCACGAATCCTGATTAATATTGAGGCGTAGGATACAAGTTTAATACTTATCATGATCCATATCAGGATCCGTAATTCCGAATTCAAATCAATCGAGAGATCCTGTGATCCATATTGTGATCCGTCAATACGCTAGTCTAACCGTTCAGTAAATATCAGGATATTTGATAAATATTGACGGATCACAATAAATAGTCAACGTATAAGGTCAATGCGGACTTTCAGATGGAATATGATTCACGCATTCCACTGACATCGAGCCCAAAACATCGGCAATTACGATCCGATCCATATTGATTATTATTGATGGATCACGATCGCCTAATTATTCTATAACAATTAGTGTTGTGCTATGCCTTTCTCATTGGGAACTTCAGAGTTGAGAGCAGGCGCAGTTTATAATATAAGTTTTTTTCAATTTGGGAGGCGCGTATGGGTACCGCCAGAACCACTTATTGGATAACCAACACCTCTGCCACAGGTCACCCAAAGTGGTTCGCTACGTTTGGTGACTTAGCAGGGGTGCCCGAGATAATGAGGCGAGGTTCATCTGGGTCTTGGAGGCGGATGCATCTGCCCACCAGCTGCGTGGCAGGCCGGATCGGGAGAGAACGGTTGAGGGAGTCAGTTTGACTTATCCAGCCGTACTCTCTCGGAACATCACCTCGCTCCGTAGTGGAAGGGATGGATTCGGTCACTCCTGGACACTTTGACCCCCAGATTCCTACCCACCCCTAATACCTTTCTCCTTCCCAGAACTTCCTGTCCTTCCTTTCCTTAAAAACCCTCCACAAAGCATCTCCAAAGATGACACAGGCCCTGGGGGGAATTATTTTCCTCAGGGTCTCCTGTGTGGAGCTAACTTAAAAAAATAATAATAAGCAGTTTGTAACAAAAATACAAATAACAACACAAATTTCGTTTAAAATAAAATATAATAAGCATCCTACCATTGGAAATGCATAGGTACTTGTTAATTGGATTTTTTTTTACAGTGAATACCGCACAAGAATCTCAACTGTTCCCGTCTAGAGCCAGTGAGACTATGGCATCCCCAATCGGGGTATGTTGTGAGGCTGAAGGTAGATCTAGGATTTGATAAAATCTTTCATGTTAGAACTGTCTTGGCTGATGATCAAAGACTTGGTGTCTGATTTATATTTAAAATAAGTTGTATTCTGTATAATGGCCAGTGGAGGTGCATTGTATAGCTTTGTCGCAAAGTATCTAAAATTTCTTTTGGTTAAAAGTTGCTTTTTTTAAATAGGCAATTCACTCTAAAAGAGTGCTTTGTGAAAAGTTGTTTTAGCGAAAGGGATAAGTAAGAGATTTTGACCTTTGGTTCTAGTACCTCGATCAGTTTGGACATTTTCAAAAGCAGTTCTGTATTTGAAGAGGATGCTATTGCAAGATAACCATACATTTTAAAAAGCAAGCGATAATGAACAATTATTGACGATACAATGAATTCTAGTATCTTCAGTACCTACTAGCAACTTTAAAATTAAAATTTTAAAATTTTTGAACATTACTTGTCGTTAATTACATCTACAATCTTTTTTGTAAGGTTTACACATGATGAATAAA
The DNA here is from genome assembly GCA_929108145.2 of Limnephilus rhombicus. Lineage (NCBI taxonomy): Eukaryota > Metazoa > Arthropoda > Insecta > Trichoptera > Limnephilidae > Limnephilus > Limnephilus rhombicus. Next base: position 52,621,588 of record OV815276.1, read on the forward strand.
ATCACCGAACAGGTAAAACAATTCAAGTGTAAGTAGGCCTGGCCGTGTGCCCGAAGTGAGTCCAATTTTACTTACCTTCTATGAAATTTAGAAATAAATATCGATTTTATTTATTTATTGAACGCCAGAAGGGCTTTTAAAAACATAACACACGTAGAACAATAATATGGTAATCTAGGAGAAGATATAGTAGATCTAAGTAGTCTTTTAATGTTTAACTATCTAATCCTATATGAGATAGTTAAACATTAAAAAAATAATGTAGAATGGGCCCTAAATGTCTATGAATAGTTTGTGTTATGGTTGTCACAGTGGAAAAGATTGTGGAGTTGAGTAAATTTTAAAAGGGACTCGGATATTTATAGCACACTTGACATTAAAATTTAAGGACAGTCTATGAAGTATGCTATGAATTTATTCAATAATTTAAACTCCGGGTAGAAAGCAGCGGTAAGGGGCCATTCAAGTATTATGTAACGCACATGGGGGGGAGGGGGGGTCTTGTGAAACGTTACTGTGCGTTAAGGGGGGGGGGGGGGGGGTTGAACAACGCGTTACGTAACACGTTTTTCTTTATTTAGATAAAAAAACGAGGCAATTAAAATCTTCCAAGTTGGCAACCCTTTTCGTTCTCGAAATCTCTTGTTTTATTTATTACCGCAAACGCGATTAAAACAAGAAAAAAGGTATTTAAGCGACTTTCCAGTACTTTGCGCAACTTAATTGTGACTTTCAGGTAAAAATTGTCACTTGGGCGTTACGTAACGCTTAGGGGGGGGGGGGGGGGGGTGATACGGAAAAACGTTACGGCGCGTTACACGGGGGGGAGGGGGGTTAAAAATCTTCAAAAATTGCGTTACGTAATACTTGAACGCCCCCTAACTTTAGATTCTACTGTTTCGTAACAAACAGATATCATGTACGGGTTGTCTTAACTTATATTGAACATATCTACGAAATCTTCTTTGCACTTTCTCCAAGGCCATGCAGGAGATGCATTATTGCCTATTCTAGCTTAAATCTCACAAGTTAACATCATGAAAAGTCCTTTGTGTTACGTATAACGAAACCTTAAACTACCATGGCCTTATTGGAAATTGTTTCTCAGTGTAAGTTGTCTATCAGAAATAACTCCAAGGTCTTTGACGAATGGTATCTACTAATACCATTTTTAAGTTGATAATTAATTTAATTGACATGTCAGAGGTTTAGGAGTCGCAAGATCATATTATATGCGATTTTCGACATAAGTTTTCTTTCAAACCGGTATGAAACACACTTCTAGGGTCTAACTGATCAGTGGACAAAGTGGTTTTCTTGTGTCCTAAATGTCCCGAGGCAAGTATTATTTTGTTGGATAGTGTTTCAGCTTCTAGGAAATTGGTCTCGCTTCCTAATGTAGATATTTGATTTGTCACTGAGCTAAGTCACACTCAAACCGGTATGGTGACGTCAGGCTTAATGGGTTTTTCTTTAAAAAATAATCACAAGAATAACAGTAAAATTAATTCTTTGTCCCACTCTTGAAGAGTGCATTCAAATGCAAATATTGAAGATAAATGAAACAATGTTACTTTGTTTGAACCACTTGTATATTTGTTTAAAGCCGACCGGTTTCTAAACGACCGTTCCTTCCTCAGGGCAAACGTATACAAATATACAAGTGGTTCAAACAAAGTAACATTGTTTCATTTATCTATAACGGATAACCACAAAGTTATAATTATTATAAGCAATAATTACACTGGTCAACAGTGGTTTTGGTGCCGAGTAGCTGTATTTTTTTTTTAACTTAGGACCTTATACTGAGTACAACAATAGCAAAAATTTTGGATTCCTACGTGTAGTTTATTAGATTTTGACTTGTACATGTATAAATAAAATTACGTAAAAAAACAGCATTTATTACATTATTATGGACTTAAAAACTTTCTTTATCGCGATTTTCCTGAATGAGGTGTAGTGGGACAATCACGTTGCATCCCCCAAGAGTAATCAGCCATCATATGCTGATCCCATCGGCCTTGGTACCTTTCTTCCATAGTTTTTAGGTCCTAGTAAAATCGCTCCCCTTGTTCTTCGCTATAGGATCCAAGATTGGAAATTGATCAAGATGACTGTGGTGGTGCACTTTAATGGACTTATTACATCCTAAGTTTTTAAAGTTATCTAACATGTCATTTACAATTTCATTGTAGTTACTTGACTTGTGATTTCTGAGAAAAAAATTTGTAACTTCACAAACGAAATCCACGCAGGTCGTTCCACATTGTTCATTGAACTTAAGAAGTCCGTATCATTTATTAATATTCTTATTTGTGGGCCATCGAAAATACCCGCTTTAACAAAAAAAATGAGGTTTTTCAAACTTTTTATTTTAGTAACAGTCGTGTGATTTTTTTGTTCTTTTCATTGCATAGGCACTCCGAACCTCATTCGATTTCTTTGACCACTGACCCACTGTCTCAAGTGTTCATAGCACATTTTACAAACAATCTGGGGTATCCACGGCTTGAATTCATCAACAATTTTCAACTTAAAATACGAAAATTAGGCACTTTTTATAAATTCTGTTATGGATTTCCTGGATTTTTTTACTGTATATTCATCGCAAATATAACAAAACACATTTGGATCATTGAGACAACTTCTTCGCTATGAAAACATAATATGAAAATAAATTTATTTATCTAAATGTACTGATAAAATTGCAAAACGCACACACGAAAGTGCTTATTGCAGCCAATACTCAAAACAGAGAGTACATCAAAAACTACACGTAAGAAAAAAAATATTATTTAGTGTTGCCAATGTACACCTAAATACAAATCCATCAACGGTATTTCGGCACCAATTTTTTTTTTAATTTGTTGACCAGTGTTATCAGCCTGAAACACTCGTCTACATTGAAAAAATCTTCCGAGAAAAGATACTTGCCGCCAACCGGACTTGAACCCGCCAACGGGACTTGCAGGTAATTGTAATAAACAGTAATTGTTGAATGATACACTAGTATATATTGAATTATTTGGCGGGTATTAGATAAGCCGCCATAGCTCAGTGGTCAGAGCACCTGACCGGCAATCAGAAGGACACGAGTTCACGTCCCGTTGGCGGCAAGTATCTTTTCTTGGAAGATTTTTTCAATGTAGATGAGTGTTTCAAGCTGATAATTATTGCTTATAATAATTGTTACCCTTTGTGCTATGCATAAAAATCTTCTCTTAAACGTTAGTTTATCAATAAAAAAATAATTATTCACAAAGTTATAACTACATTCAAAAGCAAAAATTGAAATTTATTTTTATTTATTTATTAATTTCTAATACAATCTGTTATAGATATAGGAAGAACTCAGGAATGGTGAGCTCTAGCGCAATGAAAATTGCACAACTCTTTCTGTCCAGAATTTCTAACTCACTTCAATTGGTTTCATCACTCTGTCATTTCAATTGAACTACGTATAAATTTAAGTGACATTATTTAACAAAAATTTCAGATTCCCCTCTAACCAAGCCAATCCATCCATTTAGATATTATTGGACCGATGTAGGAAATTTTTCAAGTTTAAATATTTAATTCTTGGGGGGGTGAAGAAGGCGTAGAGTGGATGGAGTCTCCCTCCGTGGGAGGGATGGATTCGAAATGGATGGAGGCCCTCTGGAGACGGGAGACGGTCAAATATCCTACTTAAGGGCCCGCAACTCGGATTTGTACCGATTTATTACATATTTCCCTTAAACACGGTAAGTTTTAAAGCTCTTAAAAAAATATATGTTATTCTTGAAGATAATATCTAGACTTTGCCCGCGCCGAAACGCAAATTATATAAAATTCCCTCGATAGAAAAAAATCGCAAAGTATGCTCCAAAAATTATTATTAACACGTTTGTTTCAGTTATTTTACAAGTTATATGTATGAAAAAATTCACAGTGTTTCTTTAAATGCTGTTTAAGATAATGCCCGCGAGATTTTTGCTCTATTTTAAACGAGTCGTGTTTTATTAAACATTTTCGCAATTTTCGCATTGATTTTGTCAATGTAAATGTTAGCGTTCTCCTCTAACATTCTTAATTTCGTATCTCTCCATCTTCTTCTTTTCGGGCCCGGTTGCAGAGCCTTAAACGATTATTTGCACAAATTTTTATTTAATATTTTTCTACTCCTTTTCTGTTTTTATTCCTTGTACTATTTTGTTTGATTTTTGGATAATTTTGTCTAATTTATTACTCTGAAATATGGAATGTATTGCATACATTGACCTACTATAGGTACCTGCACTATCCCTGTATACCTTATGGAACAAATTATAACTATAATTCTTAAATAGTGAAAAAATAATATTATGTGAAGTGCACATATTTTCTTTTACCATGCCACTAACTCCGCGGCGTAGTATGAAGAATTTTTAAAAATATTAGAGGCGTGAGGTTGTAGGGAAAAGGGGGGAAAGGGAGGTGGTTATCTGTTCGACGATTTGGCAAATTTGTACCTAGGTCCTCCCTAAAAATCCGCAAGAATCACACCAGATGGTGAAAAATAACTTATTCTACTACATGCGTAACTCTATATAACACGTTTAACATTTTCCGGTTTCAGTTAACATTGCAATTTCGCATTATTTAACTAGCACGAAAATGGGACGTCGAATTGGGCAAATTAAGATAACCTTACTTCGTATACGTTTATATGTAACGCGCATTTTACACAACATCTAACTGCTAAATAATCCTATAGTAGTAGTATGTTAAATGTCTCATGATTCCTAATCTTATCAGATTTTTTTTTCCAACTTTCATGGCTAATGTATTTGATAATAATAGTAAAAACATTTATTTATCAATAGATTTTTACAAATTTGTACATCTTTTTATTTATTTTTGTAACATTGATAATATTGATAAATGGGATATTTCAAGTTAGCGTGGATTTTTGGCTAATTGATTAGTGACTTAGCAGGGGTGCCCGGGTTCAAGGGGTAAGGTTAGGTCTGGGCGGCTTATGCATCTGCCGACCAACTGCGTGGCAGGCCGTATCGAGAGAGACTGTTTGAGGGAGACCTTTTGACCTTACACCGCAGTGGGAGGGATGGATTAAAACGTCCGTCACTCCACTGCTGGACACACCGACCCCTACATTCCTACCCAAAACTAGTACCGTTTTCCTTACCAGAACTTCTTCTCCTTCCTTCCCTAAAAAGACTCCGCACACAGTATCCCCAAAGATGATGTAGGAAAAGAGGGAAAGTATTTCCCTAAGTACCTACAAAAACTACAACTACAACTCTTGCACAACAAGTCAATTGTGCTCCAGAGTGTAAGATACGAAACATAAATTATAGATTAGGAATTCCTATTGAAAACATTAGCTACATGTCACTGTTGAAAATTATGGGCCTTGCCACATTAAAAGAAAGAACAATATGTACTGATCTATTTTTTCTCTCTATAAAATTGTTAATAACATGTTTGACTCCCCTGAACTCCTTAGGCTGATTAACTTTCATGTGCCTAGTTGAACGGTTCGTCAGAAGGTACCTTACCATTGTAACAATTCAGGTACCAATGCAGAAATAAACTCAGTAATGAACCGACTGCACAGTGCGGGGAATATATATTACATGAACACCAACGGTACTGATCAGCCTATAAAAACATTGTTATTAAATCTGTATGCCTATCTTGACGTTTATAAATTTTCAATATGTATCGAAATTTATATGAATGTACAATGTGCATCCTACATCTTACTCTGTTTGATGTTTGTTAAAAATTTTATATTTGATACTTATTTTAATTGTTATATCTTTTGATTATTATATAAAATGAATTATTAATTTCTCATACGTAAAAAGCCCTAATTGGGCGTGCACAAATAAATAAATACTCTCAGTATTGCCCTGGTGTAAGACCACCGTTCAGAATTGAAACGTTGCTTTAAATAGCTTTAGCCGTGTTTGGCGACCAGGTCTGAATAGCCAGGTACATCCTACTTCTATGGTGTTGCAGAACGTAAATGTCACCCCTTACGATCACTCCCAATGTCAAATACTCAACTACGTTCACACTTTAAAAACGTTCAAAATTACATATTTAAAAATGGTAATTTAAGCAATAATATGTCAACCAAAACCGTATCCTGTCATTGTGGCGCCACGTGAAAAGTACCAATAAAACAAGAAAAGAATTGAGTGCGTATTTAGCGAGCACTCCGATACAAACTCCCATTAAGAGAGTAATTGAGTGTCAGGGGGTTCTGAAGTCTGATTGACGTGGAAAGCTTTTTCAACGACCGTTAATCGCCAATACCAATAACAAACACTCTGCAGCTACTGTTGTGGCAAAGGCAAGCAAGGATGACAACCATTGGAAGGGAATAAACAAGTTTGGCATTAGGAACACCAACAATGAAAATATGGAGTTGTGATCAGAAAGCATCAGGCCCTCTAGCACGGTCGATGGATAAGGATTGATAGGATAACATTCGGTAACTTGTCATCATTCTGTAGCATGACTGTAGATCTCCAACGAATTAGTAACAGTTAAAAATGACTAAGTGTTCTTAATATATTCGACGTCAGCTGTTGTTTGTACGTTAGCAATCAGCAGTTGTCCTAGGTAGCGACGAGAAGTTGCAGAAAGTTATCCTATCAATCCTAATCGATCGACCATGCTAGATATCCAGAACTTTTTCTGGTCTCATTTTGTTCTACTAAATCTGAACTGCATAATGGGGTATTTCCACAAACGAGGAATTCTGTTGAAAATGTACGGAATATTTAAAGATTATTTTTCTGATTTTAATAATCCTACTAAAAATGTTTGATTTTTATGTTTTCATTTAATATTATTGATTTTAAAAACGATCTAAAACTGATCAAATCAAAACGGCCCATGGTTGGGAAATGGGTTTGTGACGTCACAAGTGTCGTTAAGCTGAACTAGCATAAATAAACACTGTCAGTGAGCGTCCTCACTCATGACGTCACACGATAGCCACGCCCCAAAATATCGTTTTTGCGGTAATTCCAAAATGGGAAACTTTAACTCGCTGTAGAAAATTTATTCGTCAACATAAAAATAAAATAAAAATGCTGTAATCATCGTAATTTTTTGCTTAATTTTTTTAAGCAATAAAAAAAACACGTGGAAATACCCCATTGCACGAATTTTTTACATTAGCTCCACACAGGACGCCCTGAAAAAAAATTATTCCCTAAGGACCTACTTCATCAATGCTGTGAATGGTGTGTGGATGGTCTTTTTGGGGAAGGGAAGGAAAGGAATTTCCGGGTACGAAAAAGGTGGGTAGAAATCTGGGGGTCAATGCATCCAGGAGAGACGGACGTATGAATCCATCCCTCCCACTGCTCTGCAAAGCGATGGATTGAGAGAGTCCGGCTGGAGAGATCTAGGTTGGGTCTCCCTCAACGTCTATCCTGATCCGGCCCGCCAGGCAGTAGGCGTGCAAACGCATTCGCCGCAAAACCTAGACAAACCTCACCCCATGAGCCCGAGAAACCCTGCTAAGTCACCAAACGTAGCGAACCACTTGGGCTGACCTACGGCAGGGGTATTGGTTATCCAATAAAATAAATGGTTCTAAAAATCGCCTACCAAATTAATATTAATAACAGTAAGTAATTAATGGATAAAATAATAAGAGGGACGTCAATTATCAATTATTAGGTGCCCAATCGTCTCCTAAAATGAATGTCTTTCGCAGTTTTACACCCCGATAAGGTCCGTGATTCCATAAGAACGTGGCGACGTTTGTAGTTACTTAAATGCAATATTTCGCCAGGGAGGAATGGGAGAGGTCGATAAGCGCGTAAAGTTGAAACAACGTGGAAAGACGTCTGACTTTATCCGTTTCTCTGCAATTTCAGGAAAATATATTAAAAAAAATTGTTACAATATGAACCAAATTAACACGCTAAAAAATAGCACATCAATACAATTTCTCCGTTAGTAATTCAACACCTTCGGAACTTTCCCTGGTATTGTATTTAGAAGACAATAATCCTTTAAACTTAAACTATTTGTACAAGTTTCATAATATTTTATTTATTTATTAAAGGCCCGTAGGGCTTTTGCAAACAATGTATTACGTCGAACATTAACAAACATTATACAAAAAAAATCATTTCAACACATACTTATAACACACTAGCTGGTTCCCGGCAAGCGTTGCAATGCTATATTCAAAGGAATAAATTGTTTCTCCCGCATACCCTCCCCTCCCACCTTCCCCGCCCACCCACTCCCCTCTCCCGCTCCCCCGTCCCGCTAACCCCCCTCTTGCGTTCCATATATTCAGTCCCAGTACATTCAGTTTTCAAACAGCTCGCGTGCCAACTATTACAATTTTTTTATTCAAATTTAAATAATAATATGGGGGTTTTATTTAAATGATAACATTAAAAATCAAACATACTAATTTCGGTTATCTGTGCTGACCGTTGGTCCGGCGTGAAATCTGGTTCAATGAACTCAAATTAGCTGTGAATTAAAGTGTCATCTTCAAAATTGGAACTTATTTTGTGAAGAATTCAGATAAACGTTAAGCCGCCGCATCCTCGCTCAAAAAGAAGAAGATGGAGAGATATGTAATTACGAATGTTAGAGGAGCGCGCTAATATTTAAAGCGATAAAATCGATGCGAAAATTGTGAAAATGTTTAATAAAACACGACTCGCTTAAAATAAAGAAAAAAATCTGTGGAAGGTATCTTAAGTATCACTTATAAAAACATTGTGAATTTTTTTACAACTCTAACTTATAAAATAACTGAAACAAACATGTTTATAATAATTTTCGGAGCGTACTATGCGATTTTTTTGTATCGAGTAAATTTTATACAATTTGTGTTTCGGCGTGGAACGCGTCTAGATATTATCTCCAAAAATAACATATATTTTTTTAAGAGCTTAAAAACTTCAAATGTTTAAGGGAGATATGTAAGAAATCGGTAGAAATTCGGGTAGCGGCGGCTGAAAGTATATAAGTATATTTTCAATAACATGTTTTCAAAATTGGAACTGCCCGGATCTGCGCTAGTAAATTTGATAACAATCATAGAAGAAAGAAGAAGAAAACGGTAATGAACTTTACTTGTAATTTGTAATCACTGAAGAGTATTCAATCAAAAATGCAAAACGTTCTATATCCACCAAAATAAATTCCAACCAGAACGGGTTTTGATAATATTGATAACATTAATAATAATAACATTCAGCGTCTGTTAAAAATAATATGATGAATATTTGGATCAGCGGGCGCCTCCTGGTGACGTGACTTACACTTCCGATTAGCGTCGCGGCGCGGGCGTCACGAGGTCTGAGGAGAGGCTGACGTCACAACAGGGGGCGTCACGAGTAGGTAATATACTGTATGTGTACTTATCTGACAACTTCATACTTATCTTATAACATACTTGATGTATTCGAAGTATGTTAAGTACGTAGGCACTGTTGATAGTTACTTAAATAAGATTATACGATCTTTTGTCGATTTCAAATGCTAGGGTTTTAAAATGTTAAGGAGTGGTACCTATTTACGGTTGAAAATCACAAACTAAGGTCAGTTAGTGGAGTGCTGATGAGAGCTTCGTTGTAACCTCTACCTCTTTGTCCTAAGCGACACATTTAATTTGTTTTGGCTAATTTGTTCTGTTTTCGGAACAGCTCACACAGGTCTCATAGAAATCGTTGTGTCTTCCTTGCCATCGTAGTGAGAAATATTATTGTTGTTAGAAAGAGAAAACACTTGCTTTATATCCAAATCTATAAGTTAACCCCAAAAGAAGTAAAATGTATACCTTAATAAATCCAAAGTTTACGACCGCAATTTGAAGAAAAATTATGAAACTTTGGGAATTTTTCAATAATTATTTTTACTTGATACGACAAAAAAAGTGAGTTGACGAAAACGATCATATGCCTAGTAAAATATGAATTATGTTTTTTTTCGTAATCAGTAGTAAATTTTAGTTAGAAAAAACGAAATGTGAGTTATTTTTAAACTTTTTAGGTTTGCATTAAAAAATTTTACATATTAAAAATTGTGTTTATTTCGAAATATAAAATTTGAAAGCGTATTTCATCACCTTTCAAAACAGTTTTTAGTTTTCGGATGCGTTCAGAAATATTCCATTTATTTGGATTTTATTGCAAAGCGGAAATATTTTGACCTTCCGACAAAATAGGCCCGAGGCCTGAGGGGTTAAAGGAATGAGAGGTGAAAACGGAGCTCTCAGCGGCAGGACTTTAAAAATAATTTAGTTAAGTAAAGTTATCAAGAGTAATGTGTGCTTGATGTAAAATCACTAAATTGCGCTGCATAACATGAAAATCAACCATTACGACATTTCACCCAGATCGATATTTGGACTTTTGACATTACCCTGCTCAAGTATTATTATGATTTACATCGATAGCGGAAATTTAATTTAATTAAGTATTAAAGAAATTTACAAAAAAAGTATCATGAAATATCTGTTCAAAGTTATGTCATAATAAAAATTCATAATTACCTACTACTGTTCTACAAAAACAGAATATATGATTTTTTGAAAAAATAAGAAAAAACATTCTTTTCGCTCTCCTGAACAATTTGTCGTTTACGGCATTTCAAATTTTCGTGATCGTGCCGTGTCCTTCTGAGCGTCCCCGATTTTTTATTCAATTCACTAAAGCGTCGCGTCATACAATTCCCAGCAATTGTTTTTGCGTGTATTTTTGAGTGATAAGATTACTCTTCATAATAATTGTTTTTTCTCCGGAAAAATTACTTTTAACTTATGGAAATTATATTAAAAAATAAACTAATCCTAATTTGACCACTTCATGGAAATGTAAAATTCTCGAAAAAATGAAATCAATGAAAATGTAAAATTCTCGAAATTGAGATAAATATTTGTTTTTCAGCGGAATTAAAAAGACAAGGCAGAATTGCTTGAGACAAAGTCCTAACCGCTCGATATACTAGAACCAAAGAGCATAATCAATGGGTTTCTTACTTATTCCTTTTGTCACAACTACCAACATGACGGATACATATAAAAAAGTAGGTACCTAAATTTTGCAAGTTTTTATTTATTTAAGCGACTATATAAAATAATTCTATAAGTATACAAAATATAATGTTTATGTTAGGTAAAGATATTCTATTTCTTAGTCCTCCTCCTGTGCCGAGGCGGACTAAAATTGTTTAATTATAGTTTATTTGTCTTCTATGTCGTTTTTAGTGTCTTCATTAGAGTGTTTTCGTTGACCTCTTTCCTTTCAGCCGTGTTTTTATTTTTGATTTGTATCTATTAAATTTTTTTATTAGTTTTATGTCTTTGGGAAGAATATTATGGAGTTAAGTTGCAAAATAAGTGTAGTTTCTTTGTCCGAATGTGGTTTTATAACTTGGAATGTTTTTTATGTCATTTTTATTCGATCTAGTGTGATGGATGCGCGGTCTGGTATAGGATTCAGTATTTTTGAATAGCTTCAATAATATATTTTTGGCATATATTCGTTGTACATTTGGTACGTCAAAGCTATTGAAAATTTCAATCGAAGGCGTTCTAATGGGTAGGTACTTTCAGTATTGTCTTTATGATTCCTTTTTGAATTGTATTCAGGTTGTGTATGTATTTATGCGTAGTAGATCCCCATTCTATAATTCCATATTCAATTTGAGAATGACATAACGCGTAGTAAACCTTTTTCAAATCCTTTTTATTTACCACATTTCTTAGATTTTTAAAGAAATATATAAGACTTGTGAGTTTTTCAGTAATACCTTTGATGTATAGGTAAGTTGATCAACTACGTTTATTGTAGGTATTTGCACAACTTATCATCGTTGAAGGCTTCGTGTCATTCCGAGTGACACGGCAATAAACAACATGAATAATCCCGACAATCCGCAAATTGTCCACATTCTGTCGTATTTCCATATTCAAAGTGATTCATATTTGCACGGAAAAATATTATAGACGTATAAATATTAATGAATAAATAAATAAATATAAATACAAATATAAATTCGACAAATATCAATGATATTTACTACTCATGAAGCAATAAAAATATTCAATTTAGGGGGCGGGTATGGGTACCGCCGCCCCGGGAATCGCCCCATTTATTGGATAATCAATAGCTCTGCCATAGGTCACCCCAAGTGGTTCGCTACGTTGGAGACCTAGCAGGGGTGCCCGGGATCATGGGGTGAGGTTTGTCTAATTTGTTTGTCAGCGGCGAATGCGTTTGCCCATCTAATAGAGACACTGGTTGAGGGAGACCTAACCTAGACCTCTCCAGCAGGACTTTCTCGACCCATCGCCTTGCACCGCAGTGGAAGGGATGGATTCATACGTCCGTCGCTCCTGGACACACTGACCCCCCAGATTTCTATACACCCCTCTAATCTTTTCTTTTCCAGAACTTCCACTCCTTTCTTTCCGTAAAAAAAAACCTCCGTACAGCATCCCCAAAGAAGACATAGGCCCTGAAAGAATTATTTTTTCCTCAGGACCTCCTGTGTGGAGCTAATGTAAAAAAAAAACATTGCTGTACAGCTTGACACGGTAAACCTTGTAGGCGACAAAAAGGAAAAAAAAGCCAGATTTTTGTTCATCTGCTGTCACATTACATTCAATGGTGTTCTTCACACTTTCTTGTTTTTGATTTATGATAAAAGCACCAAAAAAGGGAAAAATCTAAGACAATTGATGCCCGTAACAATATTCTTAAGATTTTATCATTCGTGGACTTGAAACCCTATAAAAAGTTCCTGGTTTTTGCATGGACAGTTTTACTGAAAATATATATATATTTTTAAATGATACTGTATTTAAAATTATTTTAATATTTATACTCATGGCGTGCAATGAATAAAATTTATACATTATGTTGCCCTTGTATTAATTCTATTTTTTAAACTCGTAAAAAAAATATATTATTCAGATAATAGATATCATGGATGGGTTGTTTCAAAATTTTTTAACAATTCATCAAAGTAAATTTTCACGTTCTGTGAAAGTTCTATTCAAGTTCTGTGATTATTTAAGCGTTATGAAGCAACTGGCCTATAATGAATGATGTTTTTTTAAAAGAAAGACAAATATTCCCGGGTTACGAATAACCCGACAATATTTGAAAATCTCCTACTACCACCACAGTAAGCCGAAAATGTTGCTTGAGTTGTGATGGAGGACTTTGCCAGCCGAGGAATCGAACACGGAACGCCTGGGTGGGACCCAAATACGGTGCCCACTCAACCACTGACAGGTAAAAATAGAACTTGAATAGAACAACCGTGAAAATTACCTACAAATATTTGATTAATTGTTAAACCTTTCTGAAACAACCCATCCTAGCTGTTTGAAATAACAATTATTACAAGCAATAATTGTCAGCCTGAAACACTCATTTACATTGAAAAATCTTCCGAGAAAAGATACTTGCCGCCAACGGGACTTGAACCCGTGTCCTTCCGATTGCCGGTCGAATGCTCTGACCACTGAGCTATGGCGGCTTATCAAATACCCGCCAAATAATTCAATATATACTAGTGTTTCATTCAGCAATTACTGCTTGTTATATTTTTTCCACCTGAAAACCTCAAGTCCCGTTGGCGGCAAGTATCTTTTCTCGGAAGATTTTTCAATGTAAATGAGTGTTTCAGGCTGACAATTATTGCTTGTAATAATTGTTACCCTTTGTGCTATGCATAAAAATCTTGTCTAAACGTTAGTTTATAAATTTAAAAAAAAATAATAATAATAATTAATATTTAACAAGTTTAAGTATTTCCCCAATAAATGCAGACATAATTTGTCTCGACGCCACCTAGCGAGGGATTTAACACTAACAATGTCTTCCTCGCAAAAATAAAAGTTGGTTGTTTTCAGGTGGAAAAAATATAACAAGCAGTAATTGCTGAATGAAACACTAGTATATATTGAATTATTTGGCGGGTATTTGATAAGCCGCCATAGCTCAGTGGTCAGAGCATTCGACCGGCAATCGGAAGGACACGGGTTCAAGTCCCGTTGGCGGCAAGTATCTTTTCTCGGAAGATTTTTCAATGTAAATGAGTGTTTCAGGCTGACAATTATTGCTTGTAATAATTGTTACCCTTTGTGCTATGCATAAAAATCTTGTCTAAACGTTAGTTTATAAATTTAAAAAAAAATAATAATAATAATAATGTTTGAAATAACGCCACAGTCAGGGATTTATTTTGCACTGGTATCCCCAAAGTTATATCTTGGAGCTTCTAAACTGGAGAGAGCTGGCACAAAACCGAGATGAGTGGAGGAAGACTCTTGAGGAGGCCAAGACCCACCAGGGGTTGTAGAGCCAATAGTGATGATGATGATTCGCAATGTTAACTGTGTCACACTGTTGCTTATAAAATATATTAATTTATAGTTGCTTATTAATTTATATAAAAAATATGTTAAATTATTTCACCCCACCTTCATAAATAATAATAGTATATACCGATGAATTCACAATATGAACAGTACAATTATTTCATATGCAAAAAAAAAACACCAACTCATGGTGTTCGTTTTTCCTAGAATTCTTTATATTGCTTTCGTGCTAAAGTATGGAAGGCTGAAATTTCGTACGTTTTCTAGAACAATTCACAAAATTAGGTCGCAAGGTGGAATCGATATCGATGAATAATATCACTAGACAATCCGTTGGCCTATTTAGTCAGGGCAAAAATAATGAAAGCTTATAAATTTGAAATGACTGTACTCTATTTGCAATCACCTCTACCATTTGTAAGAAGGTGTAATCTGTAATGGAGAACCGTGGGACAACTGTAGTAAACGGAAAAGAGTTTTGAAATAAACCATGTGCATATTGTAAACACACCATGTACATTGTATAATTGCATATTGTAAACACACCATGTACAGAGCGAATTCCTGCTTTAACTTTTGACTCGAATTTCTTTGTATGTTCCGTATCAAGATGGTGGCCGTTTTAATAGTTCGATAAAGATTCTTTTTTGAAATGTGAAATCGTCGTGTTTGCTTGGACTTTATTTTACCTACTCACAAATCTTATGATGTAAGAGGATATTTGGGTTTTGCTTTATTGAAAAACATAAACATACTTACAATAAAAAACCTGTCCTAATTTATAATTCATAGACAAAACCATGTACAGTGTGACCTTAGAACGGGATGCCCAAGAACGGTCACTTTCTTCGACTTTTGTAAAAATATATTTAAAAAAAATAATAATTATAAAATTAAAAAAAAAAAAAAAATAATATTTGGATGCGAGGTCTAATGTTCACAGAACTACTGGTACATACGTACAAATAACTTACATTTTAAAATTATTTGATTTGCGCTTGTAAAAAATACCAACTTATTATTACTTTTTTGATAAATTTGTTAATTGTTACATAATTGTAGAAATTTATGTATAACTAGCTTTTGCCCCCGGCTTCGCTCGCATAGTATTAGGGGGATACCCACAGCGCCTCCTCCACCTTCCCTATCCCCACTCCAATCCCCCCCCCCCTCCTCCTCCTCTCCCCCGCCCCCTCTCACCCCTCTCCCCCCCACCCCCCAACAAATTCCCCCTCGCCCCTCACTCTCCCCCTCCACCCTCCGCCCTCCCCCTGCCCCCCACATCCTATCCCCCCTCACCCCCCTCCATACCCGTTACATTCATGTTTCAAACAGCTCGCGTGTAATTTTTGTATATAAATTTCATAACGCCAGAGCTCTAAGCTATAGCCTATAGCCTAATTTAATGTATTAGCTATATTATTGTAAAGTTTCATTAAAATCCATTCAGTAGTTTTCGCGTGAAAGAGTAACAAACATACATCCATAAAAACATTCGCCTTTATAATATTAGTAGGATAACCAAAGATATATCTTTGATAATAACTAATAACTAATAACCTATACCGTAAATATAAACATGCCTTAGACATAAGTACCTAGGGTGTCTAGGGGAGAAACCTAAAACATAAGAGCTTGAGCCAAATGACGAGAAGACCCATACCAGAGGTGCTCCACCAGACAAAGATTAGCAAGATCCAGAGGGAAAAGATGATTGGTCGGAAAATTCTCTTGGTTGAGAAGGCCCAGACAGTGAACCGGGCTCTACAAAGATAATATACCTATGTCATAAACGACAAATGTAAAGCTAGACACACACGGCAGAGCCATTTGTGCAAATTAGGGGGCCACACACGACCTAGCTGAGGAGCCGAGTCGGTTTGATCGATGTCTAATGATCCCTTGCCGCAAAAATTAAAATCGGTAGGTTGTTAAATATTTATAGGGGCTAGTTGTTATATTTCTGGTCGCTAGAGATGTCCAAAGAGATTCCCCAGAATATTTTAGGAATGGTATCGCCTTGGAGGAATAGGCATCACTAAATACGTCACCATCATACGAACACTCTCAAACTACTGGGCGAAGCGAACCAGAAGCCGCCCGCTAGGCCTAGCAGCAAAAACCTGGTTTTAACTACTAGTAATCATTATTGTTCCGAAAAGTTCAGGACCGGGCAAGGTGCCAGGAGTTACAAAATATTGATTGTCGATTTCTGAGTACGGGAAGGACCCAGAAATGGAAGGGGGTTTAAATCCCAATAAAGGCTTGATATATTAGGTAAGTAATTTTTCGACATGGAAAAGGGACGTTTTACGACTTGTGCTCCTAACAGACAGGCTATGGAATGTTAAGGAATAGAGATTTTTTAATCTCTTCAAAGATTTAATGTACTTATGTACATGAGTAAATTGTAACTGTTTTAAAAACACTCAAGTATACCCATGAACTGGCGATGCCTATGTGGGATTTTTTTGGTCAATCTGCTAATTGTATTATTCTCTACTTTTTAAATGTTTATATAAAAAAAGCCTGTATGTATTGTAAAATTACCAATGTATGTACCAAAATAAAAATAATAATAATAATTTTTTTTTTTTAAAGAGTTTCCTCCCTTCTAAAGGTGAAGGGGGTAGCAAATGTAAAATCATGCGATGTCCAGTATTTTAAATATAATGTCCTCCACGAGCAAAGTCGTATCTTCTCCAAGTATAAGCATGAAAGTTCTAATAAAGTGTGTTTATCGGAATTGACCTGCCAGGAAAGTATGTTTCTGTATCTATTTATACATAATAAAGTTAGATACTAAGAACTCGTAATAAATTGTACAGAGCCCATGCGGTGATTTTTTTACAAAAATGACACTACAAATTATCCTAAACTTATTAACTAAAGATATAAAATGGGTTTCTTATACACTCTATCCTTTTTGGAATAAATATAAAATAACATAATATCACTTAAAACAGGTTTTGATGGATCTGTTTTCTTAAAAAAAAAACAATTATTATCTATTATCTAGTATTATTATAATACCCAATGGTCATTGGTCATATTATATCATTTTAAAATGTTACCACCTAAAAGGGCAATAACTAAAATACGAGTATTATTTCGAAAATAAAAATGCCAAATCTACGAAGCTTAATGCAAATTCCTACCGTTGAGTAGAATTAAAATAAAATTGTTAATCACTTTATAAAAAATATACGCCAAATATATAATACTAAAAAAGTTGTTTTATTTTATTATCAGAAATGTATGAACGCATATAAAGAAACAACTTTAAAATTATCCGTGACAGTTTCCATTGATAAACTTTTTTCTTTCTTATAAAATTATTCACAAAATAAATATTCACATTTGCGCTTCAAATCATTACCTCTACATCTAGACTCCGATTGCCAAGCGATTTTTATGCCATTGCATTATTTATATGCATTGTAATTACCTATATTCCTAGCGATATAAGGCACACATTACACTAAGAATAGAAATATTTATATGCATTGTAATTACCTATATTCCTAGCGATATAAGGCACACATTACACTAAGAATAGAAATATTTATATGCATTGTAATTACCTATATTCCTAGCGATATAAGGCACACATTACACTAAGAATAGAAATATTTATATGCATTGTAATTACCTATATTCCTAGCGATATAAGGCACACATTACACTAAGAATAGAAATATTTATATGCATTGTAATTACCTATATTCCTAGCGATATAAGGCACACATTACACTAAGAATAGAAATATTTATATGCATTGTAATTACCTATATTCCTAGCGATATAAGGCACACATTACACTAAGAATAGAAATATTTATATGCATTGTAATTACCTATATTCCTAGCGATATAAGGCACACATTACACTAAGAATAGAAATATTTATATGCATTGTAATTACCTATATTCCTAGCGATATAAGGCACACATTACACTAAGAATAGAAATATTTTAAGCTTGTGGCTTCCTCTTAAATACCATAATTTTATCAATGATAGTTTAGGTTACGCAATGGAAACGATTTCTGAGAATAACTTATCTAAATGTTATTTATTACCTGTTCCTACAATATAATGTCATGATCGAGCGGCAAACCTCCACACAATTTGTCCCACATCGGCATGTTGAAATGTGTTGTAATCTAACGATCTTCTTATCAATTTACAGCAAACACAAATAAACTTGTGATTCTCGAGGACGCCAAAGGCTTGATTATTTTGAATATTTTTGTAGTTTATCTACGAAAATAAATTGAACAACCTGTTATGGTCACATAATAAGGGCTTGGTCTTTTGTGGGAAAAGTAAGACGTACGGCTGGGAACTGGGAACACGTATTGTGTACATAATAATATATGATTAGATATTATAATATACATATTGTAGAGCAAAGTATACCAACTGTGATCAAAATACCAACATCGATCCGAGGCTCTGTGTTACCCGAGAATCAGATTTTTTGAAACTATTTCAGAGTAATTAAAACTAGCATTGGGAAATGCGCTACCCAGTTAAAAAAGTTCACAGGATGCTTAGTTCATGGTTTATCTATCACGAGTTTTTTTTTTTAATTTAATTTACTTTATTTAGTCATTTAAAATAATATATAGTATATTTGCGGCACGTTCCAGAATATAAGGTACTCTCAGCATCACCCTGGTGAAAGAACCCCATTCCGAATTGAAACTTCGCTTGAAATGGATTTAGACGTGTTTGGTGACCAGATCCGAATATACAAGTACTTCATCACCTTCCTCTTCCTCATCACCTTCCTCTATTAATAAGATTAAGAAAGGGACTATATTCAGTCTCACAACATACCCCAAGTGGGGTTGCCATAGTTTCACTGGTTCCAGACGGTTGGGAGCAGTTGGAACTCCTGTGTGTTGTTCACGTAAAAATAAACTTGGTAGAGGTGCTAAACAACAAAGAGAAATAACCGACACAAACATAAAGAGAAATAAAAATAATAAAACATAAAGCATCATATAACTAACTTTTTAAAGAGAGTAAAAAGTTTGTTATATCTAATAAATTAAATATTAATTAAAATGTAACCTGTAACTGCGAAAATCTTCAAACTGATGATAAAAATAAACACTGAAAAATATACAGAACAAATAATAATATGGAATCGCGTCTAAGTCAACCAAGTTTTAACAGTCAAGTTCCATGCCTCTTGATTCTTGATGGAAATGAAATTGCGAGCTGAAAATATGTTTATCTCGACAATCCAGAGGAAAAGCCAGATTTCGCAAGATTTTATATTACATTTTTTTTACCTTAGCTCCACACAGGAGGCCTTGAGGAAAAATCTCTCAGGGCCTATATTATCTTTAGCGATGCTATGTGGGGGGGGGGGGTAAGGAAAGGGTATGAGGTGTGATAGAAATCTGGGGTCAGTGAGTCCAGGAGTGACAGGCGTACGAATCCGTCCCCCCCACTGCGGTAAAGGGCGTTAGAGTTTGGCTGGAGAGGTAAAAAGATTTCCCTAAACCAGTCTTTCCCGATCCTGCCAGTCACGCAGCAGGTGTGCAAAAGCATGTGCCGCCAAGACCTAGAACAAACCTCACCCCATGAAAGCACCCCTGTTAAATCACCAAACGTAAAAACCACTTGGGGTGACATATTGCATGGATGTCGGTTATCAAATAAATGGTAGCCTGCCTCCCAAATTAATAGATATTACATATTATAACTTTATTACTAAATAGCTTTGGACAAAAAGGGCATTCTTATACGTATTTGTATCACATCAATGAATTAATGGGTATAACCTTTCCGGAACAGTTGCTTGGCACTATTTTTAACCCCCATAACGTGTACGGTCGTAATACGAATGTTAAAACATAGCTAGGTTTAAATAACATGTTAAAAAGACATAATAAAAAACACGCTCTACTTCGCATTTTCCCACGAAATCGCGTGTTGGAACTCTGCACGTGAAATTAATAATGTTCAACTCATGCCATACTCTTAGATTCAACTGCTTGAACCATGCTTTTCCGCGAACGCTAAAATAAAGGTGGAAGGGAAGTAAAACTGCTCGTATACAATGTATGTACATGTCTGGGTATATACTCGTATATCCTTTTGAGGGTCAACGCTTTTCCTTTCGAGTAGTTCGTTTGATTCGATCCAGACAGAAATAAAGCAGAACTTACGAACTATTCACTGTATTATTTTGTTACGCAGAAACGTGAGAGGTACATAGAACTTAAATGTGATAGTTCTTTTACGTTCAGAATAAATGTGCAACAGTAGATATGAACTTTAATACCTTGATTACCGAAGTAAATTTAAAAATATTTTGAAAGTGAAACTTCTATAGCCCCGTTATAATTTGGAATTCGGATGAAACGGAAATGACGCATTGCAACACCTGCGACGCATCAAACTCCTATCAAGGCTCCTATTGGTTGAGATATAAAACGGAAATGACGCTAGGTCTGCGCTCATTGGCCGCTTTGATGACCTCATTTTTCAAGGCTTGAGTTTTTCATTGGTTGAGATTGTTTTGGTAAAGTTTCGCTTCTACCGCGTGTTAACTGCACCCGATTTTTTTTTTTTAAATTAACGAAATCATTAAATTGAACATTACATTTAGGTAGGTACTCTATTGTCTAACTAACTAACTAACCATCACACCGTTTCCCGCAGGGTTAGGCAGAGAGGACGGACCGCCTCTCAACTCGGTCTTGGCATATACTTTGCCTTGCCCTTTTCACATTCATACATCTATTATACAATCTACATCTATTCATACATTCTACATATAGTATTATTCTGACTCTTGACATGTCTCAAGCATCTGATTCACTTGATCGTGCAATGTCTTCCTGGGATCTTATTACTATTATATAGCATTCAGTCTACTTTCATCCTTCCTCTGCCGGTTCCATGTCTCACTGCTATACATCAGGGTAAGTACCAGCGCAACACGAAAATAATCATTTTGGGATAGGGAATAACAAATATGAAACCATTTTTTTACCTGGTGTCTAATTATAAGGTGTTATTTACATACTATATATCCCCCATCGGTGTTTTAAAATTATAAATACAGTGCAGTAATATAAGTAATCTCATAATAGATTTAAATCCTTACAAATATAACACCTCCATAGCAATTCGTGATAATTTTATTGTTTCTACGATTCCCTAAATTGGTCTATTCACAGGATTATTAAGGTCTATTTAGACAAGGTCGATTCTTTTTCTAACTAACATTTTCCACGATAGCGATGTGGTTGTCTGGTTGTTTGTACTATTATTAGCCAGTTGTGATAACTGTCCTTTTGTTTTGATAATAAATGGATTTTATAAAAAGGCATGTAAAGAAAATCATAAAAATGTCCCTGAAAGATTTACGTAATGGGCAAATACTGAAATAAAATAATATTGCATAATAATATACTTCGATTAAATTAATTCGTATTCTATTGTTGAAAAGAACAATGGTATCGAAAAAACCGACCGTAAAATACAACAGAGTTTTGAAGCTGAAAGAAAACACATATTATCACGATACAATTTGTTCAACGTCATTTCTGGAGCAAAAATTGTATATGCATTCGGAACTTTATAAACGGCTGAATTTTTTTTTACATATTTGCCTTTTAACAAATTCCTGTTTCACGCCCCTCGCACAATCGGACGTTATTAATGCGTGTGAACGGTTGAAATTTAAGAGCCCGACTTCGAATGCATCTCTGACGCCGCGCCTTATGCAAAACCATCTTCGTTCTTGAAGTTTGTTAAAAATCTACTTTTGTAACAGAACCGAATTCAAGCAAATACCCGGGGCCACTAATTGTTAAGGCGCCGTATCCCCGCTCAAAAAGAAGCAAACGGAGAGATATGTAATTACGAATGTTGGAGAGAGCGCGCCAATATTTAAAACGAAAAAATTGAAGCGAAAATTGTGAAAATGTTTAATAAAACACTACTCGTTTAGAAGAGAGCAAAAATGTCTTAGGAGCTGTCTAAAGCAGCATTTAACGAAACACCGTGATTTTTTTTTTATACATATAACTGGTAAAATAACTGAAACAAACGTGTTTGTGTATAGATATTATCTTCACAAATAACATACTTATATTTTTTTAAGAGCTTAAAAACTTCAAAAGTTTGGGAGATATGTAAGGAATCGGTATAAATTCGGGTAGTGGCGGCCAGCTAGCGTGAGGAGCTACGGCAGGCTGGATTTGTAATTTCGTGATTCTATCTGGGTACGGAGAGATTGACGATAATATGATTATTATTGTAACTGGAAGTTGTGAATAATAATACCACGCTCCTGTATTATATATTACGTCATTGCCTGTCGCGGTTACTATGTCCCGGTGACTAGCTGTCATTGGATCCGAGAAATCGGCTATTTTTGGATCCAGTTCCAATCGGATTTATAAAATTGTCACCAACCTTCGATCAATTCACCAAAACTTAAACTGGACGAAACAGAACCAAAAGCCGCCCGCAGGGCCTAGCAGCAAAAACCTGGGAAGCCGGTTTTTAACTGCTAGTTTCTTTTATTTCTCGAATTCTGAAAATGGTGGTTCATGGTTCTAAGGTCAAGAAACCCCTAGTGTATATCCATAAACTGACCTTAGTATTTAAATACTAACTTAAATTATTTTTTACGCTTGGTAGCAACAGCGTTTCAAAATAACTGGACAAATTGATGGTTGAAAGCGTCCATATACTCCATGTAAAAATGAATGAATAATATTATGCAGATGTCGCTATTCCGGCGAAGCAATTAAAACTATATGAATAAATTGTGATGAAATAATAACAGTCAAAGCTGGATGGTGTTCGACGTCGCGTCGGTCCGTGTTCCGAAAGATGGGTGACGGACGCCGTGTAGCGTGTGTCAAGCTAAAATGGCCAAGCTGATTATTGTCGTTAACGATGATTCCCGCCCATTAAATTAACACAATAACATTATGCAACATTTCACATCAGACATAACGGTGCAGTGGCATTTTGGCGTTATTTCTTGCAATAAAGTGTCCAAACCGAAGCTCAAGTTCAACTAAATGAGTGTTTTTTCAAGGGCTATCTGAGAAAACTTGACCCGACCCGAATCAAACGATTTAAATGAATTTACGTCATACTCGACATGAAACGAATTTACCGACTCAAATGAATCGGTCATCGACTGTGCTCGTTTTTCGAGACAATATTCATAGTATGAATCGGCCATACACGTGTTTTGAATTGTTTTGCAAAACGTGTTGCAAATTTTCAAATTTTTCGTCAAGACGAAGGGAAAATTACACATAATTGTAGGAGTGGAAAACTAAAACAAATCATCATTTTCAAGTCTGATTTTGGGAGGAGGGTATGGGTACCGCCGCCACGGCAACCATTCATTGGATAACCGGCACCTCTGCCATAGGTCACCCAAGTGGTTCGCTACGTTTGGTGACTTAGCAGGGGTTCCCCGGGATCATGGGGTGAGGTTTGTCAAGGTCTTAGCGGACGATGTATTTACCCACCTTCTTCGTGGCGGGCCGGATCGAGGGAGACTGGTTGAGGAAGTCTTTTAACCTCTCCCAGCAGAATCCCTCAACCCATCGCCTTGCACCGCAGACGAAGGGATGGATTCATACGATTCAGATTCCTATCCATCCCTCATACCTATTTCCTTTCCAGAACTTCCTCTTCTTCCTTTCCTTAAAAAAACCCTTCACACAACATTCCCATAAGTGACATTATTTTCCTCAGGGCCTTCTGTGTGGAGGTAATGTAAAAAAAATTACTTGATTCTTGGTGAATGATATATTTTGCCGGAGGCGAAATCTCGAAACAAAAACAAAGGAAGCGCATTCCGACATTCCGAGGGTTCCCCTCTTGATAGATGCCCGTTGTTATCAAGGTTTATGTGTTATAAAATAATAAATAATGGAGAAGCAGTCTGAAATCAACATTATTTATGGAAATGACATGTTTTTCTGCAATAACATGCATACCGTTCATCAATGCAATTGATTAATGGGTAATAAATAGGGAATGCAAATCTCGCGAGATTGGGGCTCAAGCGAGATCCCGCGAGTTTATGAATAACAATACTGCGAGATCTCGCCAATTTCGAGATCTCGCGAGATTGGCAGTTTTGTGTGTTTTTTTGGCAAATAATCACAATATTTGAATAAATTAGGAAAAAAATAATAAAAATTATAAGTATTATAAGATAACCATTTATTTTCACGAATATTTCAATAGACTTTCATGCATCAAACATTGTTTGACGTATTTGTCTATAATTTTTTAATAAACTTCTAAGTAGTAAACTTTGACGTACGTATCTATCAAATAACAAATTAAAAAAACAACCAGTCTTCTCTTCTAATATCAAACAAAAATCTTTTAGTAATTAAACAATTCTTTTGTAAACAACAAAACAACGAGAAGTCAAAAAAAATTAAACTTATTATCTAAGTTGGGTTGATTATTAAACTGAGATAATAATAATTGGCTAATTTATATAGCGCCGTTTTCGTGGAAAATCACCTCAAGGGCGCTGTACAAATAATATATAAAAGAATTAATGGGCTTTAACTGGCTTAAATCTAATATTTACAATTACAACTAGTGACTTACATCTAAGACTTATAGCTACTTATATTACTGGCTTACAACTAAGATTTACAATTATAACTAGTGACTTACATCTAAGACTTATAGCTAGTGACTTATGACTAAGACATATAGATTCTAACCTAAAACTGGTGACTTATTAACACACATATTTACAATTAAGATTAGCGCCAGAAGAAGTAGGAAGTTTTTACATAATATTACAATTCAAGAATACGGGTGCAAAAAGTATAATGAAGGTTAACTGGATTTACGGGAAGGTATAGATATCTTATATATAAAAATGAATCGTTAAATGTGTTGCTAAGCGCAAATCTCGAGAGCAGCTGAACCGATTTCGCTAATTCTTTTTTCAGAATATTCCTTGAAGTACGAGGATGGTTCTTACGGAGAGAAAAATTAAGAAAATTGCGCAGAAAATTGGATAATTTCAGAAAACCTAACGACTATCGCACGTTTGACAGTTCGCGTGTTTGAGAATGACATTTTGCAAAACAATGGTGGTTAAATCAGGATTCTATTTTTGAAAATCTTTAAGTTGATAAATTTATTTAAAGTAGGTACTCCCCTAATAGTTTGAATCGAATCAAGAATTTTAGATATTTTAAATAGGTACCATGTTAGGTACCAAATTTAATATACATGAAAAATGGAAATTTGAATAAAAATTGTAAAAGGTGGCACGCGGGCTGTTTAAAAACTGAATGTACTGGGATTGAATATATGGAAAGCGGGAGGGAGGGAGAGATGGGGGCGGGAGGGGCGGGGGGGAGGGGGCAAGGAGGGGGGGGGGGAAACGGGGGGGGGGGAGGGGGTGGGGGGAGGGGTGAGGGAGGGTGGTGAGAGGGGGGGGGGAGAGGGGAGGTGGAGGAGGCAGAATGGGAACCCCCCTTACACCATGCGAGCGAAGCCGCGGGAAAAAGCTAGTTTTAAATAAATTAATAAATTTAATAGTCAATCTTTACTGCATTAAGGTGATTCATCGCTCACTAGTAAACAGATTGAGGTATCACAATTAACAGATTGAGGTATCACAATTAACAGATTGAGTTAACTATAAACAAAGAGAAAAGAGGAAAAAAAAACTATTAAAAATTGCAAAGTTTAAATAGAATGATGAATTTATGGAAAGGAGTATCGGAAAAAGTGAGTTTTCAGTTTGGATCTAAATTCCGCTGAGTTGGTTATGCATCTCAATTCCATATGAAGTTTATTCCAAGCTTCGGGGCCGGATACTGCGAATGCACGATCACCAAACTTAGTGTTCGGATTTCGCTTAGGTTCTTTCAACCTTCCAATTGCAGAAGATGTCGCTGATCTAAGAGTTGACTGCCTTAGACCAATATTTTCCGGAATGCATAGTTCAGAGATATAGGGAGGAGCCATTTCATTGATAGATTTAAACACCATCCAGCATAACTTGTATTGGATCCTTTCAGGACACTTCAGCCAGTGAAGATTTCGGAAGTGTTCCGAAATGTGCGAAAATTTGGGTACTCCAGTGATAAGTCGTGCTGCGGCGTTGAAAACTGATTGTATTATTATTATAAATTAAATAAAACTATATCTACTCAGTAGATCCATTAGATATTACAGATTAATTAACAAAATATAGTAATTACTCAGACTATTAGAAATTACAGATGAATTAACAAAATATACCAATCAAATGAAAGATTTGTTCAGTTCAAATCACAAGCCATTATTACGAATTATTTTGAAAATAGATCCTTAAAAAGCACAAAATGTTCAAAGAATTGTCTACTAAACGGCTTCTTATTTTGTTGGCCAGATAACCAGCCGCTGAAAAGGCCCTTTCGGATTCAACACTAGTTGGAACCACAGATCTCAGGCTATCTCAGGCACCGAACGAAACCGACAGATCGCAACTCCGTCCGTGTCAGTCCACGCTTCGAGTGCAATCTCGTTACACTCGCGAGATCTCGCCCTTTTTTCGTCCGAGATCAATCTCGCTAGACCGAGATCTCGCGAGATCGAGATTGCATTCCCGAGTAATAAATAAATTGACATATTTAAAAAATATATAATACCTGCATAGCGCCCATGAGGTGATTTTATTATAGGTTTCGTGCATAATTCAAATGTTATTATGATTATGCATTTTATTGTTTAAAAACTAAAATTCATATATCTAGAGTCCTTTTGATTGTATTTTTTTTTTCAAAATTTCAACTTTTTGTATGAAGATATACTAAAAAACCTTCATACAAAATATACAACAACATCAATAACGTCGCATTTTTCAATCTTAACACTTTAGCTCACTTAAAATGCTCAATAGTCCAGTTATAATTTTTATTTTCATTTTAATTTTTAGTTTCAGTTGAAAATTTACCTACATTCTCAAAATAAAAATGTAATTAATTTACTTTTTAACGATAATATTACGGCTCTTCTTCGATATTTTCTTTTTTCATTCCAAGTATGCTAAATATTATTTGTTATAATTCTATTTATATAAAGAGCGAGCATTGTCTGGAGTGGGCGGGCGGCGTTCGTCTGATTTTTATACAGATATACCTACCTAGTTATACTTTTTATAAAACATAGTTTTATTTCGAGATTGATGAAATTTTTCACACTTGACCTTCAAAACAAGAGGAAGGTCACTGTCTGGTGAGACTGATTTCGAAAAACTGTATAAAGCCCGGGCAACACCGGGACTTCAGCTAGTAAATAATCGATCGGCTTTGTGCCTTTCGTAACGCACCTAACATTCGTTTTCGTTGGCAAAATTGAAAAGAAACTGAGTGACGCATCAATTTCCTTTAACATGATACTGGTATATATTTTTTCTGACAATGTATTTTTTAAATTTTATATTGAACGCCCGTAAGGCTTTTACAAACATAATTCAAGTCGAAATTTTATATAAAGCAGAAATATATTATACTAGCAGACCCAGTTACACGTTGTAGTGGCTTACCCAACCTTTATAACCAACGCCATCTGTTAATTTGCATACATATCAAATTCACACCGCCCGCTTCCTGAAACAAATCTTTGAATTTTTCGACTTTTCTCTACTATAATATGCATGTATTACACATATAAACCTCCCTATTGAATCACTCAATCCATTGGTGAAAACCGCATGAAAATCCGTTGCGTAGTTTAAAAGATCTAAGCGCACATACATAGGGAGCGACTTCATTTTACTATGTAAAGATACGTAAAGATATTAATTAGTTCATTTGATACACATCAGTAGGTAAAATAAACACCTACTTATCATGTAAAAACATATTGCAGATATACATTTTTCTTTCATAACTAATTATTTTTGTATCATTGAAGAAAAAATAACAATAATAATCTAAACGAAAACATGAAAGAGAACAAGACACATAAAAACGGAAAAAAGACAATGGTCGAACTGTGACTCGAACCCAGAACTCTCGTCTAACCGGGGCGTGCGCGTTAACCATTGAAAATTTGAAATATGAGATCGACAAATTTGACGGTTTGACAGAGGCTGGCAATAGCGGAATTGGTTAACGCGCACGTCCCGGTTAGACGAAAGGTTTGGGTTCGAGTCCCAGTTGCGACCATTGTCTTTTATTCTTTGTCTTGTTCTCTTTCATATTATTTGTTCTCATTCGGTATATTTTTCATAAATTATATCCACACACCAGGGTTACTGACATGTTCTAGAAAACAGTTACTTCCTTATCTTTCATGTTATCCTTGGACAAACATTTCAGGAGGAATTTATACTTTATTAAATAATAATCATTGTAGAACTGTGTACAATCAAAAGAATATAATTGTGGTTTTCCACGGTAATATCTCTGTGTTAAAAGGCTTTTGCGCGTGTTTCCCAAAATTTTGAAAATATGAATGAAGCAGAAACATCAGAGTTTATATTACTCATTATTTTTTCATTAGGCTAATTACATTATTTTATTAAAGTTATTACGAAATTATACAAAGTTATTAAATGGCGTAGGTTATTGAGTATGAAATTATTAAAAAAAAAAAACAATAAAAATTAGTCCAATTATTTAATTTATTGAATTACTAGCTTTTTCCCGCGGCTTCGCTCGCATGGTATTAGGGGATTCCCACACAGCCTCCTCGACCTTCCCTCTCCCCACTCCACTCCTCCCATCAACCCTCCTCCCCCTCCACCCAACCCTCCCCCACTCCTCCCCCCTCCACCTTCCCTCTCCCCACTCCACTCATCCATCAACCCTCCTCTCCCTCCCCCTCCTTCTCCACCGACCCCTCCCCCACCCCATACCTCTCCCCACTCCACCACCCCACCTTCATCCACCCCTCCCCCTTCCCCTTCCTTCCCTCCCCCCTCTCCCACCCCACTCCGCCTCCTCCACCTTCCCTATCTCCACTCCACTCGCCCCATCAACCCCCTCCCCCCTCTCCCTCCATCCACTCCCTCCGCCCACTCCCCCATCAACCCCCTTCCCCCCACCCCCTACCCCTCCCCACACCCTCCTCCATCCTTCCCCTTTCCCCTTGCTTCCCTCTCCCTTCCCTAACCCCACACCCTCCCAACACCCCCTCCCGCCCACCCCACTCCCACCTCTCACCTCTCGCATTCCACACATTCATTCCCGATACATTCAGTTTTCAAACTGATCGCGTGCCACCTATTATAATTTTTTATACAAATTTCATAATGCCAGAACTCAACGGTAGTTTTGTACAAAATAACGAATAAAAAAAAAGAATTATTCAATTTGGTGCAGTCGTTCGGGTTTATGCGCGTACATACATTTCGGTCATTCATTTCTAGAGATAGTTATTAAGTACGACGCCAACAAACCACTCTTTTTAGGGTGAATTGCCTAATTAAAAAAAAAACATAGTTTCCAAGGCGGTTATTATGATTATGCATTTAATTAATACAATTGGTTTGCTTTTTTTCTGTCCTTTGCAATAAATCGATTTTGTTAGGGACAGAAAATGTATGAAAAATAATTTCATAACGCCAGAGATTATTCATAACGCCAGAGCTTACCAATATATATAGCCTATAGTACTCGCAAATAATGTAGCTTTCTATTAGTGAAAGAATTTTTAAAATCCATTCAGTAGTTTTTGCATGAAAGAGTAACAATCATACATCCAGACATCCACACATCCATACAAACTTTCGGCTTTATAATATTAGTGGGATTCTAATTAGCAGTATCTACTCAAAACACACATAAACAAAAATAATGCTTATTTTTCAAAGTAAATTTAGAACGAGCTGTTTCACAGAATTCGAACCTTTCATCAAATATCAAAGTTAATTTTCTAGTTCTGTAATTATTCTATTCAAGTTCTGATATTATATTATTATTGGTCTGTTGTTTCACTTAACTTAAATAATAACAGAACCTGAATAGAACTTTCGCAGAACTTGAAAATTAACTTTGAAATTATATAAATCGTTCAACTTCTGTGAAAAAACCCGTCCGCGTCCATAGTTACTAATTGGTTCACCAGGCTAATAGTAATTATTAATTATGGTCGGTTTATTTTATCCAAGCTAGCGTAAAGTACTCGCAATTAAGCGAAAAAATAGAATTTTTACACAATTTAAGTACATATGACATTTAATTTTAACGGTTTGGAGTGTTTCATTTATGCTCCAAATTTTTTGTGACATAATAAAAAACGACGTGTGAGCTTCGTAGCCTTTCCACTCTTGTCTACCTTAGTTTCCTGAAGGTTTCACTTTTACCGCGTGTGAATGTCACACTCTGATTTTTTTTCCATCTAAGATAATATTTTCCACACAAGGTAATTGTTTTTATATTCAATTATATTTAATTGTAACTTTGCAACATGCTCAAACTGCGATAATGTGAACTTAGGAAAGTATATCAAATACTTAGGTGTAACTATAGACTGCCGACTCAAATGGACTTACCCATATAGAAAAAATTGTTAATAAACCGAGATACCTAAATTACATATTCAAACGCATGAGCAACATTGTCAATATAAGGACCATGAAACTTGTCTATAACGCATTGGTGCTTTCATCCATTTCCTATGGAATAATCGTGTGGGGAGGAACATACAATAACCATGTAAAACCATTAGAAATTGCACAGAAGTCCATCGTTAAGCTAATGTACCAGAAGGCCAAGACGTATCTCACCAATCAGTTATTTCAGGAAACTGTAATTATCGATCTAAGGCAGATCTACTGTATCCAATGTCTAAAATTTATATTTTCTCGTCCTAACAATTTCACTAAAAACACAAATCGTTCTAGCCAGAGACATACCACGTGCGTGTACACAGTGCCTCACTGCAAAACCAGGCTGGCCCAAAGGCACAAGGCTGTATTGCCCCAAAACTGTTCAATTCCCTACCCAATTAAATCAATACGTGTCAAAATCTGAAAGTATATAAAAGAAATGTTAAAAGCTGGTAAAAAGTGAGAATTTTTTTTTTCTATAAATTATATTATCTGTTTCTAAATTCCTAAAATATTCCATGTCTTTCTGTATTTTAGATTTTTAAAAAAGGAAATATATGTGTATTATATGTACACATATTTTTGAACGTGTGTATGTACTTAATGGGTGTATACGTACGTTATTATATGTACATATATCTGTAATTTTAAGAAATTTCACAGTAACTCCTCTAAAATCGATCATGTTGATCTCTAAAGACACTATATATATATAATTCTATTTTAACCACCACTGTTTAATATCCACATAATATAATACCCACGCACAGGCTTCGCCTTTGTGGGATCTTTTTTGTTACTCTCTTATATTTTATATGTATCAAAAAATTTTGCTAATAAAAAATAAAAAATATATTAGACAATTTTTTTGTATTATATATTTTCCAATGAAAATTTATTAAAAAAATGTTAACGTTTATGACATTATTTATCTGCTGCTAATGTTAACCTGTAAGAAATAGTTAGGATGCAGGCGAAATTTCCACTTAATGTTTTACATTGTCTTACTGTAAAAAAAATAAAATTAGAGTGTGCAATTCACACGCGATAGAAGTGAAACTAGAAACTGTTTATTTTAACGTGATTTGAAGATTGGATATTGAATTACAAAAACTAAAATGTTTATTTTTTTGGATTTCGTAGGATTCGAACCTCCGTCCGCTGGATTTCTCTGGCCGCTGAGATTTGCGATGCACTATACCGCTGCGCTATGGAACGCGCTCGGCGAGGTGCAAATTTAAGCATTATATTCCGACGACCCGTAAAAAACAAACCGGCCAATAAGCGCAGACCTATCGTCGTTTCCGTTTTATATCTCAACCAATAGGAGCCTTGAGCGCAGTTTGATGCTTCGCAGGTGCCGTAGTGCGTCATTTCCGTTTCATCCGAATTAAAAATCACTCTAACGGGGCTAAGAAAGTTTCACTTCAAAAACAATAAAATTAAAACTATCCGTCCAACAACGTTATAGATTTTAATCACGGACGAAACAACCTTGTTTTGGTAAGTTATTAGTAAAAGTGGTTTTGTACATAAAGTGGCAGTAAATTATTATAAATTGTCATCGATATGCATTTTATTTCATCTTAATTGCAAATAATGCTGCCAAGTCAAGGAACTTACAAATAATTATTGTTAAGAATGTCAGGAAATAGAAAAATCCAACGACTCAACTCAACGCAATTCAAGAGGAAAACAGAAAAGTTACCTAGTATAATAATACACAGACGTCTTTCAACTTAGAACCAGTTGTGTCATACCCTTCATTACCATCGGAGATCTTGTTATAAATTACACACCAGAATAGATGCCGACTTTCTTCTCGACTACTTCAAAGGTGATTGCATCACAATATCTCCATCTGCAGTCGCTCCCAGCCTGTAATCTTCTGCAATCTGTGACCCGGTGGACGATCTTCACGCAAAAGTGTAATAATTGTTAAAAAAAATTCTAACCTAGTTTTTCGAACAGAGCAACTTAACTTTGGAACACTCTGTATTTATTAAATCGCTTTGTTGAAAAAATGTATTTTACTTTACTTGCCAAGGCTGCCGCGGCGTGCGCGTCAATCGCAATAACTTTAGCTCGCAAAATTTTGGAAGGTCGAGGGTATGTTTATGTAAACATTTTGTCAACCGGGCGCAAACAAAAAGGCTTGCGTAATATTGGACTCACTATTATAGTCGAGTGGTCAAAAGTTAACATTGTGAGGGAAAGTGAATGCCATTTATCTGACTTAGTTACAATAAAAAAAGTAATTTAAAAAAACGGTGTTTGGAAACTAGTGGTACACCACATTATTCTTGTTAATATGGTGCACTACCAAGCAATGCAAAATCATATGTTTTTGGTTTCAAAATTAGATCGCTTAGAAATATTTTAGATGCCTTAATTAAATACTGCAAGTAGAAACACACATATATGCCTTTGAAATAACCGAGTATTGTTTTGATTAGTCTTTTTATAACCCCAGAAAAAGTGAAGTATCACTGCTATAAAAATTGCTTTAGAGTTCAAAATCTCCTACATACTAAGGGGTCGTCCATTAATCACGTGAGGCTTGAAAGGGGGGGGGGGTTCGGAAAAAACCACGAAATATCACCGGGGGAGGGGGGGTGTACCGAGATATCACGTGTATTTATTTTTCATGATAATATTCTGAAAATTTCAAAATACATTGTACTAAAAAAAATACACGTGATTTGGGGGGGGGGTTAGTCTAAAACCTCACCACATATCACCACGGGGGGGGGGGGGGGTAAAAAGTTGCTAAAAAAACATCAAGTGATTAATGGACGACCCCTAACCCCTTTTCGGTTATGGTTTTATTGTGCAATGAGGAAAATTAAATTCTTTAGAAAATGATCATAAAACTTTAAAATATGCGTGCCTCAGCTTCGCAAAATAAAATAAAATGCGCTTTTGGCGATGTTTATTTCGTGAATAAATCAAAACAGGTGGCTGGTGTTACCTTATCGCCATCTACATAAGGAGGATATTGTTAGCGGTCTAATCCCGAATTTTACACGAAGAGGTGCATAACCTTAAGTTAGGGTTGCCAACCGTCCTGTTTTCCCAGGGCATGTCCTGCTTTTTGGGGTGTCCTGGCCGGTCCTGGATAGTTTTCATAAAGTCCTGTTAAGGACCTATGTTTTAAAATTCGCGCGCCACTACTCTCTCCAATCGTTTTGTCACTGGGCTCGCGCCGCGCGTGTGAAGGTCGAGGTTTTTTCACTTATAAACACACACAGTGGTCAAAAGAGAAAAATCGGTTACTTCCAGCAACAGCTGTTGCAATAATCAAAATTATTAATTTATTTGTAAATTAAAAATTAAAAATTATCTACAACATGAATATGAAATAAGAAACATTGTATAATTTTTTGTTAACTCAACCACAAATGTTGAGGGACAATTGTGGAGTTGAAAAATAATATAAAAATAAAGAATAAATTAATTAAAGACTAAAAAAAAATTAAATATTAAAAAATAACTTATATCATTGATGTCGCTATTCCAAATTCCCGTAATATTCAAAAATCTGTTTCTGAAAAAATAAAACAATATACAGATCTAGGAAATGAGATTAAAAAAATTTGGCATTCTCAGGCTTTAAAAATTTTACCATTTGTATTTCGGCTACTAGCATTATACCTAGCTCTCTCATTCAAAATTTAGGCATATTAGATTTGTCAAAGAATTTATATATAAAAATGCAAAAATCAGTCATTTTAAATACATGTAGGATTACAAAAGATTTTTTAAATATTTTTATTGAGGGATCAGTAGGATTTATAGGTCCAAATAGGAATTCCACCGAGCCGAACCCTCTGATATGAAAATATTTGGAGTCGGTGAATTATATTCCCATTTGGTCTCTTTGACATGTTGTTATTGTATTATTTTGTATTTATTACACTTATATAGTGCAAGTGCATAACGTGGATTGACTAGGTGATCATTTGAGGAAAAGTGCGTGAAAGGGTTAAGTTTTTCCTGCGGGAAAGATTTAACCCGGACATAAAATCTGAAGCGTATAAATAAATAATTTTAAAAAAAGGCCTAAGAATTTTTCCTTTTACATTACTTACTTAGACTAGATTATTTTATGATTAGAAACATCATTCCTTCTTTTGATTCGCTAATTTAGTAACCAAATGTTAGTTGAACACTTTAATAAAAATATGATTTCTATTAGTTGTTTTATTGATCCTGTTTTCAGTGCAATATAACCACAACAATTTGGTACTGCTCTTATTACATATATAGTCCTGGCTTCAAACCGAAATGTCCTGTTTTTCTAAATCAAATTTCAAATCAAATCAAATCCTTCAAATCCTGGATTTCAAAGTTTGGAGATGGCAACCCTACCTTGTTAGTTACACATTGCTGAAAATCGTGACCCTACATCACATAGAGAACCCAAAAAACTATGTTTCGATTTTAGTATTTCGTTTTTTATTCTCATTTATAATTTTTTCAGCAATAAAACAGTTTAAAAAAACACCTTCAAAGCCGGGGCTAAGCTTCGACTCATTTTAAAAGAACATTGATAGAAAACCCCGGAAGACTGACTTTTTTCAAATTTAAAGTGGACTCTATTTATTCGAAAACAAAAGCTTAAATCGAAAAACTCTTATCATACTTTATCAGTTTCCCGCATGTACCACTAGTTTTTGGACACCATGTACATTTAAAAAACTACAAAATAAATACAAATACAATATGAACAAACGGAGTTTATGGTGATTGATTTCTTAGGATGACAATCAAGACCGTTGGAATTATTTGGATACATAGAATTTCACATTTCATGGTAGTAATCAATAAATAATAATCGATTAAACTACAGGCCCATTCATTCTAACAACTTTCCGATAAACCTTCCTCCTCCCCCATACCCATACCTGTCAATGCCTTTTGGAAGTGAAAACTTCTTTAGCACCGTTGTGATTTGAACTCGATGAAATGAAAAAGCGACACTAAAACACATACATTTATAGGATTAAGCCTGCGAGAGAATGAGATAGAATAATCGGTTTCCTATTTGTGCGGTGCTTCCTCCCCACTATTGTCTACTTTAATTTACTGAAGGTATCATTTCTACCGCGTGTGAACTGCACACAATTATTTTTTTTCATTAGCTCCAAATTTAAATACTAATCATTTTACGACCGACAAAGCTCCTTACCAGAGTTCTGAGAACGAAAAAAAGATTACTCATTTATGAAGAAAACTTCCGAACTAATTATTATTTGAACACCTATTCAGAAAATTAAAATAAACCTTGCAGAATTGAATTGACAAGGCCACGGGAAATACATCTTCCATTTTATCATGTAACAAGTCACACATTCATGGTGAGTACACACAGAGTGTTCAGACGACAGACGTGAACTTGGTGGGACGGTGTGTCAAGATTAGGAATCTCAAGATTACGCTTAAATTGGGCAATTAACTTC
Organism: Limnephilus rhombicus; assembly: GCA_929108145.2. Taxonomy (NCBI): domain Eukaryota; kingdom Metazoa; phylum Arthropoda; class Insecta; order Trichoptera; family Limnephilidae; genus Limnephilus; species Limnephilus rhombicus. The sequence goes on from OV815276.1 coordinate 52,658,010, forward strand.
AATGTAAGGATTTAAACATTCATTCTTTATTGTCTGGGGGGGGCTTAAGATGGAAGGATATATTACCTACTTATATTACTATATATTACCGACAAAAAATAAATTTTCTGTACTTGAAGAAGGAAGGGTATATACCCTGAATCTAAATTAATGATACTTCGATCATTTCTGTGAACCGCGGTTCTTGCCAAAAAAAAACCCTTTACAATAATTGACTGAGCCTAGCGAAGTCCTGTTTTCACTTGAGCACTTTGCTTTTCGCCTTTCGTAAATTTGTTTATGTGTTCCGTGTTCGGTCAATCCTTTCAAGATTGTAGCCGTGTTTGATAGAAACTTTTTATTTCACCAGAGTGCACAAGCGCTGCGACTATTGCGAGTTGGTTGAGTTGGAGTTCACAGAACTCGTTATTATAAGTAAAAGGTACTTTACTAGGCCTAAAGATAGTATAAGGCGAGGTAAAAAAGTCCAATATAACAAAATATCATAACGTAATTTAGCGTAACGTTCACAATTATTAATTTTAGTAGTATACCAAATTAAATAAATTGGTAAGCTTCTAAGAAATTTTGGGAAACCTTTCATAATGTGGGCAGATAGGAAATGAAGAAAGGCGATTATCTTTTATATTATTACCTTTTGCGTTAAGTCAGCGTTACGAGATTATTAAGAAAATAAGGTAAAATCCTAAGAGTATGGAGTATGGATAACGGCATGTAAAGTGCGCCCATCCTCCCAAAGTATGCCTTTTCAAAAATTTTACCGAACGGTTTTTAGATGGCTGACATTGGCTTTTACACCTCGGTCGCACATAGAGCTCCCAGAAAAACGTTCATAAAACATAGAAAAATGGTTGCAATCCTAGTTCCATGGTAAAATCCTTCAGATATCGAAAGATGGTCTATACAAACTGTATCAAAACATCAGCTCACCACATACTTCACTCGCAAAACACAAGAATCAAAACTAAATAATCACTTTCAAGTCCCCTATATCAAATCAACTTTCGCAAAAAAAATATGAATCATACCTGGCTCCACTTACTTTCAATATCTTCCTAACACAAACAAAAATTTACGTTACCCCAAATAACTCGAACTGGCTTTTCAAAAGTTTTTTTAATGTGGTTGACTGAAAAGGAAAGAAGAGATATTCGAAATATCCTAAATAACTAACACGAGTACATTATTTTAGACACATTTCACATAATTTCCTCACGAAATTATATAATGTCAAAATATGCACGGTACTGCTTGTTTACAATATTAATTACCATGTACCCACTGATTTATATATTCTTATTGAGTAATTATCCATGAACCTACTGTATTTATATTTATTTCCATGCGAATTTTAAATTACTTATGCAATCTTTTTAAGGAAATATATCAAATAACAAAATTTAAATGTAAAGACTTAATATAAGGGAACGTACCCATACTACGTGACCTGTTCAGGGGGGGGGGTCATCAAAATACCACGCTTGGTCACAACGGGGGGGGGGCTTAGGTTTTTATCACGTAGTCAATCTAGAAATCTCGCGTTTTTTTCGAGCTACGAGGGGAGGTTTTTAAGTTCGCGGAATGGGAAGGTAAGTGATTAATGGGGGTACCGCTGAATTAGGTAATAATTGAACAACTCATTTTTAGAATAAACACCGGGTTTTATCGTAATTAGGTCATTAGTCTTTGAGCTATCGTCGACCAAACTCTTCAATCGGGAAGAAATTGTGAAATGTGGAGAAAATTGAGTTCGGCGCTGTTATAAAGTTCCTTTAAGTTAATTTAAAGATCGGAAAAATGTATTAGGGTAGTAGATGAATATGTTGAAAAGGAAAAATAATTTTGGTTTTTATTTCCACTCCTTACCCAATACGCAAACTTAAAAACCCACCCTCGTACATTCAAATAAGTGAAAAAGTTCAGGGAACGTGTTTGTTGAAGATGATTGAGATGAAAAATGTTTATAAAAATAACAAGACTTTCGTTTCCATAAATTATGTTCCAGATTCAATATATTTTGACATAAGTTTTATCTTGATAATATTTTTTCCACTTGTAATGCATGCACTCTTGCTGTCACGCAGCAAGCGCCGTATTAATAAAGACAAATATAAGCCAAATAATGCATTTTTTATTTTATGTTAGCAAAAAATGATTCGAAACCATATTTATGAAATACTACGTGAAAACTGTAGGGGGGGGTCTTGGAATATACTACACGTGGTCACCGGGGGGGGGGGGGGTAAAAAATTGCAAGAAGTGTGTCACGTAGTATGGGTACGTTCCCAACAACATTATGGATGAACATGTATGCATGTGTGTATACGCATAAATTTTTATCTTTTCATTTTATATTTTTATTTCGTCTTTTTATATATATATTTTTTTTAATACTTTTATCTTTTTATACCCGTGTCTACTTTGATACATTTCTTTTTTACTAAATATAAAATGTTATTTACCCGCCTCGGAACAGACTTTGTCTAGTGAGGGGTGTAAAATAAATCTATGTACATAAGTAAATTAAAATAAAATAAACGCCCGGGTTGCCGGCACTGAAACTGAATATTGGAAGGCGTCCGTCGTGCGTTATTGGCTGTCAAATTTCTACGATTTTCAATGGCTTATGCCTGTCGTGTGTTTAATTGATTAATTATCTAAGTACTTAAAAACACGAAATACAATTTATTGGTTATTAAAACTAGTTAAAAATAAGCCTAATAGGCGTTCATAAATGACTATACATTTATCGTATTATTTTGCTGTTACGCGATGGCATTCGATTAGCAAATTTTCCCGCGACTGACATCTCTTTAATTTTAAAAGTTGGTGTCTTAACACAAGCGCAGTATTTAGCTCGTTACCGCGATACGCGTTTAAGAAAACTGTCAAAATGAGTAGTATAAGGCCGATTTAACGCATGTTGCGCTGACGCAAAGTTACAGAATCATCCTTCAGACGCATTAAAATAATTATTAATATTTATGTTTCTGCCGCTAAGACCTCCGTTGTAGTTCCTCTATTTCTGTCATACGTTTCCAATATGAGAAAGAGGGAAATATCACAACCGAGCTATCACTATCAGCTTCAAGTTGTCAGATTTAAAGGATTGACAACAAACAAACGAGTACCAACCGCACAACACCGAGAATGCAGCAAACACGTTAAGTCAATAAACCGCCAACACCTTCATAAATACACACACGAAGGTATAAAATGTTATTCTACACAATCTACACCTATATGGAAAAATAAGCCGACTCTCCGTGTGTGCGTATAATGTGACTAGTTTGCATAAATTACATCGCGTCTTTCTGAGAATCTTGGTTTTAGCAAAGATTTAAAATTAAGCGCTTTAAAATCGTGTGAGCTACTCGCATTCACAGTAATTCAAACAAATAATTGTAAAATTATTCAAATGTGTGCGCTTTTGTGGGTTCGTTCCGCATTACCATCCACAGTTTCAATATGAATGCCACACATACCTAAATATTCGTACATTATGCGTGAAACTATTCGAAGGCAGTGGGACTATAACAACACTAATCGGGGAATAATCTGGTGAGGTGGCAAGAAATCTGGAGATCAAACAGAAAGAGGACGATAAAGTACTGAAAGTTTAGTAAAAATTATTAACAACTAGCTGGTTCCCGGCATGCATTGCATTGCCAAATTCAAAGAAATAAATTGTTTCTCCCTGCATGTCCTTTCCCGTGCGTTCCCGTTCCCCTCCCGCATCCCCTACCCTTCCCGTTCACCTTCCCCGCCCACCCTCTAACCTCTCCCGCTCACCCGTCCCGCAAACCCACCTCCCGCGGTCCATATATTCAGTCCCAGTACATTCAATTTTCAAACAGCTCGCGTGCCACCAATTACATTTTTTTATTCAAATTTTCATTTTTCGTACATCACAAATATTAATTTTTGTATATTATAGGAACAATCAATCAAATTTCATTTTTAACCGGGATTCATTTTTATATACGAGATAGACTAGCGGAGGAGCCAGTGAGTCTATTGTATCCCGAATTGGGGTATGTTGTGAGGCTGGAGGTAGTGGGGAAGGGAAGGTGATGGGAAGAGGAAGGTAGGGAAATGCCTGGCTATTCAGATCTGGTCACCAAACACGGCTAAAGCCATTTCAAGCAACGTTTCAATTCTGAATGGTGATCTTACACCAGGGCGATACTGAAAGTATCTTCCACTGTGAACGTGCCGCAAATATACTATATATTATTTTAAATGAATTAACCGTGAAATAACACAAATTAATCAAATAAAATGTATTTGCCCACGCCAGGATTCGATCCTGCGACTTTCGTATAGCGAGTCCAAATCCTTACCGCTAAACAGGCGTACCCATAATTGGGATTAGATATTTTATAGAGATAAACCGGCGGCAGAAATATTCAAATGCATACTTTTTCAAATATCGATTTTTTTTAAAGAATCAATGTCATTGATCTGTCTGTCAGAGGCCAGGGAGTCGAAATGTCTTATGTAAATTGGCGACATCAGTTTTCTTTTAAATCGGTATAAATACACTTCTAAAGATTTTCTGTTCGACGGATAGACCTATTGAAAGTATTTTCCATTCTAAATTTTACATGTGAAAAAATCCACCAGGTTTTGAACCCGTGACCTTCTAGCCCAGAGATCGCACCTCTCCGCCACGGAGGTCATTCTGGAAACGGGTTGTATTAAAAACAACTTCCTACGTCAGAACTTCGATGACATCGACCATTTTACATTTTGGGCGTCTGCCTGTCTGTCTTGGAGTATTGGCCAACGATCGTGAAGCTTCAGAAGTCGATTATTTATTCGAATTAATTTCAATCGATAAGTCGGAATGTTCTGAAGTAATTTCAATCTATTATTTTAGATTTGGTGCAAAAATGTCACTGACTGGTATCCCAGAGATGGCAAGAGAAGTAGAGGACGTCAACACATAAGATGGGAAGATGACCTAAAACTCACTGCTGGACATCAATGGAGAAGAGTAGCGCGTGACAGGTCCCAATGGAAAATGTTAGAGGAGGCCTATGCCAAGAGGCAAACTGAGCTTCGGGATATACTATAACAAACAAGATCATGTCTAATACATACCTAACAGAAGTTCAGAATAAAAAGGCTTATTATTATTATTATTTTAGATTTGAAACGTCTCCAAAATCAATTATATTGAAAATCATTCGATTAAATGAAAACAAATCACTTTGTATATCACTTTTTAATCAAAACTATCAATATGTTTCGAAGGCACAACGTGTAGATAATTTTGATTAAATAAGTGGTGTATACAAAGTGATTTGTATTCGTTAAATTAAAACGACGCGACGCCACGGAGTGAATTTGGGATTGTTGAAGAAGTAAATATCATTCGAATCTTTAATAATATAAATATCATTCGAATATTTTAACAATTTAAATAAATCATTTTCGATGCACAATCAGCGAAAATGAGCAAAAATCTCTAACGGTGTACTTGTAACACCACCAAAAACATGCCTCCTTGTTTCAGCATGTAACATGCAAATCAAAGCATTGAATTTTTTGGTGTAAACCTAAATGACTTTCGGCAATCCATACGCAATGTGATTTTTTAAAACCTTTTAAATCCATCTTCAAGTTACTTCTATATGTACTTTTATATTATATGTATATTGTCAATGCTCTTCATTTATACAGGGTGTTAAGGGACGTACTTGATTTACTTTAACCAGTGATTCCTGGCATTATTTGGAGTAAAAAATGTAAAGTGACTTTTTTTGATGACTTTTTTTTCAAAATTTTTTGCTTCAAAATCAAACAAAAAAAATTCTTCCCCATGTCGTCTCTGGTCACTCAGCCGAGGATCCGACGAACTCCTTAGGGAACGTACCCATACTACGTGACCAACTTTTTGCAATTTTTAACCCCCCCCCCCCCCCCCAGTGACCAAAAACCTAAGCAACCCGCCGCTCATTTGTATGGAGCGTGACATTTTGAAAACCCCCCCCCTAAACGTGTCACGTAGTATGGGTACGTTCCCTTACCTCGCCTCCAACTGTCCAACACACCTACCATTTTTTTATGTTTTTGTAGAAAAAAAAAAACATCAAAAATGTCACCGGAGACCAAAATTTCATTTACATTTTTTACTCCAAATAATGTCAGGAATCACTGGTAAGTAAGTCAAGTACGTCCCTTAACACCCTGTATGTACTCTCCTTTCATTGTCATCTCCTTTTTTATTCGTATTATTGTTATATTTTTAATGGACTATTTGTCCGTAAATAAATAAATAGACACTGTTTTCAGCTTGAAGTTATCTTCCATTGAGAGCTGTGAAACATTGTGTGTCAATTTAACTGCTAAAAAAAGACATATATATAGACACACAATAATATTATTTAAATATTATAAAGCTATCTTGGAAACCCAGTCCACGGTAACCTTTGCATGTATAGTAAGAAAGACCTATGTCTATGTAAGAAAGACCTATAAAATAATGGTACCTACCTATAGGTGCCATTATTTCATCGTGGCATAAAAACTATTATAAAAACGGCCAAATTCGCGTAGCTGACTGGTTCCAAGCAGTGTCGGTCTCTTTTTCATTGTACACGCCATCTTGAAGGTCGCGGTGGGAAGCAAAAAGCCGACGCTAGAGATTGCAATCCGGAAAATCCGAACTTCAAGAAATCCGATCTTTCGAATTGTTCATAGTGAAATAAGAATTAAAAATTTTAAATGTGAAATTCGGAATTAAAACTTAAAAAATTAAGTGATTTTGTAATGTTCAATGAAATGAATTACTCCAACAGGCTAACAAGCATGCAATACTTTAAAACTTGCATGTAGACGTGTCAAAGACATGGATAAATAAATTTGTAATAATAAGGTTGCTAATCAAATGGCTTTCCAATGGGTGTGTTTATTATTTAACCAAAAAAAAATTAAAGACAAGAAAGAAAAATATTAAAGGCAAGAAAGAGAATCAATATGAATGAAGACCAGAACAATTAGATCATGTAAACTGGAAAATATTTGAAAGTGAATTTTTATACAAAATGAATATAAAAGGACTAAGTACCTTTTAAAGATGATAATATTATAAATTTTTCAAAAGAAGCATACACATTGTGACTTGACATTTTAAATATATAAAAAGAAAATACTTTGTTTTAAGTCACTTTATTGTTATTTTTCCCGTCTACCGGTTTCGGTACCTCCGTACCTTCATGGACTGTATATAAAAATACTGACAAATACAGGTTAATACACATATATATATATACAAATTGTGAAAGAAAGAGACAATGAATTAGAGTGGGACAGTGCGGAAATATTTATGCAAGAAAGGGACAGTAAATTAGAGTGGGACAGTGCGTCAGTTGTAGGAGGGAAGTGGGGGAGGAGAGAGTGGGATAACTGGAAACATACTTATAATAGGGCTGAATGTTAGATTTAGTTGATTATTAATGATTTCAGCCTTTGTATTAACTGATTTTTTTATTTCCAATGCCTCTAAATTATTTAATCTTAGGCCTATCCCATTTTTGTGTAGGGCTTTAATACCCGTATCCCGGTTAAAAGTGTGATCTTTATTAATTAAGTGCTCTGCGAATTCTGAAAACCCTGAACGGGTTAGGCATCTTATTTGTTCCTTTACTCTAGTTTCCACATTGCGTGACGTTTGCCCAATGTAGAACGCTGGACAATCGTTACAACTAATTTTATAAACGCCCGAGTGGCTTAGTACGTCCTCTTTGTCCTTGTCATTAATTAAAATTTTTCCTAGATTGTTATTTGTATAAACCTAGGAAAATAACATAAAATAAAAGGTAGAAAACAAAATTACTTTTTTTAAACCTAATTTGTTTAGGTACAGTAAGCAAAAATACTCTTTCATCTTAAGGGCCCGCAACCTGGATTTGTACCGATTTATTACATATTTCCCTTAAACACGGTAAGTTTTAAAGCTCTTAAAAAAATATATTTTATTCTTGAAGATAATATCTAGACTTTGCCCGCGCCGAAAAGAAAATTATATAAAATTCCCTCGATAGAAAAAAATCGCAGAGTATGCTCCAAAAAATATTATAAACACATTTGTTTCAGTTATTTTACAAGTTATATGTATGAAAAAATTCACAGGTTTCTTTAAATGCTCTTTAAGATAATGCCCGCGAGATTTTTGCTCTATTTTAAACGAGTCGTGTTTTATTAAACATTTTCGCAATTTTCGCATCGATTTTGTCGCTGTAAATGTTAGCGCTCTCCTCTAACATTCGTAATTTCAATTTCGTATCTCTCCATCTTCTTCTTTTCGGGCCCGGTTGCAGAGCCTTAAGAACAAAATAATTTGAGAGGCGGGAATGGATACCGCCGCCCCGCGAACCTTTATTGGATAACCAACACCTGTGCCATAGGTCACCCCAAGTGGTTCGCTACGTTTGGGTATTTAGCAGGGATGCCCGGGTTCATGGAATGAGGTTTGTCTAGGTCTTGAAGCTGGATGACCAGGACACACTGAACCCCAAATTCCTACCCACCCCTTTTCCTTCCCAGAACTCTTCTCTCCTTCTTTTTCCTAAAAAAAACCCTCCAATAATCCAAAATAATGTTAAGTATAATCAACCCCTCATTTCCCAACAAATAAACCAAAACTACCGCAAAGTTCGCAGAGCGAACACAAACAAGTGAATCAAGTCCTGACATGACTATCAGCGCGGACGCAGCAAAATGACACTTCGGGGCTCGCAGCTCAGTGCACCGAACATGTCCGATCGCAGAACGAAACCTCCCGTATTCAGTTTCGGTTTCGGCCGTAGTTTCGGCTGAATGACGGCCGAAACCGAAACTCGTTGAGCCGAAATTCGTTTTTCGAAATTGAGCCGAAACTCGTTTTTTGGCCGAAACTAGGCCGAAACCGAAACCGAAAGTTCGGTCGGACACTACCTACATGACATTAAAAAAAAAGACCAGTCCAAAAATATTCGTAACCAGGAGCTATTTGTCTTAAAAAAAAAAGCTTCCATATCATTGAAGAAGAAGATAAAAAAAAAAATTAAACAAAAATATGAAAGAGAACAAGACACAGAAAAATAAACAGACAACGGTCGCAACTGGGACAATAATGACCGTTATCTTTTTATTTTTCTGCCTTGTTCTCTTTCATATTTTCGTTTAGATTATTATCAGTGTTATCTTCTTCTTCAATAATATATGTATTACAGTGATGGGAAGAACCTTCAAAAGTTATAAAAAGAGACTTGTTCTAATAAAAATTGTAAAAATTTTATATAAATATTTTTTAAGGGGTTGTTTTTTTAATCTTCCTACGTTACTTCCGGATATTCGAATTTTGAGTTTAAAGATTTGCAAAATCCGGATTTTCCAAAACGGATCCGAATTTGCAATCCTTAGCCGAGGCATTCAGCGGGACGTAAAGCAGGAGGACGTAATTTATTTTAAATTATATCGTGAATTATGAACGGTATTGTCCTTTCTGTGATATGGTAAGCTGATTGTTTTGCAAATGATTCACACTACATTGTGTCAACGGCATAGTTAATTTCAGGCGATATGCTTCTTGTATTGACGTTCTTTCATTCATATCTAAATTTGTGATGGATTTCCATTCTAACGAATTTTACCAGAATTTTTAAATGTAATTTCTACTATTTAAGTACGTAAGTACTTGAAGAAAAAACACTATTTCCATTAATTCTATACCTTAAAAGGGTGAAATAATAATATTATAAAACGTCATTGTCATTAGTCATTATCATGAACCAAAATTAAAGAAAAACATAAAACTAAATACTTTCACACGGCCAAAAAAAAGCCGGGTTCTTAGCTTATTTTTGAATTGTTCAACTTCGAGGATTTTTTTTTCATTTCATAGAAATAATATTCATTGCATAAAAAGGCGTGGTCATGATGGATGCATGCTTACTGACATAGAAAATTCGATCTGACATTCTAGAACAGTGGTTCTCAAAGTGGTCCGTATGGACACCCAGGATCATTCAGGGGGTCCGTGGAAAATTAAAATTGAGTCGGGCGTCCCTGAACAATGTCAGGGGGCCCGCGCTAGATTCTCAACCTTTTATTGCCCACCGCCCACCCATAACGGGGGGTGGGGGGGCGTAATGGAATGGGATGGGGTGAGATGGGTTCCTCTGAGTCTCCCCTACCACCCCCCCTGAAACGCCCACCCACAAAAGGGGTCCGTGGGCCAAAAGAGTTTGGGAACCACTGTTCTAGATCTCCAACTTTTTTTTTTCATTTACTTGATTCTTATGTTTCTTAAAGAGATGAATCATTTAAATTTACTGAATTTAAAGTTAATGTTCCTTATACAAATAGAACGGCGTCATATGCGCCTTGCAATTTTTACCGCATGTGGGTATGTAAAATAGTACCTGGCTGTTATAGGCCTAGGGGTCGTCCTTAATCACGTGAGGCTCGAAAGGGAGGGGGGGGGGGGTTCGGAAAAATCACGAAATATCACGAGGGGGGGGGGGGTAAAATGAGATATCACGTGTATTTATTTTTCGTGATAATATTCAGAAAATTTCAAAATACTTTGTACTAAAAAAAAATACACGTGATTTGGGGGGGGGGTTGTCTAAAACCTCACCACATATCACCAGGGGGGGGGATTAAAAATTTGCTAAAAAAACATCACGTGATTAATGGACGACCCCCTAGAGGTCTTGTGTTTTATCGGTAGGGAAAAATTGTTATATAAAAACCCTAAAAAGTTGAATGTTGTTTTAACATTATTTGAGCAAATAAAAAAACTTCGCAAAGATGAGATTCGATAAAATGGTATTTTGTTGAACCCTTGATTCTTGATATCACTAAAAAAGATCACACAAAACTTAACCAACATCTGCTTTAGTCTTTACTGACCCTATTTGTATATCTTTGAAGACATAAAATACATAAGTTTTTTTGCTTCATGCGTCAAATGATAAATAGAACGATAGCCTTCATCAACTTCTCGGAATTAAATGGTGCATATCGGCAATACAGATGATGCTCTGAAATTATAGCTTAAAACAGCTTTGCAAATAGTGGAATTACATAATCTTTAGCAAAACATGATACCCTGGTGCGATGAGTGTTCACGCTAAAAGAAGTATGGAAGAGAATCCACCTGTTCTTTGAGCAAAATCCGCAATTGCTTGTCTTTATTACGAATATTTGTTTGCAACATTACACGCATAAATATACCATTCTATTTGCGTGTTTGCGATCAAAGTAGGTACTATATCTGAATATTTTACATAATAGATAGACACCTGTAATCCCAAGCCTCCGTTTGTTCTATGTACCTGATTACACGCAAGCTGTCGATCGTGAAAATGAGATGATAAATAAGTGATTCTACAAATCAAAAATAATGACATGTCACATCGTCACATGTCGAGGAAATCCCCCGACAGGCAAATGCTCAGAATTTGTGCATTACAAAGAATAAAAAATATATTTATCGTAAATAGGTAAGCATAATATTAATAAACTAGCCGTTAAAAACCCGCTCCGCAGGTTTTTGCTGCTAGGCTCTGTTCGAGTGTTGTTGACCATTTTATAAATCCGATAGGAACTGGTTCCAAAAATAGTCGGTTCCTTAGATCCAGTGACAGCTAGTCACCGGGACAAAGTAACTGCGATAGGCAATGAATGACGTCATATATAATATATATACGCATGGTAGAAGTAGAAATCACATTATTATTATTAATAACTGCCAATTGCAATAATAATCATACCATCCACCTCTCCATACCAGGAGAGGTCGATGAGTCGATGAAAGTACGAATCCAATAGTACTTACGCCTGCCAGCCGACGCTCCTCAATGTAGCTGTTGACGTGAGCGGCGCCATCTTTTGCAATTATTGGCTACTTGCATGAATTCGGTTCTATTACAAAAGTAATATTTTAACAAACTTCAAGTACGAAAATGATTTTGCATAAGGCGCGGCGTCAGTTCTTAAATTACAGAAGGTACAGACATAAAGTACAGACGTAAAGCTATTAATAACGTCTGATAACGTTAAAAGGTGATTGCGGTTAACAATTATTACTGAGTAACCTTTGCCGAGGTTTTAAAACTGCAGATTTTATACATAAAATCTGAACCGAAATGAAAATTCCAATCAAACTAATTGCATATTATTACCTACAAATTGACAAAAATGATGTAGGAGTGAATGTCTAGATATTATGCAACGCCAATCGTGCATCATGCGGATGTCCTTCGATTTATAACAATCGCATTATTGACGTTATGTAGTGCGACAGGCACTTGTTTATATTTGATCACCATTAAAACGCGCTTTCAGTGTGACACTCGAACGGGAAAATGTCATAAAATGCATACAAAATAATAACGAATACGTCAGGCTGGGGTTTCAGGTAGCCGACAAAGGAAACACGCGGTTTTTATCAAACGTAATGAATGATAAGAGATAACTGATTTATCATCGACATTTTTAAAATATCATTTTTTCTTGAACAGGTTTTCCAGATAACAATGCGGCGATTTTTCTCAATAATAGATTACGTCGATATATCTCTCAGTATTTGATCAATCTCTCATTATTTTATATTTATCGATGACTGCAACGCGATCCTACACATTTTAGCATAACATTTTCATAGCATTGCAACACCAACACCGGTGTTCAGTTGCATAAAATAATATGATTTTGGGATTTTCCTAGCAAGTGATTACAAACCCATTTTAAATCAAGTCTGGAATCCTTGTCGTTAAAAGTTTAAAGAAACTATAGTTGAGCGAATATCAGGCAAAGAAAAAATACTCAAATTATTAATACATTACAATAACAATGTAGAAATAACTCAGACGTCATTAACAGTTCATTGAATCTAAGTTTGTAATAAATGGAAAAAAAGTTACGCATTCTTCATGTTAAAAACGTTTATTATCAGTTCAGATTATTTATTTATTTATTCATTTTCGGGAAATCGACGGTTTACATATTTTCAGTTTGTGCATGAGTAATCTAGCCAAAATAAAACCAATTACGGATTTCCTCCTTTTGACTTTACCTCTAATAAGACAGCATAATAAGGAAATTAAATTTATAAGAAGGTTCCCCTTTTTACCAGAAGAGCGTGCATTTGAGTACATAAGGGCTGGAAGTTTCGCACTCAAGAAATTTCTAGAACAGTCCAGAAAATTCGAGAGTATTCGAGAGCATTCCACAACATTCCAGAACATCCCGGAACATTCTGGAATGTTGTGGAATATTCAGGAATAGTCTGGAACGTTCGGGAACATCCCAGGACATCTCAGATCATTGTGGAACATTCCAGAATACTCGAATGTTGTAGAATGTTCTGGAACATTGTGGACCATTCAAATCCTTTTTTGAACGAGTTTTGAATATATAAAGCAAGATCCGTCATGGGTTCGAACTTCAGTTTAATCTCATATCAACTCCCTGAGCGAAGCCGGGTACCCCAGCTAGTAGAATCTTTACATAGTATAAAATGAAGTCGCTTCCGCTGTCTGTGCGCTTAGATCTTTTAAACTACGCAACGGATTTTCATGTCGAGTGATTCATGAGGAAGGTTTTTAGGTATACAATTTGTCAAGGTTTTGTGTAAATTGGTTGAAATACATAAATAAGGACTGGCAAGCGGGCAACAGACAGCGGGCTGTAAAGCGGGCGCTGTGGAATTGATTTAATAGATGGCGTTGATTATAAAGGTTGGGTAATGGCGTGGCGTTGTGTTTCGTTAGCCACAGCAACGTGTGGCCGGGTCTGCTAGATATAAATATAAACAATAGAAGCATAACATTATTCACGAAACATCAGAGAAATCCTATTTTATAGATTTTTTATATTTGGTAAGTTCGCAATTGAAAATGAACTTTGGATAATATGAATAATGTATAGCTGAAGATCTCTCTTACTCACATCTTCCTATTATTTGTCTCATACTTCCCCGGAAATTCTCACGATTGGATGATATATGATTCCTATTACTATTCTGAAGCAAAATGTTATATAACCTATATATATAAAATTATTTATTTTTATTACTGCAACCCGATCCTACACACTTTAGCAAAATATTTTCAAGGCATTGCAACACCAACACCGGTGTTCAGTTGCATAAAATAATATAATTTTGGGATTTTCCTAGCAAGTGATTACAAACTCGTTTCGAACCAAGTCTGAAATCATTATCGTTAAAAGTTTAAATAAACCACAGTTGAGCGATGTCAGACAAAGAAAAAACCCAATTATTATTACATTACAATCGCAATGCAGAAATAACTCACATCATTGCCAGTTCATTGAATTTAAATTTGCAATAATTGCAAAAAAAGTTTGGCATGTTGACCCACAAAAACAAATCATATTAAAAACTTAGAATTCAGATGATGCATAGCTAAAGATCTCTTTTGCTCACATCTTCCTGTTATTGGTTTCACACTTACAGGGAAATTCTCAGGATCGGATTCATGTGAGACTATGATGGGTCTTGGTCGTTTTGCAGACGATCTAATAATGTTATCTCAGTGCCCAAGACAGCTACAACATATGTTACAACAATTGTCAGATCAGAGTGCGAAGGTAGGGCTGTCAATGAATATCGTAGTAAACACACAACAAATGAATACGTAGACAAGTACATCTACTTAGGACATCTTATATCACCCAACAAAACGATGGACAAAGAAATCGATAGGAGGATAGCTAATACTTGGAAGAGATGAAACAATGGCTGCTAAATAGAGATAGTTTATATTAATTCATATGTGTTAATTGTTATAATCTGTATGGTTATAGTAATAATATTATGTAATGTTTAAATTGTAACTGAACATTAACATCCTGTTGACAAACTGCTTTATTGCGGTTTAACGGGATTGTACATTGAAAACCAATAAAAAAAAAAAAGATACTGGTCGCTCAGTGAAGTTATGAAGGACAGAGATATGCCAATAAAAGCTAAAAGAAAAGTCTATAACGCATATATTCTGCCCTGTTTAACATATTATGGTAATCAAATATGGACACTAACGAAAACAAAATAGCATAGAAAGAAGTGTCATTGGAGTTAATAGAAGAGATAAATTAAAATTAAAAGAAATAAAAAAAACAGAACTCAATTCAAACAGGTACATTCTGTACATCGAACACTAAAATGGCGATGGACTGGACATATATGTTGAAAGAAAGACAAGAGAAATGGACCAGAATAGTAACAGAGTGGTATACAAGAGACGGTTAACAAAGGTGGACAAACGAAAAGATGGGAAGATGATCTAAAAAAGGTGGCTGGTCCAGAATGGATCAGAGTTGCTAAGGATAGAGAAAAATGGAAATCTTTAGAGGAGGCCTATGTCGAAAGACAAGCTGTTTCTAAAAATAATGACTCGAACGTTGATAATTTAAATTAATTGTATTAGAAAAATGTTTATAAGTTTAACAGCAATAAAGGCTAATTTTATATATTTTATTTTATTTATGTTTCCTATTACTACTTTGAAACAAAATACTACCGAATGTGAACATTTGTAATATCCACATTAATTAATGGCACGTGGAGAGACATAGTAATGCCATTAACCCATGGCAAGAGACAATCCATGCTATGGCTAGGGTTCAGCCATTAAAATATAAAATAGTAATTATGCTTTTATACCGGCGTATTATAGTATATTCAACACCAGTGTTCCCCAAATTGTTGTACCTACTGAAGATGTTCAACCTGGTCATTTTTTTTTTTAAATTTAAGCCTTATCGTTCTAGGTCAGTTAGAGGAGTTTGTTAATATTCCATACAATATTTTCCGATCAATGAGTTCTTTTTCAGTCATTAAATGGTTTGATTTCGAAGCAGTGATTTGAGTAACACAATATTTTAGTACGCAATAACGCCTCCATCCCTGAATATTTCACGGGTCAGCGTGCTATACACATATATAATTTCATAACATTTCGTAACATCCTAAAATGTAAGTATGTCTGATTCCATGACAAGTCATCAGAGTTTCAACCATTTCAACCCCACCCCCTTGAAAACTCATTAAAAATTATTAAAAAAATACCCAACAATCCAACATGACGTAACCTAGTTAACATTTAACCTAGCCTTTTTTCATCACTTTTAATTATGTTTCAAAGGACTGAAGTGCCACTTTGTTGAGTTGTCATGGATCCTCACATACCTACATTTTAGAATGTTTTCGTATTCACATTCAAAATATATATTTGTATAGCGCGCAGACCGGTGAAATATCCAGGGATAGAAGCGCTATAGCGCACTAAAATATCTCGTCGAAACGTACAATAAAATATTTCAATAATCTAATATGTTACATATTTAAGAATGGTATTTACATATGTAACATATTAGATTATTGAAATACTTTATTGTACATTTCCAATACCTGCCTCAGAACAGGTTACACCTAGCGAGGGCGAGGTATACAGGTAATTTAAAGCACGCAACTAAATTATGCAGCAAAATAAATCTTTGTATAAAAACAAATTTTTCTTTGTTTGTCCCTTTGTCTGTTCCTAAACCATTCATCCGATTGCAATGAAACTTTGGTGGTGCGCACGCCCGCGAAGGTTTCTATATATACTGGTGAGCTTTGGCATTATGAAATTTGTATTTATATATGAGTTGTTTGAAAAATGTTTGTATTTCATACAGTTTAGCGCAGGGAGGGAAATCCGGAATGAGGGAGGGGAACGAAGGAGGGGAGGTGGGAATTCGGGGAAAGTAGAAAGGGAACGCGAGTTGGTGGAGGGGAACGCGTGAGGGGGAGGGGAACACGGGATGGGGAGAACACGGGAGGGGATGTTCGGGGATTCGCATGACGGGAGGCGTTTTTCCTTTTCCGTGTTCAATACGAGGCAACCATGCCTCGAAATCAACACGGGTTTATAATGCCATTTTTTCTCCAAACCCGTGTCCAGTAGAAGGCAAGCAGCATCCTACTGTGCACGGATTTGTAAAGCCAATCCCTTCCCAAACCCGTGTTCAGTACGAGGCACGCGTCCTCCAACCGTGATTATAACATAAAAAAGGAAATGTGTGCATACACGCACAATATAACGGATGGGCAATAAAACGCAAACAGCCTTACTAATAAAATAAATAAAAAAACATTTTATAATATAGTACTTCTAACATTTTATAGTACCAATGTTATAAAATAAATTCTCTAAAATAAACTCGCATGTCATCATAATTTTTAAAAAAACATCCCAGGTTTTGAATGGTTTGTTTGGCAAAGCAGGGCTTGTCTAGCGGGTTTGTGTAATTATTCTATACATTTCTTTCCATGTTCTGCTGTTATAAATACAGATACAAACTTATTTATAATACATTCACTCAACATGCCTCGTACTGAACACGGGTTTGGGAAGGGCATTGGCGTTACAAACTCGTGCACAGTAGGATGCCGCTTGCCTTCTACTGGACACGGGTTTGGAGGACAAATGGCGTTACAAACCCGTGTTGATTTCGAGGCATGGTTGTCTTGTATTGAACGCGGAAAAGGAAATACGCGGACGGGAGGACGCGGGAGGGGAACGGGGGCGGGAACGGGGACGCATGGGAAAGGACGGAAAAACAAAGAAAAACTATTTCTTTCTTTGGGTGACATTGCAACGCATGCCGGGTACTCGCTAGTATTAAATAAAATAAAGAGGTGGGTAAGGCTACGCCGTAAGTTTGGGGAACACTCTTCTCCATCAAGCACAGTACCTAGAATGTAATTTGGGTTTCGCGGTTCGACGAGGCCGTCCAACAAAAAATATAATTTGGTCGATAATTCACTTCCCACTGGTTTTATGAAATGAAGCCAGACTGGAGATTGGCAGAGGGCCTAGAAATATATGTACATACAAACAAATTAATTTATCACACTGTATATGTCACCCTAAAAATATCACAGGTAAAAAAATTATGGGTAAACGGTAGGCTGCAACAAAATGTGTTCTACCGATATAAAAACAAATACATCCTCTGTTACTGTACCAATATTATAATCAGAATGAAAGACACCTTCAGTATTATCATATTATTTGTTATTATTATTCAGTATTATTCCTCCCCACATCCTGGAATAAAGATTATTATTATTATTATTGCCTTTGTGAAAAACCACCATTTATAAAGGTAATGGTGCTTAAAATGGTTTTAGCAATGTTTAGAGATCTAAATAGTCAGCTAGGTACTTTACAACCGGACTTCCCTCCCCACACTTCAGTTTCGCTTCGCTTACGCCCACACTACCTCCCGGCTGTAATGACAATGACTAATGCAGTATCTCATAAAATATTATTACATGTAACTATCATTAAACGTACTAATTTCGGTCGTGGGTCTGTCTGTTACAGATTGAAACTGGATTTATTTTCAATTTAAGTGTCATTTTCAAAATTAGAACTCACTGTGTCAAGAATTCAGACAAGCGATAAAGTACCTGCCAACAATGACGTTATACATTAAATCTAGACTCGCCATTGTCTCACATCAAGATGCAATATGGCAAGTAAGAAACACTCTTACGTTTTTAGTAAATTCTTAATTCAAAAGTTATTCATGTATGTTAAAGATAGACATTCAAAGAGTGTGTGTATGAACGATGTAGATGTAGGACCGAACGGCGTTTTCATTTGTTCCGAATACTATATTCTACATCACGAGTGTGACTGAGATGACAAAATATGAGACGGCCTACTATCATAGGTTGTCCTTATACTTAATTGTTTGCTATCACACTTTCTCTAAGGGCGTTAAATCTTCCGGAAACAATCGAAATAATTATTTTTTTTATAATAATAAATAATTTTCGTGTATTTAAGAATGTGTATTTATGAATGGAGACATTTTCTCAACACACACGAGGGCGTAGATCAACGGATTTTGGCGCTTTTTTAATGCAATTAACTTACTGGTAGGACACGACACGACCTTACTCCACGCTTGGCAGTTTGGTAATAAAACTACGAGCAATTGCCTTGTTTTTGGCTTACCCACATTGAGATTTCTAACACGCGTCTATATATTTTATACTTATAACGTCACAGTTTTTCAAGGATTTTCCATTTTTAAGAAAGCGTTATTACTAACTATATTAGTCCGTAATTTTGCAGGGGTTTGTTCTAGTATAACATTATTAAAGTCGATGGAATATTTGGCATGATAATCAAAATAACGCTTTCAAGTTCGAAGGATAACATCGTCTTATAAAACTGAGCCGCAAAGATCCTTGACTGGAGTCTGGTCTCAGTCTATAGTAAAGGGGCCCGCTGTAGCGTGGGTCCGGGTATTGTAAACACGGGCACGCGGTCGCGGTTGGCTCCAATTACGAAATAATGACTAATTAAAAATTACCACAGTTCCTGTTCCTAATACTCTAGTGTGAAAATAGTTCTGTGAGTATATAGAGAAAATAATGGTGGCCCAGAATAATACAGAGTAAAAATATCCCTAGAGGATCAAATCAGTGAGACAAAACAGGATTTGATCAAACACCATGCGTTTATTGGCTGAAACATACATCCAATGGGTGAAATGAAATTATCTTTACAAGATTTTCTTTTTCATTCCCATAATATCAACAAATAAATTAAACAATTTTTGAACATTTTTTTTATAATTTCCTTCAATTAATGTGGCAAGTTGTTGTAATTTTAAATGCAGGTAAATCGATGGAAATCAATTTCCATCGATATACCTGCATTTAAAATAAATAAAATGAAAATAAATGAAGCCGTGATTAAAGTGATGTGACTTATGAATTAATTTTCTATGTTGGTATTATGGAAATATTTCATAATTTCCTTCGACTCGAGGCAGGGAGCATAGTCCTGTTAGAAAATTTCTCCTCCTTGGGGTTGGCACTTTTCAAGTTCTTCGTTCAAATGCTCCTAGAAAATTTCTCCTCCTTGGGGTTGGCACTTTTCAAGTTCTTCGTTCAAATGCTATTTCAACATCGATTTTTAAATGAAAATAAATGGTGGTCGTGGTTAACCTTTAACTGCTGACGTGAATTTTTTTTAATACTCTGACCGCGGCCTCTTACTTCAAATGTTTATATATTAGAGATTCACGAACATTTCGAGGTTCCAATTATTATTTTTTGGATAATTTAAATATAATAATATCATTTTTTATTTTTAAGTAAAATTTGGAGATTATATAATCATTTTTGGCGAAAATCACCGGAGATCAGAAATCAGTCTGTATTATCAATTAAACTAAACTAAAACAATGAACTCACTATTATTACAAAATTTCAATAGTGTCTCGAATAAACTATATATATATAAAACTTTAGTAAACTTGTTTATGTTTATTTTTATATAGTAAAAACTATATTTTATAACTTTAAAAAAGTCACGTAAGCACTGACGATGGGTCAGAGAGGCTCGCAAAAAAAATTGAAATGAATTTACTTACAGAAATTTAACTTCATAAATTTGAAATATTTAACTTACGGCTCTGTCTTCACTAAATTCGAATCTACTGGAAGCGGTGTATGCGTCGCGCGCGGGAGAGGGGAGTATTTCAATATTATTATTGTTGTTAGGACGGAGCGGCCCCCACGTCAGCAGTTAAAGGTTAAAGTGATGTGATTTATGAATTAATTTTCTATGTTGGTATTATGGAAATATTTCATAATTTGGTAAATATGCAGTTAGTCCACCTCACGGATAATACGGAACATTCGTGTTGTCGAAGTTTGATGCACGGATAATACGGAATGTTCCTTTTTTAACTAATAGACAATCAAATATGACATTTGTCGGAAGTACCAATCTTATAAAATAAATTCTCTAAAATAAACTCGCTTTTCATCATACTTTTAAAAAACATCCCAGGTTTTGAATGGTTTGTTTGGCTACGCAGGGTTTGTCTAGCGGGTTTGTGTAATTATTTTAATACATTTCTTTCCATGTTCTACTATTACAAATACTTGTCAATGATGCATTCACTTTGTTTTACGCAAAAATATTTTTCTATGATTGGCAGCATTTATGAAATTTTAAAATAAAAACGATGAATGAACATGGCGTTACCGTGCGAGTGAATTCATTTTAACAAAATTAAAGTGTTAAATGCATATTTTTTGCATGTTTTTTGGTCTCCCCCGACATAAATACTCACTTTTCGTAATAATAAAGCTAAATATAACTGTTTGGATAAAAAGTTTTCCGTATTAACGAGTAAGCGGTTTAATGCATAAATAATCATAATTTCCTTCGACTCGAGGCAGGGAGCATAGTCCTGTTAGAAATTTGCTCTTCCTTGGGGTTGGCACTTTTCAAGTTCTTTGTTCAAATGCTATTTCAACATCGATCTTTATTTTTGGCTGTTCATCATACCTTCGTTTGGCACCAAAGACCCAACCCTCATGTATGAAAAACTAACGAGAAGGAGATAACTGTTTTAGATTGTCCCGGGAATACATCAGATATGAACCCTATTGAGAATTTAAGGGCCATTTGCTAAGCTAGAGTATGCAAAATCGACTGCACTACAAGAACAAAGATGGCAGAAATACTCTTTCAGGTTTGATTTCGAGATGAGAGGATCTCTGAAAATTTTCAAAAACTAGCGGAGTCCATACCAAAACGAGTGAAAGCAGTTATTGAAGCCGTAAGGGGAGAAATTTCCTATTAATTTGCATAATGGTTGTTGTACAATTATGAAAAAAAAATATTATTTTACAAGCAATAAATAGTTTTACCATAATAATTGACAATTATTCCATTAATTTGCACAATACTGTAGTTTCACCCCGGTGAAGGACCACCATTCAGAATTGAAAAGGCTTTAGCTGTGTTTAGTGACCATATCTGAATAGCGAGTTACTTTCCCACCTTCCTCTTCCTCATCTCCTCCCCCTCCCCCTCTACATTTAGTCTCGCAACAGGATGCCATAGTCTAACTGGGTCCAGACGGTTGGAGCAGTTCCATCAAATTCCAAAAAAATAATACTCCTTTATTTATCAATGTATTATATTTCGATGAAGAATTTTCAAGTACTTTATGACGTCTATCTTTTATTTGATCTGTGATGGGAGCGAAAATAGAAATATGTTGAGTAAAAATGTAAACATTGTGGTATTCCAATGCAGAGTAAAATAAATATTTTTTGTAATTGATTTCATATGACATGGCCCATATGTTGAGGTCACGTAAAATGGGGTCATATATTATTCAACACGAATAAGAATAACAATGCATAATTTTAATTGCATAACACGAAACAGTTTATTTCGTACAATCGCTAGTGAAGCGCACGTACAAATCGATTATGCAGGCAGAAATGAAAATCTCCTAAATATTGTTCAAATTTGTTTTTTAATAATTTCACAACGATTTTGCGACGTTGATAATACTAATAATTGGATAATTTATAGAGATTGATTGATACAATACAATTTATTATGAGTTCCTAGGCTACACAATTTAATGATATCGATCGTCCAGTTGATTAGTCAGACATCTCCAAAAAACCCAAATTTGAATTGAGCATGCAGTTACATTCATGTAAAAGTGTACCCTCTATCAGGGGTCCTAGCATGGTCGGTCGATATAGGTTTTATCGAAAATATCAGTAACTTGACATCGCTCCCAAGCACGACTGCAGGCCGCTAACGAACAAAAAACAGTTCACATCGACTAAGGGTTCCTAATTTAATTGACGTAAACTGTTATTTCTTCGTTAGCGTCCTGCAGTCGTGCTCGGGAGCGATTTTAAGCTACCGACATTTTCGATAAAACCTATGTCGATCGACCATGCTAGGGGGGCTGGTACAACACACAGATTACTCACAAACACCACCAAATCAATCATAATGCACAAAAACTTGTAGTGAATTAAACAAAATGTTGATGTTTTCTGGGTCACTAGTAGGATATTTCGAAATGTTATACTAGTGTATTAGACCGCTATGCCTCCCGGTGTTATTTTATAGCATATTAAGTATTAATATGTAAAACACTTAGTATTTGGAGATGTCTGACTGATCAACTGGACGATCGATATGCTCTAGCTCTACATCAGTTCTAAAGCGTCATCCTGATCTACATAATAATAATATTCCGAGATATTTGCCCACTCTTACGGGTAACACAGGATCATGAATAATCATCTATTATGATAAAATAATATGCAGATTGCAATGGTGTCATAATAGAGGCGGTTTTTTCTAAAGCTCGTTTCTGCAGTGAACTCCCATACAAAACAAGGACATAAGACGAATTGTATAATAATTTAAGAGCGCGCCATTCAACCACCGCGCTAAAAAAATCCTACTTTCGAATGACCCTCATAGGTAGTAGGTACTGTCCAAGTCCGAAATGAATCCCAAATCATTTCGGAGGAGGTAGGTGCGTTATAAATATCAGCACCTATGGAATTTTCCCTCACATTTCTTAGGTTCATACTAAACATATTAGTGGCGCCAGAGCCGTAGACCAAATCTGGGAATCTACTAACTGACTGAGTGCGCAGCACCTATGAGATTTGTTAACACCATATTTGTACGGAATAGTATTTTGTAAGAATCGACAGATTTTTTCTGGGATTATCGTTTTTTTAGTTTGTTAGTAAAATATAAGTTAGTTACTGAATATGTTACTTTTGTATTAAAAAATGAACAGTTTATTCCGTGAATTGTAATTTTCGCACTAATAATTTATTTCTTTGTAACCTACGACATTACATTATTTAGCCACAGACGTTCTGAATTAATCGTCAAATTTTATATTGTTGCTATTATTTGAATTAATCGTAAAATTTTTATGGGTTGCTAATCTCTGGTGAAGCGATTTGATTAAATTTTTTTCAGATCTGTGGAAATATATGTAACTCTCTCCTTCCACCCAGAAGGGTTTTCAAGACTTTAGGAGACATCATCGTCCTTGGAGAAGACCTCCCCTCTATCTTGCCTCTCTCCAACTTTTTCGAGCCTCAGAACATGACTCTAAAAGAGTATACCATAGATCCACTGGCTTCAGGCATTTGGAACTCTCTTGTAGCTTGTAGTACCTACCCAACATCTTATCTTAACAGACAATGTTTTAATGTTTGCAATTATTTTAAGGTTTCATTTAGAGTCAGCGCAGACAGCAAGCGTTCCGCGTTCTTTGTTAAGTAGTTGACCATTATAGCGTCGCGCAGACAAAGCGGCAGTCAGACCGCGCCGGTCAGTTTGAACGCTTGCGTTCTTGCGTTCTATTGTCAGAATTACAAAGAACTCGTGGAACGCCTCGCTCGCAAGATGACTGTCACCGAAAAATTAATTGATTTAGTAAGGGAAAGGCAGTTTTTATATAATCTTAGTGACACAGACTATAAAAACCGTAAAGTAATTCTCAAGTAATTCAACCCGAAATAATTAATATGTCTCAGGAGGATTCAGACACACAGAAATTAACTATTTTTATGAGACAATAGAATACACACTAAATAATGAATCTGTGTAATATTTTATTTTTACTGTACTTTAAAAATAAAAATAAACAACCATAAAAATACTGCCAGCCTTTCTTTTGTACATATAGCCTTTCTCCAGTTGCTGTCTTCTTTTTCTATTTCCTTTTTTATATAATTATGCAATTCATTAAAGCTACTTATTGACATTCGGAAGTAAATAAAAAAACGTTCTTCAGGAAAAAGAATAATGAACTCTGCTTTTTCATTTCGCTCAGTGTTAATCGGATGCACCCAGTGTCTTCCTTTCTTTTTAAACTCTTCCAAAGTCAACAAAAGCAATGCTTCGTCTTCTGAAGACGAACTATCGAAATACATGTTTCACGTACAAGCTTTTTGGGAAAATCGAACGCAGAATATTTGACCGTGTGCTGTGTGTGTTAGAACTCGCGTAGAACGCAACCGGACGAACGCTAGGTGAACGCCAGTGAACGCTTGGCCGTCTGCGCGGGCTCTTAACAATAGGTTTCCGGGAATTATTGTTGTAAACTAAAGGATTTAATGACAGCACATTGTGTCATTAGTATGTACTCATTAGGTCATGATAATGATCTAAGATCTTACACTTAACCTATTCCGGACACCAATCAACGCAAACACTCAACGTCTCTAAATTAATACCTAGTTTCTCAGTGGTGCATTGAGAAGCTTTGCATGCCATACAATCGGCACAATGATTTAGGTTTCATGCTTACAGTAAAGTGATTGAAGTCCTAACATGCATTTCGCATATTGATTAGACTTTCGACATGCACTCGACATGGGAAAATGATAAAGCTATTTTGCAGCGGTTCGCGGTCTACAAACTGGAAACGACTGACTGTTGGATTCAAACTCGATCCGTGGTCAAGGATAAATTTAATCGTACATGCTACCTGAACACTAACACCACCTACGGTTTCTACCACGAACACACTGTGTGCCACGTTATAAGAATATTATATCGCTGATAGATACTTTGTAGCCTCTTCCTCTTTCTCAAATGGGTCGCAAGTAACAGAATGAGAGGTTACAGCGAAGCTCTCAGAGGCAGGACAACAAAATATCATATACGTGTTGGAATATACATCTGTATCGCAGCATACAAAGAAGAGTCGTGGACACACCCACATTTCTCGTAGACATAGTACAAATGTACAAACGTATATAGATTACTTGTAAATTGTCTGCAACACGATTAGGCTATCCGCCAGTCAATAATAATGTAAATATTTGAATCGGAGAGGACTTCGATCATCGCAAATATCTGCACAATTCTTGGTACCACTTAGAAATTGCTCATAATAATAATAATAAATTTGTACAACTTATATAGCGCTATTTTTGCGAAAAATCGCCTCAAGAGCGCTGTTTCACGCTCTTTTAGCGCTCACTTCTTTTTACTGATTTTTTCGAGCTTCATGGATACAATGACGATTCAAAAATATGTGTTAAATTAGTTGGTTTCTAGTTATATTACTATAAACAAATTGATGGTTGAATAATTGTGAAGCTAGTTTTTACCTATTTTCACACAGAGAAAAGTGTAAATACATTTTGTAAATTCCCTAACGAATATAATAGTTTCGTGACATTTGTAGTTTAAAGTATTTCACCGTCTATCGATATAACATTATATAACCACATACTTGAATATTTGAACTCGCTTTTTTCATTTTTTGGTTGGCGTTACCGTTGTAATAAAGCTTATAATAAAAGAATAAAATATCTACTCCGAAAAATGATTTTCATCACTATATTTTTTATTACACCTATATACCAACACATTTTTTTTAAACACATATACTGCGATACTTTAAACATGTGCAATAAATATGGGATCAAATTTTCCGACACCATTGATTCAACAATAAATTTATTCAGTTGCAAAGTTCAAAGTAATCCCATTTTACATTACCACTAACACCAGGTGCATTATAATGCAGATAACCTGCGTGCTGAAACATCAAAAAGATCTGGCGTTATGAAATTCACACAGCTTTGATCGCAACGTCATTACCGTGAGCTAAGTATGAATTCACTTTATTATTGAAGCCCCGCAAACGCGCACAAAAAGAAGAAGATGGAGAGATATGTAATTACGAATGTTAAGAGGAGCGAGCTAATATTTAAAGCGATAAAATCGATGCGAAAATTGTGAAAATGTTTAATAAAACACGACTCGTTTAAAATAGAGCAAAAATATCGCAGGGGTTGTCTTAAACAGCATTTATAGAAACACTGTGAATTATTTAATATATATAACTTGAAAAATAACTGAAACATACGTGTTTATAATAATTTTTGGAGCATACTTTGCGATTTTTTCTATCGGGGTAATTTTATATAATTTGCGTTTCGGCGAGACGACTGTCTAGATATTATCTTCAAAAATAACATAAAATTTTTTAAGAGCTTAAAAACTTCAAATGTTTAAGGAAGGTTTGCAAGAAATTGGTAGAAATTCGGGTAGCAGCGTCTTCAACAAGAAAAAAACGAGTTGAAACTGAGGCGGAGCCGCGCAGCAAGATTAGTTTTATAGTAAAATGTGATGAAATATAATAATTATTTTTTTATAATTACTTAACCTTTTCAGAGAAGGTACCGACGCACGCGACGACATGACAGTTTAAAAAGCACTACGAGGAAACACATTTTTTATTAGAAAAAAAAAATGTGTTTCTTCACTCATTCCACACACGTTATTTGATGGATGTTTCAGACTCCATTATGTACAGAAACTGTTATATTGTAATATAATGTGATATGTTGTTTTGCAACACCGACCACTCAGAATCTAAACACATCAACACTATTACGCAATTTTAACGAAACCAACCTAAAAAAAACACACTTTCCAATCATTATTATTATTTATTATAAACATTTGAATGCAATGTACTTCCCACGCTGGCTTACTAAAACCGTTGCAAGGAATCAGCCACTTGCTAAAACTAGGATAAACAACTTTTACCTTGCCACCAATCGTAGGTACTATTTCAGAACCAAATGTTAGCAAGCAATGAAGCAATTAAATAAGTTAAAATAAAAAAATAAAAAATATATTTTGGTAATCTTCATCGTCCAGCATATATTGTACATGATTTTACCAAAAATCATAGTCTATCTTTTCTAACAAAATATGAGAACCGGATAACCGGCATTGCGTTACCTACCACTCTTAAAAATAATGTTATTCTTTTTACTAATTTCACACGACGCGACGAGGGCATTTTTTTCCTCGGGACCTCCTGTGTGGAACTAATGTAAAAAATTTCGCTTTATAATAGGTTAGGTTAGTATTATTCATTTTTTAATATTAAATCCAATACACTTGTCTGTGGAATGATTTGCTGTTTCATCCCTACTAAATATTCAACATGGTCTCTTCCTTTCACTTCTTTCTTTCCTCAAAGAAACCTTCCAAACAGCAGAAGGTTCTTTCTTTCCTCAAAGAAACCGTCCAAACAGCAGAAGGTTTCTTTAAGGAAAGAAAGGAGTGAAAGGAAGAGACCATGTTGAATATTTAGAAGGGATGAAACAGCAAATCATTCCACAGACAAGTGTATTGGGTTTAATATTAAAAGATGAATAAAAGTAACCTAACCCATTATAAAGCATTTTTTTTACATTAGCTCCACACAGGAGGCCACGAGGAAAAAATTCCCCTCGTCGTCGTCTAGGGTCGTTTTAGGAAAGGAAGGAGATGAAGTTCTGGGAAGGAAAAGGGTATAAGGGATGGGTATAAATCTGTGGTTCAGTATGTCCGGGAGTGACGGACATAATATAAATCCATCCCCCCACTGCGGTAAGACGATGTTCCGAGAGAGTCCTACTGGAGATATTAAAATGTCTCCCTCAACCAGTCTCTCACGATCTGGCCTACCACGCAGTTGGTGGGCAGACGCATCCGCCACCAAGATCCGGATAAACCTCACCCCATGAACCTGGGCATCCCTGCTAAGTCACCAAACGTAGCGAACCACTTGGAGTGACCTATGGTAGAAGTGTTGGGTATCCAATAAATGGTTCCCGGGGCGGCGGTATCCATTCACGCTTCCCAAATTGAAATGTTCAATGCGTAATGTTCTGCTTTAAATATCACAGTTGCATACATAGGTCCAGTTATTTCGCAGTAATTCAAATGTAACATTGTCATCAAATAACCATTCAGCGCCATTTTGTTTTTACATTTGAAAGATCCCCGTTAAACGGCGATTCTAGGTGCGTTTCAGCTTTCAATCGAATTGATAGCCGATAGACTTAGCAACACAAGTTGTCCTCTTTTGCTAATCACAATTTATTCAAAAATTATCGGCATTTAACGGGAAATTTCTAACAAAATGGCGCTGAATGGCCATTGGGTGACTTTTTCACACGTGAATTTCTGCGAAACAAGTGGGTCTTAATTAAATTGGTATTCGTACTAA
Source organism: Limnephilus rhombicus (assembly GCA_929108145.2). NCBI lineage: Eukaryota > Metazoa > Arthropoda > Insecta > Trichoptera > Limnephilidae > Limnephilus > Limnephilus rhombicus. The sequence continues at coordinate 52,686,927 of OV815276.1, forward strand.
TCATCATCAAAAATTAAATGTGTGCCCTTAAAATAGTTTTAATGAACATTAAACGTATTTTCTTGTAATGTCCGTTATGAGCTCATTTAAACCTTTTAGTTTTCGAGTAAGCGATTAATTAAATTATCTTGTGAAATTAGGTAATCAAAATAAATATTTGGTGCCCATTTAAACAGTTTCAAACAGATGAAACGAAAAAGCGACACTAAAAAGAGACAAAAGCATACACATATGAGAGAGATTGAGATAGAATAATCGGTCTCCTCTTTGTGCGGTGTTTCGTAGCCTCCCCACGCTTGTCTGCTAAGTTTTCTGAAGGTTTCACTTCTCGCGTATGAATTGCACAATTGTATTTTTTTTTCAAATGAGGGGATAATTATTTCAATGATCAATTGATAACTTAATATATCAATGTCGGAGGCGGGTAGCAGTACCGCCGCCATGGGAACCACATTTTGGATAACCGACACATCTGCCATAGGTTACCCCAAGTGGTTCGCTACCTTTGGTGACTTAGCCCGGGTTCACGGGCTGAGGTTTGTCTCGGAATTGGCGGTGGAGGCATTTGCTCACCGATGGCATGGCGGGCCAAATCAATAGAGACTGGTTGAGGGAGACCTTTTGATTTCTCCAGCCGGACTCTCTCGAACCATTGTCTCGCACCGCCGTGGGAGGAATGGATTCATACGTCTGTCACTCCTGGACCCCCAGTTTCATGCCTAACCCTCGTACCCTTCCCACAAACTCCTCTCCTTCCTTTCCGTAAAACATTAAACCTTCACACAGCATCCTCTCAGATGACACAGGCCCTGGGGGAAAATATTTTCGTGGAGCTATCGTAAAAAACATATATATAAAATATAAAATCAGAGTGTGCAATTCACACGCGGTAGAAGTGAAACCTTCAGAAAACTAATGTAGGCAAGAGTGGGGAGGCTACGAAGGACCGCACAAAGAGGAAACCGATTATACTATATAATTTACTCGCAGGCTAAATCCTAGAGATGTGTTTGTTTATTTTTAGTGTCGCTATTTTTCGTTTCATCGAGTTTCAAATCACAACGCTACTAAAGAAGTTTTCACTTCAATAAATACTGTCTTCAGAACATTATAAAATCAAAGTAATTCCCACAGCACCGAGCATAACCACAAATTACATATAACACCAACACATTCGTAGTCCAAACGTCAACTCTACACACACACACACACACACACACCTAGACATTAAGGTACATCATAACTGCTTCGGTACTTACAAGTTTATTGACCCAATAAATAACTACTTACCTCTTTGATGAGAAAACCAAATATTGGCAGCCTAAATCCATACATTTGGACTGACGCATGACGAATTTAATTTTATCAATATTTGAATCTGAAATCTAAACACCTGCTGTAAATTACTTCGATAATGATTTCAACTTTTGGATAACCATGGGACGGGGACCCCAAATCATCATAAATCATAACAATAATATAATGTATGTACGTACAACATTTTTATTTCTATTTTTGAAACTACTGATTCGCTGTTAAAAGTTCTACGTGCTGCACTTTTACGAACGTATTTTAGACCGGACCGGTTTCACCCTGAACAAGGACCTTCAGAACTTGATATTTATTCAAATTTGATTTTAACTGTCAAAATCATGTTCTCGCGATGTTGGCAAAAAAGACAATACACAAGCTAACAAATACCATTAATTAGATACTAAGTTCAAATAAACTCTAGAACTTCATTCAAGTCATTTTCAAAATAAAGAACTCCAGTCCAATTTTTTTTATGAATAATGACCTTCTAACTTAAATAACTACATATATATATATATTTTTTTTAGAGTTAGTTTTAATAGTTAAAATAATTGTCAAAGTTTTAATTTTTCAAGATCCCCGAAAACCACCGTATGTGTAGTGAATCGTGTGACGTCATCACTCCTGAAAAGTTACTATAAGATCGAGCAATCAACTGATCAACTCCCTAGAGTAGCATTACTATTTTTTGTGCAGTAGTTTTTGAATATTTTAAATAATAGAGATAAACTAATAAGTAATAAGTGATACCTTTATTTTTTAAACTGGATTATTTAGGCCTAAATAATCTTTATCTTTATTACTCATTACTTACTAAGTATAAAATGAAGTCGCTCACGCTGTATGTACGCGTAGAACTTTTAAACTACGCAACGAATTTTCATGCGGTTTTCACCAATAGATAGAGTGATTCATGAGGAAGGTTTTTGGATATATAATTTGTCAAGGTTTTGTGTAAATTGGTTGAAATACATAATATATCTGGCCAAGCGGCAGCGGTAGCGGGCAGCGTGTAGCGGGCAGCGGGCAGCGGCCAACGGGCTGACAACGGGCGGTGTGGATTTGATTTAAAAGATGGCGTTGGTTATAAAGGTTCCGTTAGCCACAGCAACGTGTGGCTGGGTCTGCTAGTGTTTCAATAAACACAACAACTAAATCTCATTATGTAAATAAACAAATAAATTAATACGATGGCTTGTGTCATACCTACATTTCCAAACAATGACTTTACGGTGACGTCACGACACGATGAGCAGTGACGTCACCACTAAACATTTTAATAATACCAACTTGACGGCGTTTTTCAATGACCTGATTAAAAATGAACTTTTTAATATTTTTTTTAAATCTCTGCGTTTAATATTATTTAATAAAACTTATATATTCAGAATCAGCTATGTCTATTGTCTGTATGAACATATTTTTTTAAAGCCATAATATTTTTCACCGGAGTTCCTTATTGTAACTGATTGTGGGAATAATTCAGACAATTAGTAGGGGGTGCAGGGGTTCATGGGGTGAGCTTTGTCTGAGTCTTGATTCGGGTATAATTTATTGAATAACTAGCTGGTACCCGGCATGCGTTGCTATGCCATCTAATGAATATTTTTTTCTGCCTGCGTGTCCTTTCCCATTCGTCCCGTTCCCCTTCCGCCTCTCCTTCCTCTTCCGCGTTCCCTTCCCCTCTTGCGGTTCCCCTACCCGAGTTCCTCTCCCCTCCTGCATTCCATACATTCAGTTTTCAAACAGCTCGCGTGCCACCTATTGCAATTTTTATATAAATTTCATAATACCAGACCTCTCCAATTGTTTTATACAAATCTTGTACTGACAATAACGAACACAAAAAAAAAGAATTATCCAATTTGGTGTGGTCGTTCGGAAGTTATGCGCGTACATACATTTCGGCGATTCATTTTTATTTATATAGATAGATATACATAGATAGATGAAAGAAGAAGATGGGACAAATTAAGTTCCTTAGATTATGATCGGAAAACATTTTTTATTATTATTTTTTAATTTATAAACTAACGTTTAGACAAGATTTTTATGCATAGCACAAAGGGTAACAATTATTACAAGCAATAATTGTCAGCCTGAAACACTCATTTACATTGAAAAATCTTCCGAGAAAAGATACTTGCCCCCAACGGGACAAGTATCTTTTCTCGGAAGATTTTTCAATGTAAATGAGTGTTTCAGGCTGACAATTATTGCTTGTAATAATTGGAAAACATTTTAATATTTGTATCGAAACTTCACAAAATAAAAACAAAACATTTGGTGATGTTTTTTTTGCATAAATCAAAACAGGCGGCCGATTATTTTAACCGTGCCGTCATCGTGCAAAGAGTGCGTGATTTTGACCGACTCCGGTGGTGGATCGCCTTAAAATTTGTTCGCTTTTCGGAACATCTCATGTAGGTCTTATAGAAATCATTGTGTCTCCCTTACCAGTATGGTTAGAAATATGATCTAAGCGGTGTAAGAAAGCATAAAACACCACGCTTTGTATTCAAATCAAAGAGCTAACCGCAAAATAATTTAAATGTACGCCTTTATGAATCCAAAGCTTCCGACCGCAATTTGAATAAATTTTATGAAACGGGAATTTTTTATTATTTATTTTTACATGACACAATTTAAAAGCGTGTTGACTATAACTTTTTAATACGTATGTATCAGTGGCGGTCCGTGAGTTTTCAGTGAGCTAGAGTGATAAAATTGAAAAATAAGAAAATACTGATGTTGTTGTAGCCAAAAATGATTTTTTTTTCAAAATTACAACTTTTTGTATGAAGATCTTTCAGTATGTGGATGCGGCGGATCCCTTGACTGAAATAATCCTGAAGATCTTTACACAAAAAGTTGAATTTTGAAAAAAATAAAAATTCATTTTCAGCTACAACAACATCAGTAATGTCATATTTTTCAATCTTAGCGCTCTAGCTCACTGAAAACTCGCGGACCGCCACTGATATGTATGTGTTTTTATTATTTTCGTTTTCAGTAATTTTACTTACTAAAAACGTAAGGTGAACCATTTTAAAAACTTTTTATGCTTGCATTCAAAAATTTTATATTAAAAAAAAAAAAAAAATTTTTCGAATTATAAAATTTTAAAGCGTTTTTCATCACCTTTCAAAAACAGTTTTTAGTTTTCGGATGCGGTCAGAAATATTCCATTTATTAGCATTTTGTTGCAAGATGGAAATATTTTGACAAAATAGACCAGAGGCCTGAGGGGTTAAAATAGAAATACGAAAGGAAATTTAAACAAGTACCTATTTAATAATTATTGTGTAAGCTACTAAGCTAGACCAAAATAATACCTATATTAAAACATTCAAATTAGTGACATTGCAAAAGAAATTAGTAATTAAATAAATGCCTTTCAGTAATTTGCATGATATGAAAAGATTCCGTTCGCAAGCCTCCTTAAAAGTTATTTATTTGAAATAGAAAACAACAAAAAACAATGAATTGAAAGTAATACCGTATTATTTTAAAATAATAGGATCCGAAATGTTTTTAATAGTTACACTTTAATTAAACACACCCAAAAAAGCCTCAAAAATAATTTTATCTACAGTCCCATTACATAAATATTACGCAAATAATCATACTTTTATGTACCTATGTACACCTTTCCACTACATTTAATTGGAACGCAAAGTCATTACATAGTTCAACCCTAAATACAGGTGGGTGTATTAAAACACACATTGCGCAAGGGTGAGTTTATTAGGACACGTGTGAGTATATATCTGATTTGTCCCCTGTTGGCGAAACTATGGTGACATTTGAAAGCATTTCCTAGAACAGAAATAATAGTTAACGTACCGCTAACACGAATATTATGTTATTCCCTAGTGATGGGCATTCTCCAAACAATTTGATACGTAATCGAAATGACGGAAAAATTTCGAGTTAGAATGATGTTTCGAAATAATTAATCAAAAATAGAGTTTCGATTTGAAGGAAGGTGTGCTATCTAAAAAAACACATACTCGTACATAATATTTTTTTTCTCAAAACTAAAGACGAAGCCAATTTTTTGTTGAAAACAAATAGATCGTATTTTTTTACATTAGCTCCACACAGGAGGCCCCGAGGAAAATTATTCCCCCAGGGTCTTTATCATTTTTGGGAATGCTGTGTGGTGGGTCTTTTTAGGAAAGGAAGGAGGGGAAGTTCTGGGAAGGTAAAGGGATCTGGGGGTCAGTTTGTCAGTGTATGAATCCATCGGTTCAAGGCAATGTTCCGAGAGTATGGCTGGAGAAGTCAAAGGGACTCTCTCAACTATTCCCTCCCGATCCGGCCTGATACGCAGACGCTTCCGCCGCCAAGACCCGCACAGGTTTTAAAATGCAACATTTTTACTGGAGTTAAAATTATGTTACAAAATTTAAATATGATGACAACAAAACAACATATAATATATAATACACTAGCTTTTTCCCGCGGCTTCGCTCGCATGGTGTAAGGGGGGTTCCCACTCCGCCTCCTCCACCTCCCCCTTCTTATAACAGCCTGCCAAATGCCGTAAAGGAAGCCTCAAGTCTCGGCACTTTTCGTAGGATATGTGCATAAAGCCGCATCCAGATATGCGGGACTCGCCGAGTGCCGAGCCGATTATTTGCCGAATCGCGAGTAGTGGGGATGGATGCTCGTAAATCGCCGAGCATAGATTGTTCGCCTCGCTCGGCATGTTGTCGGTTCCTATAAAAAAAACTAGGCATTCGGACAAGGCCCGCAAGTGTGTAAAGACATGCTCACTATTAGGCGAATACGAAGCCGAGCACTCGGCACTTGCCGATTAATCGGCACTCGGCAAATCCCGCATATGTGAATCCGGCTTTATATATAAAAAAAAAATTGAAACCAATGTTATTCTTATATCTTGTTCTTATATAATGTATTTTTGTCTAGTTATCTTTTTTATTTAGTATTATTTTTTTAAATGGTTTTGTAAATGTTACTGTACTTCGTAAATTGTATTATTTTTTATATTTTTCTACTAGATGTATGAAAAAATTTACGTACATCTAAATAAAATTTTCAAAAACAAAACAAACCTCACTGAATTAACCTGGGCACCCCTGCTAAGTCACCAAACGTAGCGAACCACCTGGGGTGACCTATGGCAGAGGTGTTGGTTATCCAATAAATGGTTCGCGGGGCGACGCGCGACGGTAGTCATAACCGCCTCCACCGCCAAGTGATTTTATAGCAGAGGTTCCCGGAGTCGTAGGGTAAGGTTTGTTCGAGTCTTGGTGGTGGATGCATGTGCGGAGGTACGGTGGAGCAAAGTGGGACGTTCGTATGTATGACCTCTGGAATTGTCGACCGAGTAGCGTTTTCAAATTTACAGCACTTCATAGTATGATCAAATGCTTTGTATTCATAGAGCCCAAAGCATAAATGTATTGTAGAAGCCTACTTTCTTCGGTATCTACTCTAGATTTTTAATTTTTGCCCCTCCCTAAATCAAAACTTGGCTACGCCCATGGGTGGATGCATATGCCAGCTGCTTGGTATGCCGGATTGGGAGAGGCTGGTTGAGGGAGACCCTTTGACCTCTCCAGCAGGACTCTCTCGGAACATCGCCCTGCACCGCAGTGGGAGGGATGGATTCATTCGCCCGTCACTCCTGGAGATGTTGAAGACCCCTGATTCCTACCCACCCTCATACCGTTTTCCTTCCCAGAACATCATTTACTTTATTTCCTCAAATGACCCTACACACAGCTTCCCCAAAGATGACACCGGCCATGAGGGGAATTATTTTCATCGGGGCTCCTCCTGTGAGGAGGCTAATTTAAAAAAAAAAACAATAAATTAATATCCTTACGGGTTTGTATTGTACTGTTTTGTTTGTTTTGTTCCGATTCGGAAAAATTAATTTGCGTAAGCGGGTAGGTTAGGTACCAACCCGGTGCATTTGTTTTGGTCTATTGTTTGGAAAATTGGATTAGAAAAGATTAGGCTGGAGCTGGAGGCGTATTGTTATCGACAAAATACAAAAAAAAACACTAAAACAAAGTCAGAAAAGTCAGTCAAAGTCAGACAGATTCAACCGAAGTGAGTCAGAATGATTGACTTGATCGTGCCAAGTCTTACTAGGGGAGTTCCCAAATTGTCTTTCATCCACTCTACATTTTCAAAACATCTAACGTCCCATTTTTCCTAGTTCATCACTTACACCCACACCATCAGCATTGCAATCCGTTTGGATCCACCAATTTGAGAACGAAATAAAGATTTATTGTTGTTTTTTTACAAATTTGTAATTTTGACGGCCTCCGTGGTCGAGGGGTAAGGCTCTCGACCAGAGATCCGGAGGTCGCGGGTTCAGATCCCGGCGTTCGCACGTAAAATGTTGTTGGATTGACGTATTTCATTTGGTCTCAAGCGTTACCTTATTGAAATACGTCAATCCAACAACATTTTACGTGCGAACGCCGGGATCTGAACCCGCGACCTCCGGATCTCTTACAATTTTCACAATTTAATCTTTTAAAATCTTCACAATTTAATCATTTAAAAATATTAAAAGGTATATTTGTGGCACGCTCCAGAGTGGAAGATTCTCAGTGCCCTATAAGACCACCCATTCAGAATTATTGTTATGTTGCTTGAAATGGTTTAGACGTGTTTGGTGACTAGATATGAACAGCCAGGTACCTACTTCCCCACCTTCCTGTTCCTTTCCCTTCCAACTACATTCAGCATCACAACATTCCCCAATTGAGAATGCCATGGTCTCACGGTTGGGAGCAGTTGGCACTCTTGTATTTATTTGGTTAAAAACTCTGCGGTATTTAGATTTTAAAAAGTTAAGCTTTCTTCAGGGACCCAGCTTTGTTATCTACGTCAATAAAAATCGTTATTTTCTCTCCTTTTGAACTGGCTATACAAACTATTAAATTCCGCAAATATATACCAACCTACCTAGGTAGTTTAGGCACGATTAAATTTTCGCTAACTGCGGTAATTATATTGGGTTCAATAAACTAACCATTGACTGACTTTGCGAGGACGTACGGGCAGTTATTTTTGCCAAGCTATCATCTCGTCATGATCTGGTAGGCGTACCTTATCCATTTGTAGGTGGAATGCCTTCAGGCCTTATGAAGCCACTTTAGAAGGTCAAAAATTGATTGAAAATTTTATTTATTCGAAATGATGACGATTCTTCACTGCCGTACCTACTCTCCAAGCTAGTAGGTACTTACTTAATAATAGGTATTATTTATTTGGTAAGTACCTACCTACCTAACTTAACATTAAATAATTGGATAGGTAATTATTAATTTAATCACAGCACTTTGACATAGATTATTGAAATTACACTACGTTCCAACTTAATACCTAAAATAAATAAATATTTAGGATGAAACCATACACATCCAAATTTAATATGTCCATGGATGAAACTAATTCTTCCCAATTACCTATGTCCTCTGCGTGCTATCTGTACCTAAATTTCTCAAAATAAACAATAAACAGTTTATCAAGTGACCTCTCAGGTAAGTAAGTCCTGTATATTTTCTGCATGTAGAGAGTACCTATAGGTAAAACAATGTTTGTACATTTTTATGCAGCATCGCGTTCATTGGTCAAATCATTGTACCTACATATAGTTTCGTATCGGTGATCGATGAACCGGTGGATGCAATTTTTAGCCATAAAAGTTGTTATAATGGTTTGTCTAGTTTGTACCTTACCTAGGTAGGTACCTACTAAGTTGGAAGTAAGATTGTAGAAATATATTATAAGTTTGTATATACAGCGCCCTTGAGGTGATTTTTCACAGAAACGGCGATATATATGCAAATCATCCAAATATTATTATTATTATTAATTCAATTGTCACAATATTAAAAAAAAAAGATAAGAATAAAAATACCTACATGAGGTCGACCACACGTTTTGCCGGTAAGAAATTGCCGTAAAAACTCGCCGGTTTATGTTGGTAAAAATTCTAAGAATTAGATTTGTAGCAGGTGTACAAGTAGGTATACCTATAATTTATTTATGATTGTAAAATAATGCACATAAAATTTACGCAATGGTAAAATTCTTATTGGGGCTGTTGATTAGCTTGGGGGTATATTTTAATTTTGAAAAGCCATTCAAAAATCAGTCTAGACAAGACATTACAGAAAAATGTATTAAATTGGATTCTTTACCTGAACAATAGTTTGAGGAAACATCCGAACCCTTTGCAGGTAGCTACCTCCGCTGTGTATGTCACTGTCATCTTTAAAATTTATTCTTGTAATAAATTATCACACAACTACTACAGTTTATAATTTAATTATTTAAATATCACACATTATACAATCTCCTGAAAGGAAATTGCCAATAATTGCCGCTTAATTACAAGGCCGAAAAATTATAAAAAACACACGTCAAAAATGTTTATATTTTTAAATCACAGAAACTGTATATTTTATGCAATTATTTGCACATTTTAATAAGTAAAATAATTGTTCTTTCATTTTTCCCAAATTCATTTAAGAGATGTTAATCATAATCTATATAATTAGATTGTTGACATTTATTACGTAAACGTCAGTTGCAATTCATTTTCGCAAACAATAACAATGGCAGTTATCTTTCGAAATTTTGCAATTTACGCCGTCTGTCAAAACAATTTATTTTATAAAACACAAAATTAATTTTTTTTGAAAATATTTTCATATCAAACTGCCGGATACTTGCATAAAGTGCACTATTTACATCGCATTAAAACAATGCATAAAAACAATCATGTACAGAACTTGATAACGTCTTCAATAAAACACGATCACATAATAATGCAATAGAAAGGAACACAATATATTATTATTTTTATCACCATCTGAGTATATAATTATGGAAAACGCAAGTTATAATAACTTTTATCTATAATAACGGTAATAATAAACGAACCGCACGCAATGCGGCTTCACGGAGTCAACACAGAACAGGACACCTACCACAGCGGCAAATTCTGCCTGTTAACTGTCTCATTTTGAAGTATTGTAGTACTTCGTTTTGTGATTTGTATGCGGTACTTGCAAAATCATGCGCACGGCTAAAATATAAAGTGCGCAATTAGCCAATCACAAAACAGCAAATTTACGGCGTCGTCTGGTGATTGGTGCAGTACTATGAAAGGCTTACTCTATTCATAGATTTATTGTCTATAAGCCAGCATGAGAACTCGAGTCTAAAAGGCCCTGGACACCCAAGGGTTGCCAGTTCGTGGAGAAATTCCCAAATCACGGGGAATTTCTAAGAATCTAAAACGATTAGAAATTTTGTGTGGAGAAACTTGAAGTGGAGAAAATGCGAGGATTCTACAATATGAGAACTTACGTAACTGATACTGATTAATGTATGTGTCACACGCAAAGATAAAAGGTAAAAGATCATCGCACGCACAATATCGCTCTCCATACAATCCCATACAGACCTGTCACACCTAAGCAAATGATGTGTTCAAAGTTATACGTCGTAATCGTTGCTGAGCCGATATGTGAAAAGTTATGCGACCCCCTCTCCGTCGTAAAGGAGAGGAGGTCATTTTAAATACGGAGATGCGTAAACATGCGGATGACAGCTGTCAAGTTGATAGATCCAGTAGAAAGAAATGAAACTTTGCGGCAGCTCTCTAATTCAACTGACCCCCTCTCCTACCATAGGAAGATTTATTTGGTAGCGTAGTATGACGGTACAACACATAAGTGCTCGCGCGCTTTTAACGCTGTGTGCGACACTAGCTAGGTAAGCATCCACAGATCCGCATTGTACGCATCGGATGGATCGCAAACGGATTTTAGAATCATTTGTAAAGTTAGTCACAAGTGCGCCACAACCATCGGACCAACGGCAATGCCGAAATTCTCGGAAGGGCAACTACTCCGATGTGTCTCCGATGTGCCCTTGACATCTTCTGCTCGCTACGAAAATCCTAATGCTAATGTTGAAAATTACAAATGGTCGTTGCGTTGGCAATCCGAATACAGTGGACGCACTACCACACCTAATAAATCTTATTTTAGAAGAGGTTGTAATGTAATTGTAATTCTTATTTTAGGAGAGGTGTAGATAGATAGAGGTCACCATGGACACGAGAAGAGATTAATAACAGGATAAATAAATCATTTTAGGGTAACATCTTCGCTCCAACGCCACGACATACAAATGAACTCTGCTAAAAGGGCGGGTTCGCGCATGTCATTGCGCGGGGACGCGTGGTGGGGGTCGCTACTCGCCGAAAAATAGAATGAAATTGATTAACTCTACTAAAGAGCTGACTTAACTACTCTAATAAAATTGTGGTGTTCGGACGCGTTTAGTTACTATATAGGAGTCGTCCATTAATCACGTGATGTTTTTTAGCAACTTTTTAACCCCCCTGGTGATATGTGGTGAGGTTTTAGACTACCCCCCCCCCCCCCCACCAAAAACACGTGTATTTTTTTAGCACAAAGTATTTTGAAATTTTCAGAATATTATCACGAAAAATAAATACGCATGATATCTCGTTATACCCCCCCCCCCCCCTCGTTATGTTTCGTGATTTTTTCAGAACCCCCCCCCCCCCCTTTCGGCCTCACGTGATTAATGGACGACCCCATACTACTATTACTATATCTACTCGACTAAAATATTTGCCGTGTGCGAACGACTCTTAAAAGAGCTTCCTGACAATCCAACCATATTGAAAAATAATATTTAAAATAAATTTATTACAAGTGAGAATGAACTATAATTTCGTTTTCTTTCGCAGAAATGTTTCAAACAAATGTCAAAACTACATTCCTTACTCAAAGTACATATTTTTGATAACCCGTAAAAAAACCATGTCGACATGGTTTTAAAAAAACGATGAAGATGTAAAAAAAAACAAGGTAAAAAATTTGAAACCGCGGGGTAGAGGTGGGAATAACGGCTCTTTTCCTATACCTAATATAACGAAGCCGCGGGGTGAAGAGGAAGATGTATGAAAATGCCTTCACATACCAATATGATGCTTCACAAAACTGTATCATGGCATCTCCCATTCCCTCTCTTAACAAAAACTCCAAAAAATAATCATAAGCCGTTTCAAGTGTAAAAATCAAAATTTTAATAGTTATTAGCATCTCCCACACGCACATTTCGGAGCGACCGAGTCCCGCGCCACTTCAGGCCGCTGCGCAGAAAAGTAAAGACCGATAGGTTTACAGCGCAGTTCACTGTGAGACTTTTCTGCGCGGTGGCCTGTAGTGGCGCGGGACTCGATCGCTCCGAAGTGTGCGTGTGGGAGATGATATTTTATGGAACTTTGCATAAAAATCATTTCACAACTTTGTCGTGCAAGATGACTGCCAGGAAATTTCCCCTCACCCCAGAATTTATTTTTAACGTCATCATACAACAACAATATGGACAATAATACAATAAAAGACAACAAATTTACGTGCTTCGAAGCAGTGGCGGATACAGGGGGGGCGCGGGGGTCCCCCTTGGCTACCCTAAATACAAGAAAATCTTTCTTCAATCATTCGCTCTACATGTCTAAACCATCTAAGCGTCCCTTTTTTAATCTTACTTTGCATTCTTTTTCATATTTTTCTCACACTATCATACATGGCTTTCTATAGCATATAGTCTTTCCTCTGCCAGTTTCATATTTCACTGTCATACATCAGGGTTGGTACCAGCACTCCATTGTGGACTGCTAGCTTCGCTTCTTTCGACAGCTTTTTGTTAGCGCCAACGGCGTTCAGTCCTCTATAAATGCGGAGTTACCTCCATTTACCCTCCTTTCAATATCTCTATCAGACTCCCCATCTCTCGTAAACATACTTCCCGAATACATAAACTTATCCACTGTCATTTTTGGGTAACTATTACAAAATATATTATTATTTTATTATTAAAAAAAATGTCTTTGGAGATGCTATGTGAAGGGTCATTTTAGTTGAAGGAAAAAGGTATGATAGGTGGTTAGGACTCTCTGGGTTAGTGTGTCCAGGAGAGATAGACGGATGAAACTTTCCCTCCCACTGCGATGCGAGGAAATGGGTCGAGGGATTCCTGCTGGAGAGGTTAAATGGTCTCCCTCAACCAGTCCTTTCCAGCTCGCCACGCAGTACGTGGGCAAATTCGAAGCCCCTCGGTGGACTAAAAATGTATGATGATATGCTTGGAAGTCTTAAGAATGAATTAGGTATATAAAAAAAGTTATTTTGCGTACTGTAAAAATATAATTTTATAAACAATTAAACGCAATCTTGTATATTTTGGTTGATGTACTAAAATTCAATTTTAAACTAATTCAATAAATATATTAAAAAAACATTTAAAAAAATCTTCTTTATTCTACGCATAACGCATAAGTACTTAGAACCTTTCCTAATACTACTCTCACACATTAAAAAATTATTGTACCTTCTCTTACACATTAAAAAATAGTGCGTTTCTAATTTTGAAATTTTTTTAACCGCTTTTGAAATTTGACACTGCCTTTTGTGTTGCAGTTAATTCCAATTTCCCAGTGGAACATGGACTTCAAGCTACGTCACGAATTTTTAGCCAATAAGCGCTCTTCCTCTTCGATCTAACCTCGCTAAAAGCATTTTCTACGAACCTTGGTCTTCAGTGATTAATATAATATCATTGAAGGGTGGGTGGGGTGGTTTTGTATATTTATGATGGGCATTAGAAATGGCGTATTTGCCTTAAAAGCTCCTCGACTAGCCTAAACTAGGCAATGTCATATTTGATTGTCTATGTATTCTAACTGAATGTCAATTGTCTTTTTACATCGCAGAACGGTTGCGTTCACTACCACTGCTTTTGCAGTACTTGCATATCACCACACGCCCTCCTGATGTCATCACTGTACAAATTCACTTAACCAGCCCGGAGGCCTTCGCGCCCTAGTGGGTCGTCCTTCTGTACTGGTCTCTCCTTCTTCTTCACTGTCCTCTTCAAACACATCGAAAAGATTTACGGTGGGACTTGCGGCCAATTCCTCGCATCTCTCTTCAGACTCAGTTCGTTCTCTGTCAGGCATCTTCCGCAGGTCAAGCACATGTCTTGGTACACCATCAACTATGATATTGTTGACTGAATTAAGTCCTGTCACCCTTCCTTGCCTCCAGCGTGATGTGCATCTTTTGTCTACTGGTTTGACCGCAACGACATCGCCCACTTCAAACTCAGTCGATACTTCCTCTTCTATATTCACTTGCGCAGAAGGGTGCCTCCATGAATAAGTGTGAACCGAGCTAGAAGGTGCAACACCCTCATCCTTCTGACTATTCGCAGCCAAATTATACCAAAATACTGCCTGCAAAGGATCGCTTCCACTTCTAGCTGCAGTTCTCTTTATTGTTCGATGATGTCGTTCAACTATACCATTTCCTGCTGGACGGTATGCCGCGCGAAATCTTTGACGTACATTCCATCTCTTACACATATCTGCAACACTATAGGAACGAAACGCAGTACTATTGTCCATGAGAACTTCACTGGGCGGGCCTCTTTCCCGAAACACTTCTTCCAGATTTTTGACAATCGAAACTGTGTTCTCTGATTCGATTTCCCGCCACACGGAAAATCTACTTGGCCCGCAATCGATGAGTGTGAAGAAACATTTCCTACCGAAATGAGTGACATCAACTGCCAAGCGACTCCAATTTGTTGCAACATTGAGGTTACCCGCTTCATGGGTTGACGGCGGTGGGTCAATTGTCCTGCATTGTATGCAGTTACGTACGCATTTATCGACGTCCTCTCTTCTCACCTTGGGATCAACCAGCCGGGCAAGATGAAGCGTTCGCTCTACTCCAAAATGATGCTGAGCATGTAAAGCTTCTACGCTTAAAGCACATGTTGGCTCTCCAGTTTCTTTTTCAAGTATCTCCAACCTCTCTTCATACTCTGAAGATTGTAAGTCTCTTTCTGACGTTTCCTGTCATGGCTACTCTTTACCCAGGCCTTGCAGACCCTAGTAAGTACATCGGCTTTATTTTTACAAGACTCTACAAGGGTGATCGACAATGTGAGATCAAATTCTTCTACAATCTCCTTCACCAATCCCAGACGCCGCTTGACGAGCATCTCTGACATGCCAGAAACTTTTACACGACTACTCCCGGTAAGTGTCGATCTCACCCAGCACAAAACCGTTGCCGAATCTGTAATTATTTCCACAACTTGAAGATTCCACTTGAGAGCTAGGTTTAATCCCTTCAGGACAGCATCTAGCTCCGCTATGTTAATATGCGCTATATCGGTTGTCTTACGCAGCCATGCGGCGTCTTCAACAGTTCTTCCCTCAATTTCCAAGGTAACTCCAAGGGCCAGATTACTTGCATCACAATAAACTCTGGCATCACCTAATGATTCAGGCACTAGCCACTCCCCTTTTACAGGATCGTCAATTCTCACTCTCACCAGAAGCTCTTCAGCCATTTGTTGGGCCCTGTCGCCAACGTAATCATCCCATGCCTGGCCTCGACACTCTCTCTTCATGAAACTGCAGGCTGTCCTTAACCATCCACACACAGGATAGTGCCCAGTCAGCTTGCCACAGATCGAAAATAATTCCCTTCTACTCAGGTGCGATCCTTCTTGCATTATGGGAATGTCATTGCCTCTTCTGAACATAAGACGTCCGACCTTATCACGTTCAATACGCAATCCGAGCACTCTTGCGCCCTCCAGCTTCTCGGAAGGCTTAGTTACGAGACCGTAAGTACGCAAGTGTGCCGCAACCTCTTCAGCTGATATTATGTTTTCATTCACTATAATGTCATCGATGTAGCTATCTGTGCCCCGTCGCACCCTTTCGTCAAGCGAGAGCACCTCGTTTACAATCCGTGTCATGATTTTGGGACCACACTTTAACCCAAAACCTAATCTTGTCAAGCAGTATGTTTTGCCTTCATACTTGATGAGTTGGTACTTCCAAAGTTTTTCCTCAATGTGCACTTGTAAATATGCTGATTGGAGATCAAGCAACTTTAGAGGTTCACGTAGCTTCCTCCACTTCCGAAGTGTCTCATCACACACTGCTACATCCTCACCAGTATGGCACTGAACACTCTCGTTGAGTTCACGATAGTCCAAGACAGGACGTACTTTTCCCTTGTTCTTTTGGATCACAGCCATTAAAGGAAGGATACCACCAGAGCTTCCCTTCCATGGCCTGAGCCAGCCCTCGGAGATCCACTTTTGAATCTCTTCTTCAAAAGCTGCCTCCGCTTCTGGTAACTTAGTGCTTCTATAGCACTCTACAGTGTTTTCTAATTCAGCAGGAGAACCTCTCCACACCCAACTCACGCACCAGTTTCTTCCGTTGAATGTAGCTTTAAAGTCCTTGTTCTCAACAGATATTCTGTCTGCCGAGGTTTCACCAGACTCGACACAATTCGCACTGTACTCGTCTAGTCTGCTTCTTACGAACTCTACCCTATCGCGCATTATCGTAACACCACCCAGTTCTTCGATGACGTCCATGCCCACTATAACATTGACTGCACTTAATAGTTTTTTCACCACCACACAGTCTACCAGTAGAGACACACCATGCACTACTATCTTGGCGACACCTCGCCCCTCACAAAATACACGACTGCCATCAACAGCAATCACATCACAACCAGGACCTTGTACACTACACAGCCCACTCATCACTACTGTACGAGAACACCCTGAGTCAACGAGTGCACGCACCTGCTTTCCATTTACTGCAACTTGGATTATTGGTAGCGCCTTTAGTCCTGATTCAGAAGAGCTGCCGGCGCACCAGTTTTCCTGCTTCCGTTTCCCTTCTCACAGTGCCTGGCCAAGTGACCATCTTTTCCACAGTTCCAACAGACACTTTTCAGCTGCTCACAACAGAATTTGACCATGTGTGGCCCACCACATTTAAAACAACGCCGTCTTGCATTTGGAGATGTTGCGACAAATTTCTGTCGGCCCTGAGCCACCGCCACAACAGGCTGATCCACGAGCTCTGCCATCAGAGCTCTAGCACGCTCCATGATTGTTGACAGCGGCATTGTCTCTACTTTTGGCTGCGCGCGCAATTCACGTGATACCACTGAAGGCAGACCCACTATGAAAGCTTTCATGAGGAGAGCATCCGACGTCACACCCGCTAGCCTTGCCAGCCTCCTTAGGTCCGTCACGAACTCCTCACAGGCCAGAAACGGGTTTGTTGCGAAGGCACAAATCAACGCATTTTTGATGGCGTCACCATTGCCCTTATCCTCTGCACTCAGCTCATTGTAGACAGCAAATGCAGATCCCTCCAGAAACATCGGGATGATCGCGCACACATCCTTTACTTCTTTAATTTTTAAAACCAACTCGACTTTTGTTATCCACTGAATAACGTCGCCCTCGCCATTAAAACACCTTAATAAATCTCCGAGTTTAATATTTGACATTTTGCCGAAATAGCTTGTATTCTAACTGAATGTCAATTGTCTTTCACTACCACTGCTTTTGCAGTACTTGCATATCACCACAGTCTATTAGTTAAAAAAGGAACATTCCGTATTATCCGTGTATCAAACTTCGACAACACGAACGTTCCGTATTATCCGTGAGGTGGACTAAATGCATATTTACCTTTTCTTTGAAAGTATGGAAAATAAACTTGGTTAAGTTATAAGTGTTATTACACGGTTCAACCAAATTGATTTACTTTGGTTAAATGGCGCAGAAGTAAAAGGGTATACAAGTATCCGGAAGAAGTAAACTATTACATTCACATTGCTAAGGACAGCTAAGGATGCATGATCAGCACTTGGAAATTACGTGGTAAATATTTCCCTATCGAGTCCACGCTCAAAACACACTTTAAAAAATGAAAACAAATTGTAGTGGGTAGATTACAGTTAGTAATAAGTAATTCAGTAACCGGAATTGAAAAATGTTGCATTTTAATGGTTATTTTGTTATCTTTAAAAACGCGAAATGTCATTTCTCAAAGAACGCCATGTTGTTAATTACGACGGCAAACGTCTCGCGTGATTTTTCTTGTTTATGATACCGAACAAAATGATGATTATACGCATTATTTATCATTTCCGAAGATTGCAATTCGTACTTATTATTGTCTAACTGACAGAAAGTGATTTTTTCTTTTTAAAGAGGTGTATTTCATCGTGTCGTAATTAACACGACGGTTCTTGAAAATTGACATTTTGGGTTTTTTAAATAAAAAAACATTAAAACGCAATATTTTTCAATTCCGGTTACTGAATTACTTATTACTATCTACTTATCTACCTAGTACAATTTGTTTTAATTTTTTAAAGTGTGTTTTGACCGTTGACTCGATAGGGAAATATTTACCAAAAACGTAACCAAATAACCCTTTGTTTTAATATTCCGCAGGCTAGGGTACTTCAGTATTCCAAGAACAGAGGCGTATACTCCTCTTTCCGTTTATAAACCATGTGGTCTCATACTCCAACAACAGAGACTTTGCTCTTTGCTCCTCTTTCCATTTGTAAACCATTTTGATCACGTTTACACGCGATCTTCCACGTGACTGCAGCGCTCACGAACGAAGATCGAGTTAATCATTCAATCTCAATCCTTGTGTTTTGAACGAGCTCAATATTTTCAACGCAAACAATGACATTCAATCATTCTCTTTTATATTTCCATGATTCAATTTGGTTGCTTCATTCCAAATTGAAATGCAGAAGTGGCCGTATAATATCCCCGTTACAAATACATTGTCATTCGCCGTCTAATGTCGGTAAATAATATTTTTTTATTGTATTAATTCAAATAAACTATTTTCCCAAATAATTTATTAAATCTAGATATTATTTAAGAACATGAACAAATAATACAAAACCACAAACATTTTGTTGTATAGGTCAAGTAAGTTGTATAGTCACTGTAGGTCTGTTATGTTTGTTGTACTTCCATTTGTATTCATTTAAGTGTTAAGTTTTTTTTCAGTTTTAATTCTCATATTCATCAGGCTGTTTATAATTTTACTTGCGTATTGTTATTTACTTTTAACCTTTTCTTATTATTTGTCTAATTTATTTTGTTATTTCGAAACATGGAATGTAAAAACACTATCTTATTTACTTTATAATTATTAAAAAAAAAATACTACATGATATATGTTATGTCCAATTCATATTATTCTTATAATTGAATTATAAAATGTAAATGAAATCCTCAGCACGGGAGATCCCAGTGAGGATATCATTATCTCTATTTGTTATTAAGAAATGAAGACAATAAATCATTATTATTATTATTGTTATTTCAGTGCACACTGTGCACTACCCTTGCATACATTCCGGAATACCTATTATTATTATTTTTTTGGTTTGGTACTTAGTTTTCCTTTTTTTAATTTAGTTTACATGCATTAAGAACTTAGTTTTATATTTCTAAAAACCTATCTGTGAATATTATTGATTGGTCTTTTTTTTGTTTACCTCCTCTGTATATTATATTTATTATGACTGTTTATGTTCCTATAATAAATAAATTACTGTTTATAAAATACACCTAGATTAAATTAACATTAATTTTTGGGATCGCTAGCAACGGTTAATATGCACTTTTTTTTGAAAAAACCTTTTGATTCACCTTAATTACATTAAAAGGCAACTATTTGCATTGGGGGAAGTGGAAAATATTTCATTCTAAATTTCATTACGTAAAATTAAAATTAGCTTTCGTCTTGTGAGATTGTACGCCAGAATCACAAACCATGTTACACAAACCTAGCGTAGCCGCTAAACTACTTGAAAACCGGAATTTTTTCCTTGCCTTGACGCGAGTAGGCGTTATAATAATAATATAAGTTTATTCCATTATTGTTATAAAGGGGCACTTTCTTTTGTATCACAAACCATGTTACACAAAAATATTTTCCACTTCCCCCAATGCAAATAGTTGTATAGTTGTATGGTTGTTGTAATAGTTGTATGGTGAATCAAAAGATTTTTTCAAAAAAAGTGCGTATTAACCGTTGCCAGCGATCCCCAAAATTTACCAAATTAACATATGTAGTTCGTGAGCGCAAATATAAATAATAAAAAATTGGCGCAAATCATAAAACAATTATTTATCTTCACTTTTGAACATGAATGAAAATGTTTATTTCAGTTAAAATAAATAATAATGTCCAAAAAAAATATCAGTCAGTTTCATCAGAAAAATCTAATTTTTCGGTTGAACAAGTTCTTACTTTAAAAAAAACTAGCAGGCCGCCACCCCTACAATAACGATGATGGTGTCATTTATGATGGTGTCCAGCCTCCGGTAGGCCATCCTTGCCACGTTCGGATATAAACAAAAAATCAGTTGAACCAACACTGAAAAATAAATTCCACAAAATGGCGAAATGGCCTTGAGAATCGGCTTTTTTTAGTGGTTGTCGTGGTTGAAGTCGTTGAAGTCTGTACTATTTCTATGGATTGAAAACCTTTGTTTTCTATGGCGTCGGGAAGAGAAGCTTGCTCTTGGAGGCATTTCGTAAATCTTAATTTTTGTTTTCAATTGGGAAAAATATTAGAATATTACACGTAATTTAAAGACATAAGCATATTCCGTATCTTTAAACTTTAATGTATAGTTTATAATACTAGTTTTTAACTCCCGTCAAAATGCCTAAAATTGTGGACGAGGGCGGTAAAAATGCCGACTCTGGATCAGGTTCTAACGCAGCTAACAGCGAAATAGATCCTCTTGACAATATTCCTGGTTCGTATACGCTTAAAAATTGTGCCTTGTGTTTTATTCTACCAATCAAATTGATTTGCATTGAATTTTTTTTGTTTATTTTCAGATCCCAGCGATTCAGATTTTTTGGATATTATTGAGCAAGAAGAACGCAAGTATTATCTGCAGAAATTTGATGGTTAGTAGAACGATTTATTTATAATAAATAAAAATCTGAAAAAAATCATACTTACAAATTGAACAGGTAAATGTAAATCAGCTTTTGTTACTCATTTCCCAAATTTTTACATGCCTTTCAGCTGTCTTAAAAACCGTTACTTTTTCCTTATTATGATAACTATAATAATTATAAACTTTCTTTAAATTTGTGAAATTGCCAAATAATGTCTTTATATACCTTATTCGGATTGAATTAGGCCATTCAGGTCTTATATCCTATTACAGAAGTGTATATTATGGTTCTTCCAAATATCTTGTATATATTTGAAGTAAAGTTCCGTAGTGCTTACTCAGACTTTGAAACACCGAAATCCAAATTTCCATTACTCCAAACAAATGTTACTCCAAACTTTGTTGTTGGGAGTTGGTTAGTACGTCACTTCTACGATGAAGAATGTCAAGAACAGTCTTAACTATTGTGCAGGGACTAATTTATCTAGTGGAGCTTGTCAAAGTAATAATGGATGAAACACCACAAAAAAACTAAGCAATGTACAATATTCTTATAAATAAATAAATATTTAAATACCGTTTAGTATTTGCAACATTATAAGTGAACAGATAACGCCAAACAGTCTGTTTTTCTTTGGTGCTTTGACATGCTCCTCATCCCTCCATATCACATTAATCCTTCTGATTTTGTGTTGATGTAATTGCATAACCATTGAATGGCGTTGGTATATCCCAGAGCTGAAGTTAATCTTAGTGTCGCCGTGGTGAAAGACCACCACCCACGATTGAAACATTTCTTGAAATGGCTTTAGCCATGTTTGGTAAATACCCTCCCTTTCACATGTCCTTCCCTTTCTTTCCACTACCCACCTGCTCTGGACAGTGGGGATCAGTTGGGACAGTCAGTGTGCAAAGCTCGGCTGGAGTCTAGGCACATGGCGGACTTCTGAAATACCGGATTGCAGTAGAACTCAGATAATCGGGCGGCGGATTACTGAGAAGAGTACTGTACTTGGGTCAGGTTTTGGTTTTTTTTCTTTTGCCCTGTTTAATTTATCTTTGTCTTACTAACCTATTTTTTTGCATTTTGTTTTTCCTGTTAAGCACTTGCATACTGCTTACTAACAACGTATGCAAGGACACTGCAGGTATGCATGTCTAGATTCGTTCAAAATAAATAAATGTAGCTTCGTTTAACAAAAAAAAATTAGAATCTTGCGAGAGCCTTGAAGGAGTAACCATCAGTTACTTATACCAGGGCGGGTAAGAGGTGGATAACCTCCACTGTACTTGAGTCAGGCTGCGTCCAAGAGTTAGAACAACAGAAGAATATGTATGAATGAAGAAAGGAGCGTGTGCCAAGACAGTGTTGTGTGGTGGTCTATCCCCTCTGCCTATGGGCTTGATCATTCTGCTATACGTTTTGTCATTTGACTTGTTTGTGTTCCAGAGTTGAAGAATGTGAAGCAAGGGCGCCTCCATTGCACTGCTTGCGACAAGCACCTGGGCTTGCTGACTCGCCACACCAACCGCTACCGAATGCATCCGCTGTTGCGCTCGCTGGTGTGCATCTCATGCCAGGACTTTTACAACAGTGGGGAGTTTGAGAAGGGCGAGGACGGCAGCGAGCTGTACTGCCGCTGGTGTGGGCAGGGCGGACAGGTCTACTGTTGCTCCGGCTGTCCCGTGGTGTTCTGTGAGGTAAGATATATTACAATGTATGTACATGAGAATGGGTCGCTTTTATTACTCGTTCTTGACTTCAACAGCTCGGCTGTGGAACGATTTACTAGCCGCTGTGCTTCCTCCCTCCTACAACATGGATTCACTCCTTCCTCTCCTAAAAAAAACACGCCACACAGCATCTTCAAAGAAGACGTGCCCCTGATAGAAATTATTTTTCTCAAGGTCTCCTGCGTGGAGTTAATGTAAAATTTTTTTATTTTGGATTGGTCACCAAGTCATCAACCAATATTAATCTTATCACCCATGGCACGACAGCATTCAAACATAATTTCTTATGTGGTAGATATTTATTTGTTTACTCGTTCTTATACCCAAATGTAATAACTAACATCAAAATATACAAAAATATATCGAAGCTGGAAAGGAAAAATAGCTCAAGTGCCATATAGCTGTATGGCGCTTCAGTCACTCTTCCTTTCCAGCTGCATGGTGCTTTAGTCATTTATCCTTTCCAGTGTCGAAATGTACTAGTAAAATGTATGAATTTGAAAAAGATCCCTATGCATCTACTGCTATATTCGCTGTGACTAGGTATTTGTATAGGTTGGTTTTGATTACACTATCAATATTGGCCTTGAAAGCATTTGATGTTGTGATTGAATGACAACATAATATTCAACCAACATTCAAATTCAGATAGAAAAGTAAAATGTTTACTGAGCAAATGCATCTGGCCCCCAGATCCCTCAAATCAAACAACTACAAATGGCTACTAAATGGAGGAAGAAAGGCAAAAGCAAATAGAGGAGCGATCATACTAATAAACAAAAGGTTAAATATCGAAGTTAAAAAAGTTAGGAAAACTGAGAACGTTATCGCAGTACACATAAAAAAGATAGAGTCTGCAAAATCATGTTTCATAATAACAGTACATGTGCCACAAGTGAACACGGTAAACTGTAAAAGGGAAACAAACCTTAACAGGCAGAAATGTACTGGAAAAGTGGGACCAAATACCTATCACGATGCTTCCAACGAAAGCGGATTATTCCTAATAAACTTTCTTTTACAATACAACCTAAAAATTAATAGCACTGGGGAAGAAAATCGGTTAGAACAAAATGAGCAACGTGAAACAAAAAATCGATCACATAATCAAACCAATGTATACAGCGGTGTGCTTCGAATACATCGCAGGTAAATGGTCAAAAATAGTCAAATCCGATCACAAACTGATGGAAAACGCGTGCAAAAATATGTAACTCAAACACCCATGCCATGAAACGATACGACCAAAGCAACTCGATATCACAGAAATTTAACCACAGAGATTAGAATTACGAGCTTCTCAAGTCTAAAGAAGACAAGGAATTTCAAGCAACAGCGAGGAATAAAACCGTGGAAGTATTGGAGGGGAAAAACAAGGACCCCAGTGGAACCAGCACCAGCACATGGTCGGAAGTAAAAGAAATCCTAAAACAAACTACAAAGGATACTTTGAAGAAAAGGACCCTCAAGAGAGGGAAGGGTAGCTTTAGCACAGATACCAAAAGCGCAGTTCTGGAAAAACAGAGATCCGCATGACCCAGAAACTAATAGAAAACTTAAGGAAGCAAGAAAAAATATACCTCAATTCTGGAAGAAGAAAAGCAAAAAGAATGCTTAGCACTCTTTAGTTCCTTGGTAATCTGAAAATATCGACGGCAGAAAGGTTAATTGACGTAACCAACATTTTATCGATTTTCACTTTTTGATGCCATTGTACTTGAAGTTTATATATTATGAAAATTTGAAAGTTTACCCCCTTAAAATACCTATTGTTTTTCCCGGAAGTCCAACCAAAAATTGATGTAAGGATGGAAAATCCGACGTTTTCTTAATAAAATGCGGGTTACTCCCTTTAACCCGGGCGTATCCAATGTTTTAGTTTTTATTTACTATGAAAAATTATATGGTTACGTCAAATAGCCTTTCCGTGTTTTAAGCGTCGATGACACAGGGCTAGTTTACAAGCTGCTATCTGGGAAATTCACCATCTGTTAGTAAACTCGCCCAGTGTCATCGTCACTTGCTAAAAAAAGTTGAAAGGTCGTCAACTTTACTCGCCTACACGCTTGCTCCGCTTGCTCGTGATTGGTTTATTTACGTTTCCAACATGGCTTCCGATAAACAGCTGATTTCGACTGTCAAAAATCTGAAGAATTTAGTTCACGCAGGCGTCGTTATTCTTGTTACTGGCGCTAAAAGCGACCTCAGTTTCCCACGCTTCTGAGCGAGTGGACAGTTTTGTGTGTCATCATGACAATCTCACTCGCCGATTTACCCGCTTTTAAAACTTAGTAGATAGTAGCTTGTAACTCACCGTGTGTCATCGAGGCATTAGGAAATATTTTCGCTCACGGTAAACGGCTGACTAAAGTGTTAAGTTTTATTTGGTTACAATCCTATGAGTTGTGCCATATCGAAAGTTTTCAGTAACATCATTTTGTAAGTTTAAAAACTTTATTAAAAGTTGAATACTACCACAGATTTGAAGACTTTTATTTTGTGGAGAACGTTACACTGTTTTAATCGAAAATGCGTCACGCTCAAACATCGTGTTATTGCATCCCGCTTTGGCGTTCAGTGGCGCATCCGACCGATTTTTTTTTTTTTTTACTTGAACTCCACACAGGAGGCCCTGAGGAAAATAATTTCCCTCAAGGCCTATGTCATCTTTGGGGATGCTGTGTAGGGTTTTTTTTAGGAAAGGAAGGAGAGGAGAGTTCTGGGAAGGAAAAAGTGTCTAGATCACAATCCATTGAAGAGTTCTTTGATCGGTCGGCCACCAGCCTGAACGATTTTGGTGTACAATTTTTTAAAATTTTTAAAAAAATTTTTCGATATGTTTTTTTAAATTTTTTAGTATTTTTATTTAATTATGTTTGTAAAAACTTCTATTCTATAACTATTTAAAAAAAATAAGTGATGCATATAAATAAAAGTAATGATATACAAGGTGTCCGAAAACTCGTAGTACAAGTGGGAAACTGGGGAATCCTCATCACATTTGGAGTCGATTTTGTGGTATAATTTTTTTTGATTTGAGCTTTCGTTTTCGAGTAAATCGAGTCAGAAGTTGATTTTTTTTTTGGTCAAATTCTTATAAATTATTACTGACGTTCATAGTACCTAACTAATAAAAACTAATTAAAAGAAAACAAACAAAGAAATCCGGATTTAAAGCATTATTTTGAAATTATCCATAATTTTATTCCGTGTAGTACGGTCGTTTCATGGTTAAAAACAGCTGTTCATTATTTTCGCGCTTCCAAGTCAAAGTGCAATGCGAAATTTGCTGTCCCTTTCTGCGCTCGGTTCGATCAACACAATAGAAGGGGTAAGCTACTAAGCCGAATGGCTTGGCCTTGAACTGTGAACTTGCGAACCAAATTCTGTACGGAAGCAAGTCCAAAAAGGTAAATGTTCAGGAGATGTTGTATGATAGATAACAAAAAAACTAATTATTAAATCAATTCGTTTTGTTTTAAAAAGGAGCAAATGAATCGAAATTTTTATAGTAAAGCCTTTAAAAATAATTGTTTAAAAAAAAACGCAGACTTGAGTCAACTTTTCAATTTGGGAGGCGGGAATGGGTACCGCCGCCCCGGGAACCTTTATTGGATAACCAACACCTCTGCCATAGGTCACCCCAAGTGGTTCGCTACGTTTGGTGATTTAGCAGGGGTGCCGGGTTCATGGGGTGAGGTTTGTCTAGGTCTTGCAGGCGGATGACCAGGACATGCTGAACTCTAGATTCCTACCCACCCCTTAAACCCTTTTCCTTCCCAGAACTCTCCTCTCCTTCCCTTCCTTAAAAAAACCCTCCACACAGCATCCCCAAAGATGACATAGGTCCCGAGGGAAATTATTTTCCTCAGGGCCTCTTGTGGAGCTCATGTAAAAAAAACACAAAAACATGGACTTGAGTCCTACTGCCTCTAAATGAAGTGGACTATTTTGTTATGACATGTGGTGTATTATAAAAGGAATAAAGTCCATGGTACACCCTTCTGCTTCTAAGATAGTTGTTGCATCATGGTACTTGCATCCACATGCAATTTTGAAAATCGTATTTTTTCTTCATAATGGGACTTCCATCTTTCTGCCACTGATAAACATGATAATTTACTTCAAGTAAATTATCATGTTTTACTTCACGTAAAACGTATTTACTTCAAGTAAATTATCATCAAAAACTCATTTCTTTAAATTTCGGACTTGGACCGTTTTATCCTCGGGAACGGAAATAAAAATGGTTGCTGTTGTTAATATTTCGCGTCGAATTCATTCAAAAATACAAGGAATGTGCCGCAGAGTCCCCGCATGCGTCTCATTTTAGCACCGTTTTAAAAAACGAAACAGCGCTAGTTCACTCGAGTTGTATGCAAACAGTTCCGTGTTCTGGACCGCCCAATTAGTTTGTATTTACGCTTTGACGTGGGATGTTCTTTTCATTTAACTAACTAACTAATTAGATTAAACTAATTCGGTTCAAAATCAAATGTGTGTTTTATTTTTATTTGAAACGTAAATAATAGTGCGTTATTAATTATAGCGTAACATTGTGACTCATAAGTTATTTTCTTTGTGTGATTAATTGTGAATGAAATTAATTGAATTATTAGTTAGTGAGTAATCTGTTATTTATACCAGGGCGGGAAAGCGGTGGGTACACTCCAATGTCGTTGATGATAGTTGTGATAAAGTTGAACAATTGGTGACAAATGTTTGTGATGTGTTTTTGGATTTGAAAACATTGCAACCAGATGCAGAGCTGCCACACAACAAAATAAATAGGTACGCTAATTATTATTTATGCATTAAACCGCTTACTCGTTAATACGTAAAACTTTTTATCCAAACAGTTAGATTTAGCTTTATTATTACGAAAAGTGAGTATTTATGTCAGGGGAGACCAAAAAACATGCAAAAAATATGCATTTAACATTTAAATTTGTTAAAATTTCACTTGCGCGGTAACGCCATGTTTATTCATTGTTTTTATTTTAACATTTCATCAATGCTGCCAATCATAGAAAAAATATTTTTGGGTAAAACAAAGTGAATGCATCATTGACAAGTTTGTACCTGTATTTATAACAGTAGAACATTGAAAGAAATGTATTAAAATAATTACACAAACCCGCTAGACAAACCCTGCGTAGCCAAACAAACCATTCAAAACCTGGGATGTTTTTTAAAAGTATGATGAAAAGCGAGTTTATTTTAGAGAATTTATTTTATAAGATTGGTACTTCCGACAAATGTCATATTTGATTGTCTATTAGTTAAAAAAGGAACATTCCGTATTATCCGTGCATCAAACTTCGACAACACGAACGTTCCGTGTTATCCGTGAGGTGGACTAACTGCATATTTACCCGCTAATTAACCATATTGTAATGCCTAGAAGAGGTGTGAGAATAAATTATTAAGATGAAAATAAATAAACTATGGACACGAAAAGAGATTTAGCAACTTATAAATAATTTTAGAATAACATCTTCCATCTGTCATCATGACATTTCCGCTTTTCAAAAATTTTAACCCTAAAAAGCCGAAATTTTTTTTAAATATTTTTTTTTTCTTAATTTTAAATTTAAAAATGCTTAAATTGAAAATCTTTATGTTTATTTGGGTTCTCTATGTGATGTAGGTTCACCAGTTTTCCGCTTGTACTACGAGTTTCCGGACACCGTGTATAATGATATAATGACAACGTTATTTAAATAGAGCTTAAAAAAAAAATGATGTGCATAACTCTATTTCTGAAAAAATGTCAGTTGCGAGCTGTCAACTTATTGCATTCGATATGAAAAAAACGGTTTTTAACCTCCAGGCGGCGGGAATAATCTTTAGTTATTTCAGCGAACTTGCCTCTCACGCGGGAGCCAACTATAGTTATTTCTGGGTTTGAATCCTTGCTGTTTCGTGTACATGCAAGATAGAGGGCCAAATTCTACATGTAAAAATTCTCCAGTCATATCTCTAGCGACATCTATCTAAATTTATCCCGAAATATTATTTGTTTATTCTCAGGAACCATTTAAAGCCAAGGAGACAGAATTTCCCCGTCAGTTGATTTGAATCTCGCGCGTCGGTACCAACCATTACTAATCTCGCTCAGTCGCAGTAGAACAAACAAAGGCGCTTCAATAGAACACTGCGCCGATTGTTCAATTTTTGCATTTTTTCATTCAGTTACGTACATCGATTCGATTGTTTTAATTTGTGAAAATAAAAATACTTTTTTCGCATTTAGGTACATTATGGTGTATTAGTGTTCGTTACTCTTAATATTTAGCCTTGTTTAACTCAATAAAACTTTTATTCGTAATTATTTATATTATAATATTCAAAATGTCACGGGGTCTTAGTGATAAAGAAATTTTTGAGAGCGTGTTAGATTTAGAATCAGACTTAGAGTTGGATAGTGATGGTGAATCAATTTTATTTGATATCGGTGATGGTGATGATGAAGTTCAAAGTGAACACAGTGTAACTCTTCCCAGTACCAGTGTGCCCGGTACCAGTGCATCCGATACCAGTGAACCCGGTACTTCAAGCATCCGTGAAAACGCATCTTCGACAAACAGTGACATTTTTTCATCATGGGTGTCGGGTCCATTTATTCCGGTCTTTCATGAATTTGATGACTTTTCGTCAGGAATCACAAACATGTCATTGACAAAAGATTCATTAGAGGTAGATTTTTTTGAACACTTTTTGAATCTAGAAATAATGGAGAAAATGGTTCTAGAATCCAACAGATACTATAGAGCTACAGTTAATCAAATATCATTAACTCCCAAATCTCGACTCCGTCAATGGAAAGATACATCAGTGCCTGAAATGTATATATTTTTTGCAATAACTATGCTGATGACTAGGGTTTCTCACATATCGATCGAGGAATATTGGACAACGGATCCTATTTTAGCATCTTCTCAATTCGGAAAGATTATGCCAAGAGATCGATATCAGATTCTTCTTCGAATGCTTCATTTTTCTGACCCTGCCACACAAACCCCCGGAAACAGACTTCATAAAATAAAACTTTTGGTTGACCATTGCAGAGAAATATTTAAAAAAACCTTTATCCCTTACCAAAACTCGTGCATTGACGAAAGCATAATCGTGTTTAAAGGGCGTTTGAAATTTAAGCAGTATATCCCTAGTAAACGTCATAGGTTCGGAATAAAATTATTTGTACTATGCGACATTACCACGGGATTTGTATTAGATTTTATTATATACTGTGGAGAAGGAACCGACATCCACGACGGGCAATGTTTAGGTGTTTCTGGAGCAGTGGTAACCACATTACTCACAGATTATTTTGGCAAAAATCACACAATATGGATCGATAATTGGTACACAAGTCCAAAACTACTTAAATTCTTACACGATCAAAAAACAAACGGTTGTGGAACAGTAAAAGCAAATAGAAAGTGAATGCCTAAATTTAGTAAGTTTAAAAAAGGTGACCATGAATCCAAACATACAGGCCCCTTGTTAGCCCTCAAGTGGCATGATAAACGAGAGATTCATTTGTTAACAACTGTGCACGATGCTTCTTTTGCAGAGACTGGAAAGTGTGATAGAAATACAGGCCTACCAATTAAAAAACCGAAGTGTGTACTAGACTACAATAAATGTATGGGTTCGGTTGATAAGGCTGACATGATGTTGAGTAATCTAAGTTGTATGAGAAAATCCATAAAATGGTACAAGAAGGTTGCTTTCCATATTATTGATTTATTCTTACTAAATGCACACATTCTTCATAAAACAGTTTCCGAAAAGCAAATGACCTTGACTCAATTTCAATACGCAATCATTAAGGGTATTCTCAAAATATATTTAGAAACTTCACACCGATAGATGGCGTTAATTTCAATATTATCGAATAAAACGCTTTCTACACGTTATGATTTTTAATATTGGGATGAATTATTGGTTTGCGGCCGTACATAAGGTATAGCAATCTGTTTAAATAGTTTTTTATACCTATAACTTTATAATATTAGAAAACGGCTGAAAAACACACAGTTTTACTACAAAATTAACACGTAAAAAATACATTTGCTAGAACCCCGCGTGCGATCATACAGAATTTTTTTTACCCAACCGAAACATATTTGCGATAAACAGTGCATTTCGTAAATTTAACGCCAAAACGTACTAGTTCAAAAGAGACGGAAGACTAGAGTTTGTTGAATTTAGTAAATTAAATCAACACCCGGGGAGATAGAATAATTTATAAAAAGGGTCAGCTGAGTTAAAAGAGCATATATTGCGGTTGCTGGCGTTAACTGGATCTTTTTTATAAAGACCGCTTGCAAGACTTACTTTTCGGTCAACAATGTTCGGGCTACAGAGTCCGTATTACATGGTTCCAGAAAACTGTATTGTATTTTTTTCCAGTGATTTATATTTTTTCCAACGAAAAGTTGTAAGTTTTATGGAGGTTTCCGTAAATATTATGTGTCGCTGTTGAAAATTTCGCACTCCTTCAATGCCACCTGTAGTTTTAATAGCCCTTTTCAGCGTGTAAAATTAATGAATTTCGACGTAGATACTTATCGCTTCTACAGAAAAACGTCAACAGTGGGTACTTTTTTCTTGTATGGAAGTTGTTTCTCCTTCAAAATAATGCACCACCTATTATAATTTTTTTTATGTCTTCCCTTCACGAAAATTCTTCGAGATGTATCAGTAGCATCACTTGCTCAATGAAGAACGTTGTAGTACAAATTATATTTTGAAATAATTTAAAGTGCTTGCCCACTTAAGAGCTATTCCGGTCATTTAAAATTATCCTCGATAGGTATTGAACCAATGTCTTCTGTTCCACTCCGCGCTCCCCTCAGGGGAACTGAGCGAAAGGGACAACTGCATATCGGGCCGAAAATACCTAAATAAAATCGTCAAAATCGATGTTTTGTAATCCCCATTTTTCTTCTCCAAAACTGGATCAATTTTTTTTTTTTTTTCACTAACTGTATTAGAAGAAAATATTCTATGTCGGTACGTTTTGCTTTTTTTTTCAAAATACATTGTTTAGTTTGTATACTGAACGTCTTTTGACGGCGTTTAAACTAGGCAATTTTATTCATTTTTGGAAGGTCCTAACTTCTATAAGAAGTAAATTATCAAAAAAGCAATACGTACCGACACGCTAATGGTCAGTATCTATATTATGTAAGCTTGCTCTTTGCTCTAGGGTCAAAATCCAGAGAGATAAATGGGGAATACGTTTGTATGGAAAAAACGCCGCTGGTATTTCCTCTTAAAGACCTCTAAAAAAGTGGAGTAATTTTAATCACTTTTAAACATTTAGTTACTATAATGGTGTTCAATGAGATCGCGAAGTCAGTGTAAGTATAATATAACATAAGACCTGTGCCTGACGCAGCTATAAAAGATGTGGCTTGGCGTATTTCCGCATATCGCTCGTCGTACATTCCCAATGGCGAGCAATATGCTGAAATAGGCCTAGCCACATATTTTATCTGCGCGTGTGGTACCGCTTTAAGTGTTATATTACATGAAATTAAACAACTTAAAATACATATATTTTTTATTTGTGTTTAAGTGATATTAGTTACACTAAGTATTGGATAAAATCAACATAGTTTTATTGTGATATTACTCTGAATCAGAATAGAACGGTAATAAAAATAATTTTTCGCAAATTAGCGGGATAAAATGCGCTTAAATCGCCAGTAACTAACTAACTAACCATCACGCCGTTTCTCCGCAGGGGTAGGCAGAGAGGACGGACCGCCAAACAACTCGGTCTTGGCACACACTCTTTACCTCATTCACATTCATACATCGTCTCATACACACTCTTCTATTATTCTGACTCTTGACATGGCCCGACTCAAGTATCTGATTCACTTGATCGTGCCATGTCTTCCTCGGGCGTCCTTTACTTCTTCAACCATTCACATTGCTACTAGCCTCAAATAGCCAATAATCGTTTTTTGTGAAAAATCACCTCAATGGCGCTGTACAAATAAATATATAAATGAATTAATATTACTGGCTTACAACAAAGATTTACAATTATAACTAGTGACTTTCATATAAGACTTATAGCTTGTGAATTATGTTACTGGCTAACAACCACGATTTACAATTATAACAAGTGACTTACATCTAAGCTCAAATATGATTGCAAACGCTAGTTTTTTTCTAATACCAGGCCTCATTTTACTGACAACTTTTCAGTTTAATTTCAATAAAAAAACTAAATGCTTTATCGTGTTTAACGGGCTTTTCCCCCAACGACGCAAGCTGTATGTACCCTCGTACGTGTTTGCTTTTTTCTATGTTTGTCAAAAGCGATGAATGAGTGATATCTGTCAAAAGGTTAGGATCTGTTACTTTATATGTGTGCAGCTAATTTATCACACTAACAAAGTGGTGAGTATTGCTATATCTGAGAAATGGTTTCTCGTGTGCTCAATCCAGGACACATTTACAACTTCAATATACGTAATAAAAATAAGTTTGTATTATGATTTTGCTAATAGGTAATAATAAATTAATAATAATATTATTATGAGACGATGTAGGAATGTGAATATGACACGATAGTGAAGGGTAAAAGAAGTCGGAGACGCCCGAGGAAGACATTTCAATTTGAGTGGCGGGTTAGGCTACCGCCGCCCCGGAAACCATTTATTAAAAAACCAACATCTCATACGTCACTCCAAGGGGTTCATTATGTTTGATGACTTAGCAGGGGTTCCCAGGAAAGGGCGCGAAGCGTGATGGTTACACAGTAAATAAATAAATTAGATGATAATTAAAGTAGGTACCTAGGAACCTACCTAGCAAATGTTTGTGAAAATAATAAGTATTTCACTCATTCTGGGATTCGTTTCTTCCCAGAGTATTTGTAATTTTTATAAAATGCATGCCTAATGTTTTAGAATAATGCAAAACTGTGTTTGAGAAAATTGTGTTATTTATTTATTTTTACAATAGCTACAATAGGAAAATAATTTCCTCCAGGGCTTATGTCACCTGTGTGGATGGTCTTAAAAGAAAGGAAGGAGAGGATGTTCTGGGAAGGAAAAAGGCATGCGGCGTGGCTAGGTATCTGGGGTCAGTGCAGTGGGTCCAGGAGTGACGGACGTATAAATCCATCCCTCTCACTGTGGAGCAAAGCGATGGGTCAAGAGAAGAGTGCAGGAAGCCTCAAATGGTCTCCCTCAACCAGTCCCTCCCGATCGGATTTATGGAAGGCTAAGTACCTCTAACTACCTATATCACTGTGTCTTGAGGTATTTTTTCGCAGAAACCAAGTGAATCAATTATATTATTTGAGAACGGTAACACGAAATAACAGTAGAGAAGACTGAAAAATCACGTTATGTGACAGAATGTAGATACCCGCGCAGTTTGATCTACCTATTCATTTTATTGTTTAGTAAATCGCAACAACAAAATAACTAGGCAAGTCTACCTACCTAGTGATAGTTACAGATTTATGAAAGTTCTAAACTATTACAGCGGCCCTTGTTATCATTATGTAGTTAGTTTTGCCACTTTTACTGCGTGTCTCGACCACAAATATTCCCTGCGCACAGAAACAATCATAAAAAATCAGAAAAGAAACTTGACATTTTTTCAACAAATATAATATCAAACTACCACACCATAGGAATGTGCTAAATGCGTTCACGAGACGTGCATAATCGGGATCGCTCGCACATAAGTTTGTCGCCTTCTAACATGCGGATACCTATCCCCGCGCCCCGCGCCGGGTGTAGCGGAGTTTAGCTACCCGTGTCTAACGTAAATCTGATGAAAAATAATTACTTTTGTTAATGTAATAACTTCGTTATTATAAGTCATATAACAGTGAAATTTTTGTTTGCGTAAATTTCATTATTAGTGTTATTTTTTTGTACTAAAATAAATAACATACTATCTGTAGTTTTCGAATGCGGTTGAAAAACAGATTGTATGAGAATTGTCGCTTCTGTTTCACCTTAAACAACTTTTGGAGAAATATCACATACCATCAACACGAAATCAGCAATCATCCGATAGCCCATTACGTTTGGCTGCCAAAGAATTGGCGAATCATATGCCCGGTTTTGTCCCCCCTACAAGTAAACGGTCAAATCCATGTCGTCAATGCCATGTTTGTGCAAATACAACACTTAGAGTTAAGGCTAAAAAATTTACACGTTACATGTGCTTAGAATGTAATGTTGCATTGTGTGTGGTTCCGTGTTTTAAAGATTACCATAATAAAAATAATTATTAACAAAAAAACTATGTGCCAAAGTGAATAAAAAGTAGTTTAAAATATGTTTATATAATTAATGTTAACACCTTGTTTGCCGCTCGTGCACCGGTGTGTCATGAGATTTTACACGCGATTTTGACCCTTATGTATAAAGAAAGTGTATGAAGAACACGGTCAGAATCGCTTGCTCTATTATCGCCCTTTACCATAGCGAAACCTGCAATGCGCCTAGTCACTCCAAATAATTTATATTAATAATTTACCGGAGCGCGGGAGTGTGCGCAGTTCTTGCGCATGCGCGGGAAAAATATGTTTATCTACGATTTTGACCCTTTGACCCTACGAATTTGTAAAGGACAGTGTCAGAATCGCTGGACACAAAGTGTCATTTCTGCCGTCGGGTGCCGCGTCGTAATTGGTGGAGCTTTTTGCTGGCCTACCCCGGCAAACAAGAGGTTAAAAATGAGAAAAAAAGTTAAATGTAGTACCTAAGGGTGATGTGGTTAATAAATTTTAAAGTGCGCATAAAATATGCCCATGTGTGTAAAAATACTTCGTATTATTATGACAGCAAAACAGTTTCTATGTTTCGACATTTCGGCGCATTGATCGGTCCTTTGTAACATGAGACGCGCGGCAGACCCAGGCAGACGTAAGTATCAGGCAACATAAAGATAATTCTGTAATGTTTACGTCTGACTTTTGTTGAATAATTTTTGTTTATATTAACACCATTCTAAAATGACATTTGGGATTATTTATGGATAGTTAAAGCATGGACGAGTTTATTGACCTGAATTCAAACAAAGAACAATCATTTAAAATATATCTAATGACGGTTTTAAAAAGTAATGTTGTTCGGCTCGATCAAAATATTAAACGTGCCGCGTAGTAGTGTCGGCACACGCACATTTTAACGCAGCCTAGAGGTTAAATGAATATTTTGCCGTACCTCCCATTACAAAAATATATTTTTAATTTAAATTTGGTTACATCAACTAATTGTAAGTCTGATTCCCTTCGAAGAGGGTTACACCATGGTTTTAGGAGCTACAAATAACACAAAAGAGGTTACGCCCTTTTACCTTTCCGTAAATTAATCGCACACCGAACTCTCATACTAGTATTGTTAGTTACATTCGTAAAATTTTCTCAAAAAAGAATGGATGTAACCACCAAAATCATCATTTTTTTTAAATAATTACATAGAAATAATTATGTTGGTAGAAACATAAACATTATTCTGTGTTCATTGTAAAAATCAACGAGATAGGGGTTACCATTACTATTTTCTGAAAATTTTATTTTGTTTTTTCGACTTTCCCGAAAGTAGAGGATTTGCTGGTTATGTCAATTAGCCTTTCTGCCGACGATATCAACAAGAATGAAGTATACATACAAATTCTTCAGTAGATTTAAAAAGAAAACCTGTCAAAACCAGAGGAAATCTTTTATCCGTATGTCCAAAAGGACAGAGGAACTTGAAAAAGGAGAAGGGCCCCAAGTAAACACAATCGAAGAAAGGGACTACAAACCTTTGAGAGCTTCCCCCGTTAGAGGAAATTCCCGGCATAATT
This sequence comes from Limnephilus rhombicus, assembly GCA_929108145.2. Taxonomy (NCBI): domain Eukaryota; kingdom Metazoa; phylum Arthropoda; class Insecta; order Trichoptera; family Limnephilidae; genus Limnephilus; species Limnephilus rhombicus. The sequence goes on from OV815276.1 coordinate 52,723,719, forward strand.
CGAAGAATAAAAGGAGAAACAGTTCCGGGGACGGACCAGCTTGTGGTCGAACTATTTAAACTGCACCCACAGAACTAGTGGATGAAATTAGATTGGCACACCACTAGACTACTTTACATTATGACTATTGCACCGGCAATGATCTATGAACTAAAAGTTGTCGCTCTCACCAAAGCCAACAGATCAAGATTACGAAGATACGAACGATACATCCTGAAACAAATGCTGGAAGAGTCTTTGAATGCGCCTAAATATACCTTGTCTTAATATACTTTGGACATGTATTAAGACGAAAGCCGTCGCATCTATTAACAGCAGCTTGGAACTACTCTGCAGGTAAACGTAAAATTGTAAGACCTACCTATATGTGGAATGACTCTTTACAACATGACATGAGCTACTACAACTAAACGCCGGAAGAATGGAAGGAAATAGCTAAAGACAAAGTTCAAGAGTCAATCAGTGGGAAACTGGAGGAGGAACAAGAAAGCAGAAAGAAACTACGTGGATGGGGAGGAACTATGTAAGGGGGAAAAAATAATATCAACCCATCCCATTCCGGCCGAACCTAATTTCCAATATTGGCTCATTAGGTTGCCATTATACCGGCTAATTAAACTTCAACTTTCCATCCATCCTTAGAGCATGTGTTCCAGTCTTAACAAATCAGTGCCCCCCTGGTGTACCGGTCTCACCGGGACAGGAGTGCTCCTGGCCGGGGTGGTCATATCTTATTGTATACTAGCTGACCCGGCCACGCGTTGCTGTGGCTAATAAAACAAAACGTCATCTACTGTATGGTTATCCAACCTTTATAACCACCGCCGTCTTTGAGTTTATCGCAAAGAGACAGACAGATGCCGCGGAGGACTTTTATTTATAATATGTAGAGATGGTGTGAAAGATTATAATAATGTGCATGAAATGCTTGAGGTAACTAACGTTTTTAAGTTGATAAGGATTAATGCTGTATCCTTCTAAATAACTTTTCAATTACCGCAATGTACGTGACCATTTTTTCAGAAGATAGAATGGGTATAGTAAGCTATCGGTAAAAGATAGATGTATGCTTTCGTGGACTTTTTTGTAGATGTATAAAAGAGGAATATCCCACCATGCATTGTTTTGTTATACCCACGGACATATGAATATATCTGGACCTGCCCTAAGTGATAAAAACGTAATATTTCCCCCTCCCCATGGAACCGGCTATAAGCTCCGCCTTGGCGCCAGCTCGCTCCATGGGGAGGGGAGAGAATCTAAAATATGTGACGTCATCATTCTTGTTGTGACCAGCGCGAAAGTAACGTCTATACGTTTTACGAAATATCACGCCAAAAACGGCAGCTTGCGCTATACATTATAGGTACATATTATATAGACATAGCGAATGTGGGCGGTTCTCCAGTGTTCTCGTCGCTGGTTTTAGGGGTAAGCAAATTATGAAACATTTGTAATAGTGTTTTAACTAAACACGGCAACAAAATATTGCTATGTGTATTGGGGCGAGTCTTTTTGCGGCGAGCATTTGGCCTTAGCAAATATGTTATTATCGTGGCAAGCAATTCGCGCTCCCATGTAAAAAGGTCTATTCATTCAAAGCAGATTTTGCTTTTAAGAACTAAATGGTGATATTGTAATGCGAGATGCCTATTTACTGTCAGATTGATTGTATAACGAATCACAGTCATCTTTCCCCTCTTCCCCCTTCATAGTTTGGTTTTACCCCCTCGTCTGTATCTTCTGGTCTATTGAATTCTGATGTCTATGGTTATACCCCAAATGGATTAGGCAGCGTTTTCGATGAAAGCTACCGGGCGGCTCGATTTTTTCTGACACTTCTAACAATTATCGTGATGTTTCAACCAATTTACACAAATCCTTGACAAATTACACACCTAAACCTTCCTCACGAAACACTATCTATTGGTGAAAACCGCATGAAAATCCGTTCAGTAGTTTGAACTACTGAACGGATTTTCTTTCTGTCTGTCTGACAGACAGACGACGCGGGGGACTTTAATTTATAATATGTAGAGATTTCAGGAAGCAAAAAAGGTATTTAAAAAAAGTTGAAAGGTCAAAATGAGTATTTTTGTGTACTTATTTTAGTAACAATACAAGAATTTACATAATATAGTTATTTTTGTGTCTTTCTCTTGCCTACAGGTACAATGCGTTTTACTTCTTTATCTCTACACTCTATTTTATGGACCACTATTAGTTTATTGTTTTATATTATTATACAACAATGCATTGACCGACAGCTGTTGAGTTTTTATTACGCTCTTGAATTTTATAAAATAACACAGAAAACTAATACTAATAATAAAAAACTAATTTTATTTTAAGATTTTATTTATTTATGAAGTTGGAGAATTAAATTAAATTAACCCATCCGCATATCATTATTTTGAAGAAAGTATGTACACAAATATACTAATTTAATTTATCCCCAAAATCATAAAAGTAGCCCCGCCCGGAGGGGATGTGACATGGTTCGTCAAACTGTGGCGCGCTAAACTTAGGTATTAAATATGATACAAAAAACAGAAAACAGTATTATCACTTACCAGAAGAAAATCTTTGCTGAAAACTTGGTCATTTTCAAAGTATTAGTTACACAAACACATTGGTGAGTAGATTGGTTCTTGACACACATTAAATTTATATAAGTTTTGGTTCACAAAAAAAACTGTTCGAGTACATATTATATACAAAGCACATTTTAATTCACAACAAAACAACAAAAATAATACTAATGAAACTTTAATTAACTTATAAACTTAGGTTCTTTTGCGTGTGATAAATTTTAAAGCATTCCGGCATATGCAAGGCTACTCCACAACGTTCACACTCCCATCTGCTAGTGCTCTTTTTCTTTTTTGCGGAACATACTCTGCATTGGCGTTTGGCAATGGCGTTCCCTTGTGCAGTCACAGGTATAGGTCGAGCAAAGTGTGCCCAATGGGCTGCCTGAAGTCTCATTTCACTGTCAGCCGCAGGACGCCCTATTCTGGCGTAAGCTGGTAATTTTACTCTTTCTATAAGTTGCTCTGCCACTATCAGCCGAAATTGACAATACTTCAAATTCTTTTTGGAGATTTTTTGTATAAGCAGTATGAATTGAAAAGACACATCAAGGATATAAGAAAATATATTTTTATACCCTTTCAAGTATCGTCGCATCAATGGAAACGAGGCAAGTTGTTGGTCCATTTTATCTACTCCCCCCATACCTTTGTTATATTCAACAACAGGTAATGGTTTCATCACTGTAGCTGTTGATCTTCGTTTTCGTGTTGAAGTCATTTCAGCAGAATCATGCATCGTGGATAAAATGCAAACTGGTTTTTTATCTTGCCATTTCAATGCCATCATTTTGTGACTAAATTGAGCTTCAACTTCACCCTTTTTCAGCTTTAATGTTTTGAAATGGGGCGACATTTGTTTTCTATTCGTTCGCACTATTCCTAAAACATTCATCCCTCCTTCTTGTAAACGTTGGTAAAGCAGTGGCGAGGAATACCAATTATCAAGAAATAATGTGTACCCTTTGGAGAGATAAGGTGTCATCAGCTCCATGACAATAGCATCTGAAGATGGCAATTGAGCATCTCCAATTTTTTTCCCCGCGTAAATACGAAACTGAACACAGTACCCACTGACAGATTCACAATTTTGTAGTATTTCAAACCAAAACGAGCCCTTTTTGAGGGATTGTATTGAATAAATGAAAGTGCACCACGAAATTTCATAAGACTCTCATCGATGGCAATATCTTGTTCGGGAACATATAAATAAGGAAATTTTTCATTGACGTAGTCGATTACATATTTTACTTTATGTAAAAGATCCCTAGTATCCGCTGTAGCATTATCAACCAGATGTAGGTACTTACATATCTGAGTATATCGTTTGAAAGGCATTACTGATGCGAAAAAAGGTGTCTCAATGCTCTTTCTTGATGACCAATAAGATTGCAGGGTATCCTTTTTTACTTGCGATTGTAAGATGCACAGGGCAATATAGGCTTGTAGTTCATCACTAGTGGTGTCAAACCATTCAGTGCTTGCAGCACCCTTTTCTCCGGCGTATTTATTTGTCTGCGTGGTCAAGAAATCCCAAAAATCCTTCTCCAAAAATTTATCAAATATATCAATACATCTTATTTCTTCTGGCAAATTTCTGGTAATGGATTGATGAATTTTGGCTTGGCACGATGATTTGATTTTGGTAGGAACATCAGTAGGCGGGCAAGTAGGATTCCACTTCCATGATTCCAGATCCACTTTTTGCTTTTTTGGGGGTCGAGCCTCAGATTCAGTTTGGGAATCATCACTTTCAGATGATTCAGACTCTTCAGTCTCGCAACCAGGATCAATGCTATCTTCAGAATGACCCTCAGTATCACTGTCCGATAAAAGCAATTTAGAAAGAATTTCATCCTCTGATAAATTATTTTGTAACCTCCTGCTCATTTTGATAGATTTTAAACACTAACTACTTAACTTTTTAAATGTAAATCACTCTAAAAAAAGACACCAGTAGGTATAAAAAAGTTTTGATAATTTCACTAACACAAAACAGTTTAAAATATATTACGTTCCTTATAATAGTATAATGGTTTTTATTTTGTACCCGAAAAAACGAGATAATATAGAAATAATCTACGCAGAAAAGGGTAACACGCACTAAACAGTTTAATTTTTGTGGTAAATATTAGTTGAACCAATCAGAACGCGCACGCGCGACACACTCACATGTACTTTTGAAACGTCAAAAGCGTTCAAATTCAACCGACATAATAATAAACTGTCTCAAAAAACTACAACTATTGCCGTTTTAGCAATAAATACGGTACTAATAACTATTACGCACGTAATTACTCAAGTGTCTAGATCAGAAATCTGATAAATTGTCGATAAAACTCGAAAATAAAACCCCGAAAAACATTACGACTGCGGTGTAAACATTCGAATTTCAACTGATGTTAGTTGATATTTTTAATCAAAGGGCTGATTCTTTCCTCATAGTGACATCTTTTGTCAAGTTCCGTAAATAAGTTTAAAAATAATATGAAATAATCTTCAACCAATAATTACCAAAAGTTTTCTCTACTGATTTATAGATGTCACACAAAAAAAGTAACGGTATAATATGATCTACACACGGGCGGAGGAGTGGCTAAAACCGCCAACGTTTGGCGGCCGGTATGCTAGCGTAAAATATTACAAGCCGCCATATCTTGGCGGCTGATATGCCGATGGGTTAAACAAAAAAAAATTATAACAATGATATACAAATTAAATAAAATATCTTTAATTTTGTGGGTGATTTAAAGTAATGGAGGTGTATTAATTACAAGTAATAACACTTTTTTTTTTTTTAAATAGGCAATTCACCCTAAAAAGAGTGCTTTGCGTAATAAGCTTAATTTATTCCGTGCCAATATGACAATGTGTAAATACTCCATACTCTACTCCAATTGCTTGACAAGAAGTTAGAAGAATTCAAAATACAATTTCTCGAAATCATCAGAAACGAATACAAAGAAGAAAAAAAAAACGAATACAAAGAGACAAGGAAATTATGCAAGGCATCACTTTGAATTTTGAATTGAATGTTTTGTGGATTAATTTTGAGCTATCGTATATTTTAATCACCGAAACACATTCCTAGAACAATAAACTATGTATCAAAACATTACTTGCGTTAATTTGGTAAATTGATAGGTTTTACGATGTTTTTGTCAAGTATCACGCATCGGATTTCGATAGTTTGAATCGTGGCCAATTTGACATTTCGATTACACAGATAAATCATTTAAAAATATTCTAATGTCGCCAGGTGAATGAAACTTGTGGCTATATCATCAATGATGTTGGCGCAAGCGATTCTGACCTTGTCCTTCAAACAAATTCTGTACACAGAAGGGTCAAAATCACATTCAAAAATATTTTTTTCGAAATTTGTTTGGAAATTTCGAAATTTGAAAAAAAATTTCCGTGTCTGCATTACATAAAAATCATTGAGATTCTGGAAAGTAAACGATAAAACCCGACAAAGATCATCAAAAACATGAACAAAATGGAATTAAATATATCTAGCCCTAACCAAATGGGATAAGCTACCCGAGTCACCCCAAAACCTCTAGGGTGAAGATTGAAGGAAAACCATTGTGAAATTTAATTGCCGATAGCAAAAAGATGAAATCATGGCAGCAATCGGAATGAGGAGGGGTTTAACAGCTGAGGACATCAAAATTAATGGAAAACACCAGATTTATATTAAGAACACTTAACTTCTAAAAACCTGCTTTACAAAAGGGCCAGAGATTGTACTAAAATAAATACGAATTTTGCTGGATAAAAAACTGTAAAATCTAGATGAGATTCAAAACATTTTTGCATAAACTCTGATAATGACCTTGAAGAACTAAATAAATACAATGTTTCTACCAACTCTCAATGCTTAGAGCATAATATTAAGTAAGTTTTTAAATCCCGGCGCAAAAAGAGGGGTGTTATAAGTTTGACTGTGGCATCGTAGCTCCTAAGGGGCCATCCATAAATTATGTCACACCTTAAGGGGGGGGAGGGGAGTAAAGAAGTGTGACAAGGGTATGGGGAGGGGTCATGTTTGTGACATCACAGTGCACAAAACGACTGCAACACATGTGACTGCCACAAAAATATTTTCTCTATCCCATCACACCCCCTCCGTCGTGGTATCATCCCGTTGCATCCTCTCCGTGGTAATTGTAACCGTGACGATATTAAATGTTGTCGAAAAACCTTTAAATATTACCAACGATTATTTTTACATGTAAAATTGCAAAGTATGTCCCGTCACGCTGGGGGGTGACAGTGTGTGCCCCTAAACAAATGGACCGATTATGATGCGTTTTTTTGTTGTTTGAAAGCTGACATGATCTTAGCTACATGGTTCTTAGCTACAATTCATGAAAATCTGTTCAGGCCATATGTTCAAGGTCATAGGTTCTCTTTTGTGCGGGGGAATAATTAAAATTTTGAAAACTTTATTAAATTAACTATGGTTGCATGACAGCTCAACACAGGGCGAATCAGCGCACCTTAAAAGGGTGATTTGGGGGTCATTAAGGGTGCTGATAGACAAAATGAAGGAAAAAAATCTCATGACCTCTTTAACTTAGGTTTAGTTTCACTTTTCATGACTTTATAATGCTTTTCAAGGGTGTTGGTTTGCCACTGTGTTAAAAAGTCCGGTCACTGACTACAATCTACCTCACTTTGGTTACCAATAAATAATATATGTATGTTTACTAAAAAAATAATTTATTTCTGAATATTACTCTTGTGTGATTTTTTTTGTTGTTTTATATAATAATAATTATTATCTTGTATATATTATAATATTATAGTTTTTCATTTTTGTTTTATATAATTCTGTTAATTTCTTAACGCAAGGAGGAAATCTATAATTGGTTGTACTTTTATTCTCACAAGTTAATCTAATAAATGATAATATTCAACTGTTAATTTTCCAAAAATTAATAAATAAAATTCTTCTTTCTTTCCAGAAATGCATTAAAAGAAATTTTGGCGTACAAAAGATCAACGAGATAGAATCCAACGATGACTGGAAATGCTTTGTCTGCAATCCTAAACCTCTGTGGCTTCACAGGGCTCGCTACTGGGTCCTCATCCTCTACTGTAACTTCAAGAACAAGTAAGACTCGACACACAGTTACTAAATATTTCTCTAAGTATGATGAGCCACACTGTGTGTGTGTCTGTGACCACAACCCTAGACCTACAATTCTTGTTTTATTTTTGCATCGACACATTTTTAATTATTTGTATTTTATTAATTACAATTAAAATATTGATGACAGGAGCAAGAGAGACTTCATAATTCATCGAATACATCATTCGCAAAGATAATGAATCCTTCCACTTCAATTTATTATACTTACAATACTACTTCAGTGAGGTGAGGTATGTCCAGGTCTTGGCGGCGGATGTGCCTGCCCACCAGCTGGATAGGGAGAGGCCAATTGAGCAAAACCCTCTTACCTCTCCAGCCAGACTTGCTTAAATCATTGGATGGATTCATACGTCACTCCTGGGCACACTAATCTCTAGATTCCTATCCACCCCTCATAACCTTTTCCTTCCCAGAACCTCCCTTCCTTTCCCACACATCTCCAAAGATGACGTTAGGCCCTGAGTAAAATATTTTTTTTTGTTAATTTTGATTTGCCTTGTCTTATAGGAAAACTTGTGCTCATTCTATTGATGTGTAATGTATGTATTTGAAAAAATGTTTTGTTTTAATATTTTTTTTTTCAGGCAAGCTCAAGGCTGCACCGATAGCGCCGAAAAGGTGATCTTGCTTAGAAAATGCCAAGTGGACGAATCAGAATGTTGCAAACGCAACACCGGGAGGCAACGGAACAGTGCCCCCGCTATCATAGACAACAAGAAGAGGATAAGCGATGTGAAGAAGCCCATATTACCGGAAGTGAAGCTCCAAACCCCTGAACAGAAGAAAGCACTGTCAATTAATGAAGCTCGTCAAGCTATAAAGCGATTGGGTTCTCCAGTCAGCATCAAGAAGGTGACGGTCCCATCGATTCCTATCCAGCCTGTGCTCCCCATGCACACAATGACCAACATGAAAATGGCCATTCCCCAGATGTCCATGAACCCCATGGCGACCCAGTTTGGGGGTCCGCCCAAGAGGGTGCGCATGTCAGCCCCCGTGATAGCCCCGCAGGCCTTGCCCCCGCCGCTGGTTGCGCGCTTCAATGTTGTACCGAGCATGGTACGCCCCGAGAGGAAGCAGGGCCGCAAGTCCATGCCCCACATGAACATGTACAATGGATACGCGCCGCAGCAGCAGAACTACTCGGTGCCAGTGCGGGACCTCTACTCCAATGTCATCGTCAACGATAGCCTCAATCTCTCACTAGACAGCTTAACTCAGGTGACTTACTTTTATACAGTAAAATAGTTATTTTTATGTCTGTACATTTGTCATTAGTCATTATTCATTACTTTTCTTATTTTTTTCGTATGTATTGTGTGTGTTATATAAATGATTTTATATATCTTATATTTACGTAACTGGAATAGGTATTGTGTGCGTATAATTTATTTGTGTATTATTTTGTATTTATTATTAATCTCTTGGCCATTCCTGATTAGAGGTGGGCAAGTTCTGCATTTTGCCGGAGGCCTCCGAGACGTGTTTCCTTTCAAAAGTACTTGAGTTCTTAGAGCAGGTCCCGGGAGCCACTCCCAACTCGCGAATGGCTCGGACCGACATGCACGGGTTCGCACCTCGGAGCCCGAGCCCGTAAAAGAACACAGAACACGTAACCTGCTCCCGACTCGCGAATGGCTCGAACCGAGACTCATGGGTTCCACCCTAGCCGGACCTCAGAGCCGGAGTCGGCAAAAGAACTCAAACGCGCGACCTACTCCTGACTCGCGAGTGGCTCGGACCGAGACGCACGAGTTTGACGAATGCGAGTGGCTCGGTCCTCCGCGACTGCCGCGCCGAGCACCCGACTCGCGAGTAGTCAATTTGAAAAGGGAGTAGGAGTAAGATCCACTTCGCGTGGAGAATCCGAGTTTAAGAGCCCACTCCAGCTGAACCTACACATCGCTATTCCTGATGTATATGTTACTGTAAAAGCCCGTAAATTGGTAAATCTTAGGTTTTACCAGTAATTCAACCACCAGTAGTACCAACTTTCAATATTGGTAAATTTTAGGATTTACTGGAAAATTTTAAGATTTACTGAGTACAGGCTTTTACAGTAACATATAAAACAGATTTTGAACATAATAATACACGCAGTGTTCTTGTTGAAAGCCATTTGTTTTTAAACTGTAAATAAATTAATACATAAATTGTCTGAATGTCAATCTTTTACATTAATTTCCTTGATAAATTAATAACATGTTGAAATTGCTTGAATATTTTTAGGGGCTCGACATGCAAGCAATGCCGACCATGAGTTCCCAAGACGAAGACGACGCGGTGGTGTGCACTCCGGATCTGCCCATGGACACAGAGGAGGAAGAGGAAGAGGAACCGGTGGTCGCCAGCAAGCCGGATGATGACGTACAGTGCCTCACTCCCACACCCAAGATCGTCCCCAAGCCGCTGTCTGCCCTCACAGAACCCAAGCCGCGCCAGTACCCCGCAGTGCTCCCCTCCACAGCCTTCTCCAACATCATTCAGATGACGGAGAACGACGTCACCATTAACGAGGTCACCGGCGGACTCAAGTTCAAGGTGGATCCCTCCACCCTGTCTTCTAGTAAAATGTACAAACTACCCGACGGCCGCATATTTGCCGTTAACAACAATCCCAACATGCCGGGTGGATACTCAGCTACCATAGTGGCTATCGACGAAGCCAGTCTGGCCCGGAGCGGTATCGCACAGGGACGCTCGCAGAGACTGCAGCAGCGCCTGCAGCGACAAGCCAACAACAACAAGCCCAGCCCATCGCAGCCCCCCAAGCTGCATAGCTGGACAACCCCTGTGGTTACCAAGAAGGGGAAAGCCGCACCCGTCAGCAGCAGCCCTCGCATTGTCTCCAGTACTTCTCTGGCCCCGCCACCCACTAAGAGTATTGTAGACAATAATGCTCCTGCAGGATCCGTAGAATGGTTCAAGTTCAATGTTGTGGACGCCATTGATATTATGAATTATGTTTTGCAAAAAATTAACAAAATCAAAAGCGCGTCCCAAGAACTGCGTACAAAAAGCATTAGCGACGTCAAAGAGATGCACCTTAATTTCGATCAGACTCTCAAAACCTCCTGCAAACGATTGGAGGAAGTTCGAGAAACTCTCAATTCAGGCTACAAGAATTGGCTGAAAGAAAAGAATTGTACGGATGTCATGATGAGTGATGACGAGGATGAAGTACAAATTTTGCAGACTGAAGAATCTCAAGTTCAGAAGCCAAGTTTACCCAACAAACCCACCAATGACGAACCAATCTTTATTGATGAGAATTCAAATGATTCTACCAAAAACAATTCTGGCGAGGGAGATGTGGAAGATGCGTCGTGTGAATTACTAGACGACACTAAAGTGGAGGAAAACTCTCCCAAAGACGATGACACTTCTGTGGCTTCTTCCAAGGTAGAAGCGGATGTTACTGAAAACCTTACTCTTTCTTCAACCAAAACTGCTGCTGAGCCTGAATTTGTTGACGATATTGGAGTTTTCTCCAATATCGTTGACAAAAGCGGTGATAAGATTGACGAAAAAGAGAAAAATGTTGAGGATCCTCTCAATACTAATAAAGAAATCGAAGTGAACAATGAAGCTGAAGAAACTTCTTCAGGGCAAGACAAGGATGGAAATACAGATGAGAAAATTGAGTCGACCGATGCGACAAATCCAGATGCCAAACACCCTGCGGTCACAGATGAAACTGAGAAAGATGACGAACAGGATAGTTTAAGTAATGTTGACGAGAACACCAGCACCATGGATGAAAACACCAGCAATGTAGATGATAATACTAATACTAGCAACGCCGATGACCTTTTGTCCAATGGTAAACATTCTCCAGATAAGAATGGAGAGACGAGCGACAGCGCCCAACCTATTTCCAAGGTCACAGATGACTCCATGGGGGAAGACATCATTAATAAACTGCTGTACGATTCTGAGCCGATGGAAGCTGATTCCGGAATAGATGAATTAAAGAATTTAGAGAATGCCTCAGACAATGGTCCAACTGGAGAAACTGGCCACAGTACCACAGACGTAACAGAATAACTCCTTTACAGTATATTTTAATATATAATGGAGAAAATTACGGCTTTAGGAAGTGTTACAGCCTTCTGTGATGATTTGTGTTGGTATTTCATTATAAGGATCGGCTGTTTGCATTCGATTTGAATTATTCATTATTGAGAGTTGCCGTCACTATGAAGCAACCTTTTTAGCTAATTGGGTTTTTAAAATTTGTGACATGCAGAATAATTTGTGAATTTTATTCTATGAAATATCTTACCTACGGACTACTTACCCAGACTTCACACTCAAGAATAAGTTTCTATTTTAGTGTCATGGTTTGCATACATTCTAATTTGTTTCACCTCTTTGATGTTCTAGGCTTGCTAAGTTTAGTTGAGACCTGTAAATGTATATAATAGTGATATCATAGCTTTCCAAGTGCACAGAAGGATTAGAGAATTTTGGTGATGATGGGAATTTCGGCATGTGTGGTGCTCTCTTTCTGACAACATGCGTGTTACAGCCAAGAGACAAATACATGAAACATATCATGGAGTAATTACTGGGTAGGTAACTCCGAAATCAGCTTTATCGAGTTGCGCTCGTAAGCCATAATACATATATGTTTGTGGTACATGTGAGGGTGCATGTATGCCACAAAAACGTATTGTATGTTTGTGGCTTACACAAGTGATAAAATAAAGGAATGGTTTTGTGTTTATTCGAAAAATCTGATTTCGGAGTTACCTAATTACAATTTATTGTAGTACATAATTACCCTGCGATATTATCATGTGTTTAACGCATCGCGTTAATGATTCTCTGAAGGCAATGCCTACTTCATATGTTTAGTAGTTTAATGTATTATGTAATAGTTTTGGGATTTTATACATTTCTTTTTATCTTATCCAACCACTATTGATTTCTTCCTAAAATTCCACTGGGTGACAATAATCTGTAGAGAGTGCAAGCTACAGTGTAACTCGAATAGAATTGTTGGTTTTATGTTTCCTAAGTTTCCAAACCAGAAATCGATCTGTTGCAAAAGTTGCATTTTATGAAATTATTTCTATAGTCTTAGCTAAAATCGTTGTTTGTAGTCTTCTACTGCAAGAGGGGTAAAAGTCCTTTCATATTAATTTGACAAACTGTATTTGTTTTAATCACCTCGAAATTTGAACTATTGCATTCGGTAGTAGTGGGGACTTGGGGATATTGTGAAATACTACTTTTATTATAAAGACTTAGGAATAAAATAAAATGTATATATATTGATTGTCTCGTATATCTTCAGAGTTCTATACCGTCGGTCCAAAGATACATACACATTAGGAGTTTTACCTATGAACCGATGAAAATATATTTTCTTCATTATATTATTATAAAAGCTGGCAGTGCTTGTTCTTTCCTTTAGGCACTATATGATTACTCAATTTGATAAATATTCAGTACAAACATTGATTATAATAGAGATTTTTGACAATAACCCTCAAGTTACAGTGAAACTTTCTCATAAGGTTTTTCAAAGGACGGGAAATATAAACTTGTTTAGTGGGGAACTTTATATGAGGTTTTACTGTATTTAATGTTGAACCACTGTTTTTATTCTATTATAGTTTGATGTTCTTCTTTACGAATACAACACTGGTTTGAATGTATTGATGTAATTAATATTATGTAGTAGTGATTGAACTTATGAACCTCATTTGGTTTGATTTAGACGTTGAGTTTTATGAAAACTACATTTTTCGTTTGTTAAATATTTTTTATGTAGTCAAATTAAGATATTTTTAAGAAAATAAAATAAGAAGTAAAGGGAACGTATTGTATAATCATTGTTGTAATTCATCGCTTATTTACATACTGCTAATTATACGGTTTGTGGAAAACCGTTGTTTCTTTCTGTCTAATTCCGTTTTGTTACCTTTCTTCAATAAAAAAAACATAAAAAATTAAACCATTTATTCTAAATGTTGCCGTAGAAATATTCAATATAAAACTTTAAATAAAAACATTCACAGAATTTTTAATGGTGAACACATCGAAAAAATATGAACTAGAAAATGCATACACGAAACAATAAATATGAATTCTTTCATATCCTTAATATTAACAATTATTATTATCAAGGTGCGTGTTTTGATAATGTTATAAATGTTTAAATCTTTAAGAGGCAGTGGACAGGCGACAGGCGATGATGCGACTGACGGCTGATATACAAGTACAACACCAATACGAGGTGAATAAAGCTAGGGAACACTGATTCTTGAACACAACTTATTTACTTTCCAATATTTATTATAATATTCATATTTTTAATTATTTCAGAAAATTTTCTGGACAAAATTATAATTCCACTGCAGGGACTCTTGATTCTTTTATTTTTATTGATAAAATTTAGATAGGCACATTTGAATCAAAATTTTTACCCTTTAGTACCTCTAAAATGTTTTGGTCATTTTAAAATCATGTTCACTAGCTACCTAAAAACCAAAAGAGACATTCAAACATTCAAGTTATTGAAAAGCTGTCATACATTATCACAAACATCAATATTAATGTGTGGCAGTACACTATTGCGACTCCATTATCATATTAGTATTTAGTATTTTATACAAAATTTTATAATATCTATCATTACAAAAATAATAATTACAAATTATGAGGCTTCTTAAAAAATAAGGGACATATCTAATGCTCTGTTCACATTGGAAGCCATACATCTCCCGAGGTCTTTTTGAGGCTGTCTTCGGCTGTGGAAAGATGCCAGGAGTTTTTTGACTCTGAATATGAACAGAGGGCATACACGTTTGTTACGAATGTGGCATGAATCAATCGTTGAAAATATTATTCAGATGTGCAGTTTTAACAAATATTCTGTACAATATAAACAAACAAGTTTGATTTTACCAGAATGATCAATTATTGTTAATTTTGCCCTGTGAACACTGAAGGATGCTATATATTTACATTTAAGAAAATTGATTCTTGTTTATACTTAAAAATGAACAGTTAAGATGTCGGAGAAGCTAGTTGAAAAAGTATAAATCCTCATGACTTAACACAAACTCCTTTGCATAAATCGCTTAATCTTATTTATTGAGATTCTGAAAGAGTGATAACATTATAATAAATTTAACCCCCCCCCCCTGGGAGGGAAGATTGAAAGAATGAATATAACATAATCCTTTTCAAACATGAAAATGGATAGTTCTATCAACTGACAATGTGTTTTTACAAGACAAAAAGGTGAAAAGGGCGCAAGCTTAGGCTTGCTGAAGATTTGAGAAGCGTATTGAAAAATATAATTAAGACATATATGTATTGTGTGAATTGTAGAGGTTTCTAATATCT
Organism: Limnephilus rhombicus; assembly: GCA_929108145.2. Classification (NCBI taxonomy): domain Eukaryota; kingdom Metazoa; phylum Arthropoda; class Insecta; order Trichoptera; family Limnephilidae; genus Limnephilus; species Limnephilus rhombicus. The sequence goes on from OV815276.1 coordinate 52,738,833, forward strand.
GAACTGTCCCTTCCTTCCTCTTTCATTGTGGTAGACCCTCAGCGGAGTGTAGTTTCCATTGGATGTTCCATTTCCATTTAGTCCTACAATCAATAAAAATGTTATTAGTTGAGAGTTGTAACTGGTTGGTGCTGAGTTCTAACTAGTGGGACTGGGATCTCCAATTAGGGAAATGTTGAGAGGCTGAAAAGAAAATTTCCCCTTCCCCGTGGTCATTCTCTCTCTTGTTTCCTCAGAGAGGAGGGGGAAGAGGAAAATATCTCACTATTCAGATCTGGACACATAGCTAAGCAATGTTTCCATACTAGATTTTCTCTACAGAACGATACTGAAATTAGGCAAGTCAAATATCATACTACCAACAATATAATAATTTAACCCACATGTTAATTTAATTGGTTTCAGTATTGCCACTGCACAAATTTTAAAATTAAATATTTAAATTAAAACTAGATGAAGAAGACAATTTTCTATTGCAGACATAAATATTAAAAATATATTGTAGTATTTAAAAAGTGCACCGCTTCGATAAGGTGTTGTAATATTGTGCATAAAATTTAGTTTCTTATATAAGAGTGGCGAGTGCTGAAAAGTGCAATTTTTTTAACAAATTTTCAAAGATCCCACATAATTACATTCTAATAATTTTGTGCAATATTATGATTACATATTTATGCAGAGTTTTTTTGCAATTTTGTTCACATGCTCTTGTGCTGCATACTATAATATTTTCACCCGCTAATGTTTTACCTCTCATTTCTGTTTCCACGGTGCTTGCTTTAACAATATGCATGGAAAAAATAATCATCATTAATTTTGTGCCCCATAATTTTGAAAAATTCCATTATTTGCCAATATTATAATTATTGCCAGATTCAGATACATTTTCTAGTTTCCTGATGAGATAATAAGTTATAAATTATAATCTAGAGCTCACCTTTCAGCACAAACATTTTCTGCTTTATAATTAAAATGGTTCCATGTCAACTCAGAATGAAACCAACTCAGAAAGGTCATTAAAAGCTATGAAAAAATAATTTTAAAATAGCCGGTAACCCTATAACTTAACCTATTTAACCAATTTTTTTTTATCATCACTCTTAACCTGGCGCTTGCCGCTCGTGCTCCGGTGTGTCATGAGATTTTACACGCGATTTTGACCCTGATGTATAAAGAAAGTGTATGAAGAACACGGTCAGAATCGCTTGCTCTATTATCGCCCTTTACCATAGCGAAACCTGCAATGCAACTAGTCACTCCAAATAATTTATATTTAATTTTCAGCGAGCGCGGGGATGTGCGCAGTTCTTGCGCATGCGCGGGAAAAATTCCTTTATCTACGATTTTGACCCTTCTATGTACAAAATTTGTAAAGGACAGTGTCAGAATCGCTGGACACGAAACGTCATTTCTGCCGCCGGGTGCTGCGTCATAATTTATGCGTCTTACTCGACTAAAACATCGTAAAACCTATCAATTTACATAATTAATGCAAGTAATGTTGTTTTCGTAGATAGTTTATTGTTCTAGGAACGTGTTTCAGTCAATAAAATATACAATAGCTCAAAATTAATCCACAAAACATTAATTTCAAAATTCAAAGTGGTGCTTTTTGCTGGCCTTCCCTGGCAAACCAGGGGTTAATGACCTTTCTGAGGTGCTTCTGAGTTGGTTTCATTCTGAGTTATCTAGTCACCAATTAAAATGTAGGTATAATTTCTTGAAAAATGCTAGTAATAATTCTGCCACATTCTTTAAGCATTTCACACAAAACAAAATCATATAAAAGTGCAGCCAATGCAAATATCGTTAAGTAATTTCAAATGAATGAACTTTACTTCTAAATAGGTGATAAATAATTGAACACACAATTGGCCAAGTATTTTATAGTAAGCCGATTAGTCTTGCTTGTTGCCCCTGCAAAGAAGAACTAGTGACAAGCCCAGCGAAAACAGCGATGGAAGTAAATTTCTGCGATAATGCAATTAAATAAATTTTCCTATTGATTAATCCTGCATTTTGCAAAAAAAGCTTTTGTGTTCTACCATACAATGGGACTTACACGATCTTTGCAGCACACCGCATTTAAAAGACAAGTAATTAATGGAATTCAAAACAGAATATGATTACAGATGCTTTATCGTAATGGTAATTTTAGATACTATTGAAAGTTTTACATAGTCTAAACCCGATAACAACCTCCATTGAGGCAAAATGGTATAGAGTTTGCGAAATTTGTTACTTAATTAGCATGTGTACATGTGACCTTTTCAAAAGGTCCAACAAACTTAAAGTAACACTGCAATGTTTGTAAATTCACATTATCAATTTTTGAGTTGCTGCAGGAATCGAACCTGCAAAAGTTATAAATTTTATCTTAATATTATGTAGAGTAGTCATAACTAATGAATTCATTGATAAACATCTTGATTTTAAATTTGTTAGGTTGGTCATTATTAGGTGTTAAGTTTTAGGTTGTTGTTGTTGTCTTTTAACTACCATGAGTCATGAATGGTGTTTGTTACCTCGCATGGTCAAGGGGCTGATGTAGGCCCTCCGTTCATGGAGATATTTACAAATTACGTGATTGTGACGCAACCGCAAGTACCCTGCAGATATACTACTCTTTAATGCTGGTTTCTGTCAGCGCTACACGGCGCTGCCGGAATATACTGAACTTGATCATTTTTCCCGTGCAGTCGTGGAGTTAACATGATGTCAAGCGATGTCCAAATGACATTTTTTCCAACATCAATCCATACCCTCTCCACTAAATCCTTTCTTACACATTCTGGTAAAGTATAACATACATTTTTTTCCACTTCCAGAACCAGGTGCCATTTCTGTCAAATGTCAAACGAATAGTAGCAGACACAAATGATGCAACGCATAGCGCGCTACTAGCACCGTCGGTAGCGTGAAACTGACTTCAAACCAACAGCTGCCGCGTAGTGCTGTGTACGAACACTAGCAAAACCGTACTGGAGGTACTCACGAGCGGCACTCATGCTACGCGCATGAGGCTCGAGTAGCTTGTAAGTAGTGTCATGTACGGAGGCACTTAGTGTCAGCTTAATGTTAGATTGATGTTTAGTTGATGATAGAGGGATGTTAGATTAATTGATTTAAGATTATTAAGTTGATTTTAGGTTGATTATAGATAGATAAGTGGACATGTGTTACCTTGCATAGCCAAGGGGTTGGGAGGCCCCGTGGTGGAGGCCCTGCACCAGGGCGCCAGCAGCAGGTGGTAGAGCGCCAGGTACACCAGGCCCAGCACGCAGGCCGCGATGGCCATGGCCGCATAGATGGACTGCAGCTTCATGATGAGGGGACCCTTCTTCACAGCCAGGCCAATTAGAGCACCGAAACCCCGACCTATACAAAACATTTAGGAATATGGTAAAACAAAATTTGAAAATCATAGATGCATAATTTTTCTGAAAATACTTGCGATAATCTAAAAATTCTAGAAGGAAAAAGCTGTGAAAATTGGATGATGTCAGAGCTCACTGTTCCAAGAGTTTTTTCTGCTTCACATAATTAGATATTCTGGATTTGTGATGATACCATATAAGACTTCCACCGGTTAGAACTGTATTTTGGGGATAAATAGAAAATTTGTTACCAAGACAGAAGTGAGCAATGACAGGCAGAGCTTGCCCAGTGCTGGTGTACTTCCTGGGCACCAGGTGTCTGAAGTAAAGCACGGCTGTCACCCACATGAAACTGAGGGTGCACATCTCACAGGCCTCGCACATTAGCACCCACCAGGGATTTTCCAGGATCGCCATGCCTGTAAACATTAATCATTTGGATTAGTCAAAGTGTTGATTGGTTAAGTATTCATGAGCATCTTGTTTAGAAATAAATAGATTTCTTCGATTATATCTGAACCCTCTTGGCCACAGAATACTGATAAAGTGCCTAGACTCTAGTAAAGGTCTCACACTTCCATTAGCACAAACTTTGATGCATCATAATAAAAGACAATGAAATAAGAAGTGTTGAAATGAAGTATATGACATAAAATTTTTTCTCAACTAAATAAATCCATTCATATTTTTTAACTGAAAACGACTGAGGTTATTGTCTGCCCGTACTGCAAATGAAACATTCCTGGTACATATGCAAGCAAGAGCGTGTAATATCCCTAGATAGTTTAATATTCCTCCTGAACAATTTTACAGATGGTTCTTCTGCGTTATTGCTGCACTATAAATAATGTTGGTTAGGCTGTTTGAAAACTTTCCTGCTGAGGAGGATATGATAATGAACTGGTATAAATGATTAATAATCGTTGATCTGCAAAGCACCTTGCAGATGTGGGTGCCAGCTAAACTAGGTATTATACCAGTATCAGTGCACCAAGAAAACGCTAAATCGGTGACCAAAGAGGATAACCATTACCCCTGCCCATAGGTCACCCTATGTGGTTCGCTACGTTTGGTCACTTATATTTCAGGTCCGGGTTCATAAGGTGAGGTTTGTCTAGGTCTTGGCAGCGGATGCGTTTGCACACTTACTGCATGGCGGGCCGGATCGGGTGAGACTGGTTGAGGAAGACCTTTTGCTTTCTCCAGCTGGACTCACTGACCCCCAGATTCCTACCCACCCGTCATATCTTTTTCCTTCCCAGAACTTCATCTCCTTCCTTTTCCTAAAAGACCCTCCACACAGCATCCCCAAAGATGACATAGGCCCCGAGGGAAATTGTTTTGCTCAGGGCCGTGTGGAGCCATTATAAAAAAAGAACAGGAAGAATGAGCAGTAGAGTTGGAATATGAGATTTGTTTACCTGTGTATTTAAGAATATAGAAGGTGAACGCAGCAATGAAGATATTGGAGTGTCCGCAGTAATCCACAAGACGCTCCGCTTTCCATAAAATTGGAATAGCCAGGAGGGCACCCACCGACATGGTGAGGCTGAGAATCATATCGCTTCCAATCATCTCCTTCACAGCCCTGGAAACAACACGAACATGGATATAATAATCATACAGTGCTTTATCAAAAATTACGTATTTAAAGTTTATGGTAGGACTCAGGGCAGAGCGTTGTGGCATTCCATTATATTTGCCTATTGTGAGATAGTGTTTTGGTTAGACACTTTGATTTCTTACCAATATAATAAGTAATTATATTTTATGACAGGGCTGAAGACAGAGCCTTGTGGCGTTCCGTTGTCTGTGAGACAGCAATTTGATTAATTAAGCAGTTGGATTTTTTACCATGGCAAGTAAGTGTTGAGTCCGCTCCAGAAGATTCCCAGAACCACCAACACCAGCATTACACCCACTATCTCCAGGCCATATCGCCGCACCGTGTTCATGGGCAGGGCCAGCATACCCGATTTGGTATGCCACCACCATTCCGGAGGGGACAGTGGGATTTCCCTGGAAAATAAATGCAGTATTAAAAAACTATATTAACTTGATTTTACTACCCGGCTTTACAAGAGAATTGGATTGAAAAAAAGGCACCTTCTCATATTTTTTCACTAACTTACAGCATCTTATTTTAATGGGAAGCCATAAAACATAGGCTCATTAGCAATGGAAATTCCGTGAAGGTGCTGGGGAAAAGTATTTGAAACACCTACACAATTTTAATGCTTGATGCCAGAATTTGAGAGTTTTGTTGCTTTCGAATAACAGATTATTTAATATACTAGTTCCAGGAAGAGATCGTATGCACATCATCGACGATTGTTAAAAGCCGTTCATAAAAATCTTCCTTCTCACAAGTCATTCATGAAATCGAAAAAGACAAAAGATACTAGAATGTCAATCATAATATATTTCTTTCGAATTGTAGAACTATTATGGTATTTTGCCAGTTATAAAAACAAGCCAAATAATTTACTGCTTTATTTTGGAAGCGTACACCATGATAATACAATTCGCACAGGATGAGAAAGATATTTGTAGCGGCTACTTAACCCGCTCTGCGAAATCTACCGCTACGCCACTGACCTCCACGGAACTCGCTGGAAGATGGCCGATACATCTACCTACATTCAGCGTAGTACCAACGGCCGCCTAGAAATAATAATTCCGCCACTTACGCGAAAGGCCTAGAACATCTGGCTGTACCTTACAAGTGCCCGCAGAAAGTTTGAGCGATTTCTCACCTTTGCGTGAATTCACGGCATTACCTACCGTGAGACTAATTACTCGCCACGAGTATATAAGCCAGCGCTCACTCGCTCAGTCTCAGTCAGTACTTTCCCATTCATCGATCAAGGAACACAGTCCGAGCAGTGCCGCGACTAAGTACGAGCCTGCGCCGGGCACGGGCCTGCGCAGTCAGCAGTGAACAACATTTATCCAGTGCGACACCAGGAACATTTCCAACACCTTCGAGGACTCCATCTCCAACTACCATCTCGACATGAGATGTCAAGCAACAAGCATCCTGCAACGAGCAGCAACCAGCAACCGGCAACAAGCCAGCAACCAGCATCCTGCAACGAGCAGCAACCAGCAAGCGGCAACGCGCCAGCAACCAGCATCCTCACCGCCTCTCAAGGTTCCTTCCTGCGTCACGTGTGTGCTCTACCCACTGGACACACAGCCGCCATACCTCGTCAACGCGACGATGGTCGACCGCCTGGATCAAGGTCACTTCTACACCGCCATGGTGTAGGGCGACGCGCCGGCTCCCTGAAGACCTGTGATCTTCACCGCCATAGCTACCTGACCTTCTTCACTTATCATCACGCGGCAGCATCACTAACGGCACCACCGTCACTCCGATCCGCTTCGACATCCGCTACGTAGCGCAACAATAAAGACTGACTCATACATCGACTGACGCCTTTCATTTCTCTCTCGTCCCGTCTCTGCCGATACGGCCCGCTCCCCCAACTGGTGACCCCGACGTGATCTGAACAGGCAGCAAACAGCTCCCTCAACTCGTGATCACGTCGGGGTCACCAGTTGAGGGAGCGGGCCGTGCTGCGTGTTCATATCACGTCGGGGTCACCAGTTGAGGGAGCGGGCCAGATCGGCAGAGACAGGACGAGAGAGAAATGAAAGGCGTCAGTCGATGTATGAGTCAGTCTTTATTGTTGCGCTACGTAGCGGAGGTCGAAGCGGAGCGGAGTGACGGTGGTGCCGTTAGTGATGCTGCTGCGTGATGATAAGTGAAGAAGGTCAGGTAGCTACGGCGGTGAAGATCACAGGTCTTCAGGGAGCCGGCGCGTCGCCCTACACCATGGCGGTGTAGAAGTGACCTTGATCCAGGCGGTCGACCATCATCGCGTTGACGAGGTATGGCGGCTGTGTGTCCAGTGGGTCGGAGCACACACGTGACGCAGGAAGGAACCTTGAGAGGCGGTGAGGATGCTGGTTGCTGGCGCGTTGCCGCTTGCTGGTTGCTGCTCGTTGCAGGATGCTGGTTGCTGGCTTGTTGCCGGTTGCTGGTTGCTGCTCGTTGCAGGATGCTTGTTGCTTGACATCTCATGTCGAGATGGTAGTTGGAGATGGAGTCCTCGAAGGTGTTGGAAATGTTCCTGGTGTCACTGGATAAATGTTGTTCACTGCTGACGGCGCAGGCCCGTGCCCGGCGCAGGCTCGTACTTAATCGCGGCACTGCTCGGACTGTGTTCCTTGATCGATGAATGGGAAAGTACTGACTGAGACTGAGCGAGCGAGCGCTGGCTTATATACTCGTGGCGAGTAATTAATCTCACGGTAGGTAATGCCGTGAATTCACGCAAAGGTGAGAAATCGCTCGAACTTTCTGCGGGCACTTGTAAGATACAGCCAGATGTTCTAGGCCTTTCGCGTAAGTGACGGAATTATTATTTCTAGGCGGCCGTTGGTACTACGCTGAATGTAGGTAGATGTATCGGCCGTCTTCCAGCGAGTTCCGTGGAGGTCAGTGGCGTAGCGGTAGATTTCGCAGAGCGGGTTAAGTAGCCGCTACATATTTGACGTTAGTTACATAATTAAACGTATACCATGCTAATACAATTCGCAAAGGTGAGAAAGATATTTGACGTTAATTACATAATTATTCATTAACAATTTTGCCGTAAAAATAATACGATATTATCACTACATAGTATAAAAGCTCCTATCTGGGATGACTTATTTTTAGATTTGTAACTTCGAATACAAATGTGACGTAATGAAATGGTAATGTGACTACCCAATTTTGAATATTGGAATTTGAGGACACTTAAAAAAAATTATATACAGTAGAATATGGATATAATGACTTCGCTTATAATGAGAAGATAATAATTTAGAAGCCGGTGAATCAAATGTAACCCTCGCGAAGAAGTTCGGCGTGTCTCATGTAAAAACAAGCTGAAATCAATATTACAAGAAGCAATTAACCACATACATTCCTTCCAATACTCTATGACAACGTGGATACAACCTCTGCCTGGTTTTACTTTAGTCAAGATTTACAAATTGACACTTACGGCCGCTGTTACCAACTTTTCGATCGTTATCTAAGTTCTAATCTTAGTTTTTGATCAGCCAAGCGATTTTTAAGCATTTTGTAGGGAACGTTCGATTCGCGTTGTTCCCAATCATTTTATCGTTGAAAATCTTGATCGCAAAAATGACACTTGCGTAAATAAAAACTTACCTTTCGCTTGTATAAGTTAGGTTCTCCTCAATTTGGTGTAAAATATTTAAAAAAAAACATGTTTTCGTCATACGAAAACAGTCAAACACATCGTTTAATAGTTCGATGTAATTGACATCCACATCCTGTCGCCGCCTGTATAACCCGATGTTTTCATCGATTACTTCCACCCATTCCGCAATATCTATTACGTATGTCTAAAATGTCTAAAACTTCTCTATCCATTTTATTAAAACGACAATAAAACTGACAAATGCAACACAAAAACTGAAAGGAGCGCGAACCCGACGGTCATTTGATCATTCGCAGTATTTTTTCACTCTGTGGACACTTTTTATAACTAGTACTTTCCTTAGATTTATGCTTAGGTAGCTAATCCAGTAGTCCGGCTGGCTTAGACTAAGCGGCTTGCTTAAGCGGTGTTTGTGTATTGGGAAAAGCGTAGTTGTGCATTTAAGCAGTGATGAACCTTAGTTTCAGCTTGGAAGTTGATTAGTAGGATTGGTAACAGCGGCCGTTAATTACTTTTATTATTTGAGTTCTTCTTGTCTGGAGTAAAAGAATGATAAGAAATTGATTATTTCGTGGAGTCGATAGATAGTATAGAGATACTATCTGCCAGAATTGAATATCAATTTTCCTTTGGCCTTAAAATATTCCTAGTTTAAGGCTGGAAAAATCCAGCAAAAGGCGGTAAGACTCTTTCGTAATTTCACAAACAAAATAATACAAACTAACAAATTTTTTAAACTGGATTAAAATAATAATTTTTTTAACCCTGGAAAGATAAAATTACTTATAAAATTACTTCATAAAATTTACGCATGCGTGTTAGAATTACTGCTCTCTCATTCTAATTAGTGCGAATCCGTCGCTGTGCTTTTCAGACATCTCACTCGCTGCTTGGACCTTCCGTGGGGCACAAACGTAGCTGAGGTACTCGTAGGTGTCTCCAGTTTTGAGATATAATGATCGTATGAGTCATAAATCATAATATTCATACGTTTCAAAATATGTTATTATTAAATAAAATAACTCTTAATTATTTAGTACATTAGTCAAAATGACTTGATTATTAGTAAGAAATAAGTGATTTCAGAAAAAAAAAATTATTCCTAAGTTTTGTTGATTATTGAAGAAGTTCCGCGTTTCTTTTTAATTTCATATAACAAATAAATGTTCATAAATTGTTGTATTTCTTATGTCATTTGTTTGTAAAAATATAATACCGGTTGGAAGTCAAATCAATTAACAAAATAAAATATTACAGCTAGTTAAAACTCATGCGTCAATTTTACGTATTCTTATCTTTACCGCACATCAAAATATTATTATCTTTCTAGGATTAAACTAAATCTAGGAAGTGAACTGTACTGAATACATAATATTATATGATATTTTCTTACTTTGCAAGCAGCATAATCACAGCAGCAATAATGAACAGTACAACAGCAGAGGTTATGGGAACCACGTAGGTCGGGGTAGCATCGGGAACGCACAGATTGATAAGCCCGATCAGCGGGGGAATGATGGTGAGGCCAATCACTCCGAACAGGAGTTGCCGTCCCACGTCTCCTCGGCCGATGGAGGTCTCCCTGGTGGCAATCACGCATGCGGTGCACAGCAGGCAGAGGGCAGCGGTAAAGAAAATGTCACCCAGGACTCTGTAAAGATACAATAAAAAATATTAATACAGCACTGACAGTAGTATGAAAAATTTGTCTTTAAATTTTGGTAAGGCGTCATCCATTAATCACGTGAGGCTCGAAAGGGGGGGAGCGGTTCGGAAAAAAATCACGAAATATCATAAGGAGGTGGGGTTAAAAAGTTGCTAAACAACGTCACATGATTAATGGACGACCCCTAAAAACAATCTAAATCTGAGTAAAGATTATGGTTATTTGATGAGGTGATAAATCTCAAGGAAATAATAAACAAAAACATGTGTTTCATGGGTGTAGTAGTCACCAAGGCCGTAGCCAGAAAAAAATTTCGGGGGGGGTTTTGTTTGGCGGAACAGTGATTATTAAAAGAAATTAAATGGTGTTACGTATCAATCTTATCATGTATTTTTATAATTACAAAATTAAATTTTAGCTTTCTTTGCGGCGAACAAATCAATTACCTTCTCGATGTCAATATCAATTTCGGGGGGGGGGGGGGGTTTTGTTTGGCGGAACAGTGATTATTAAAAGAAATTAAATGGTGTTACGTATCAATCTTATCATGTATTTTTATAATTACAAAATTAAATTTTAGCTTTCTTTGCAGCGAACAAATCAATTACCTTCTCGATGTCAATATCAATTTCGGGGGGGGGGATCAATCCCCCCTGATCCCCCCCCTGGCTACGGCCTTGGTAGTCACTAATGTTGGGATATTCTATTGCTAAACATAATGGTAGCATAAACTCTATTTAAGTTTCATTAAATTTCTTATCATCCCTACTTGATCCACTGCTGCTAAGATAGGTTGGTGTATGCGAAAACACAACCATCATCAGGAGCCTACATAAGCTTTCAAAATCACAAAAATGTCAATGCTCATAAAAATATCAATGTAAAATTATAGTATAATTCATATGTAAGCGAAAGCTAGTGATTAAAATAATATATAATAATATTCATGATTTAACTTTTTTTTTCAACATTTTAAGGAATATAACCGGAGTTTTCGTTTCTTAGCCCTATGTCATAGCTGATAATTTTCAAGATAGAGCTGAATATTTTTCACTTTCTGGTACTCATTATTGTACAAAAACCTTTTATTCTTCTTCAAGGTACCAATATAAAATTTTTATTTAAAGCAATCAGTATACCTCAACACCAAATATGTCCAGAAGCTGAAGGAGGGATCGCCGATGAAGCGTTTGCACTGGGACTCGGCCAGCACACTGTCGGGGGAGTCGTAAGGGTCCTCCACATTGCACTGGATGACGGGGTTGCAGGTGGCATTATCTTCCTGCTTCTTCTCCAGCCACTGTACATACTTTGCAGGAACCAGGCACTGGAAGTTTCCTCCTGGAAAATAAAAATAAATAAATACTTTGTTGTAAATTAATAATTGTCGGGGATGATCACCTCCATTTCAATTGCCGTGATGAACCAGACTTCTCCACTCAACACGGTCCTACACCACAGATTGATGCATCTTCTTTCTGCTCTATATATTTCTTTCTCCTGCTTTTTGTTGGTATTATCGTAATATTTTTCTTGATTGCCTTTACATGACAATCTCTTCCTGTCAAAACACTTGTTAAAAGATTGTCATCCAGAGTCGTTGATAAAAAATATTACAATTATAATGGTGTTCTAATTAATCACTACAACACAACACCTTTCACTTTGCTAGTTATCACGAGCTGCTCCAAGGTCTTTTTTAATATGAATACTGCACAAGAGTAACCAACTGCTCTTGTCTGGAGCCAGTGAGACTATGGCATCCCCAACTGGGGTATGTTGTGAGGCTGAAGGTAGGGGTGAGGGGAAGGAGATGGGGAGAGGAAGGTGGGGAAGTACCTGGCAATCAGATCTGGTTAACCAAACACGGCTAAAGCCATTTCAAGCAATATTTCAATTCTGAATGGTGGTCTTACACCAGGGCGATACTGAGTGTATCTTCCACTCTGGAACGTGCCGCAAATATACTATATATTATTTTAAATGAATTAATTGTAAAATACCATAAATTAATCAAATAAAATTTATTTTCCATCGGATTGAAAGTCGAGAGTGTTACCTCGGAACCACGGAAGCCATCAGATTACATTACATATACCTACGTATATTTAAAAAGGTTGATGCTTACCCATAGGATATTTACACCAAGAAGTAGCATTTTCATAGTCCTGGTTTTCTTCCTGGATGACAGGGCTAGCGGACTGGAGACTGGCGTGGATCTTCAGCAGCTTGGAGTTCTCGGTGAAGGCCTCACATAGCACCTTGTCTTCCTCTGAGGAGTGACACAGGTGCGGGGGCTCCACGTCAGGTTCATCCTTCAGGGCCCGGCGCTTACGATCTCCCTCATCCTCCTCCTAAATGACAGTTGTCAATACTGAGTTAATAGAAGTCAAGAGAGGAAATGAATCAGTTTCTAATTGTATTTAAACTACATAACCATTGAATTTTAATTAGCAAACATTTTGATACACAATAACATTTGCTCAAATTAACCAGTAAGCTGTTTAGTAATAATTTATTAGTCCTGCCATACCAGTAGTGCCATGCTGGAATATTTATCAAAGAAACATGTTTTTTCCTACTTTTTGTGCAAGAAAATTTCTGAAAGTCGTGTTCCATTCTGACGAGCTATTCTATATCTTTTGTGAGAACGAGATTGTTCTCGGCCGAGATCTGCTGTCAAATTTGTGAGATAAAAGTAATATTTTTGAATTTACTTAATTACTACTTTGATAATATGCTTTAAAATAATCATTTACTAGTTACATTACCTCTTGTGCCATGGTGGGCTTGGAAATAAATAAATATATAATCAGTTTAGAATTTAATGATAGATATTACAGAGCCATCTATGAAGTTGCTTCAAAGCTAGGCAGCCAAATATTAACTCATTGGCCATACAAGAGGAATAAATAGGAAAATGTTTCACACCACCAGTGTTTCAGCTTCCGGTCCCACTTCCCCTTCTCCCTCCTTGAATAAGTCTTCAATGTCATAGTCCTGTTCACTGGGGCTTTCCGATGTGGAGACAGAACCGAGAAACAAAGGCCGCACTTCCGGAGGCTTCTCGCACTCGTAGTGGCAGTCTGACAGTAGCAGGGAGCCCAACTAAAACACACAAATGAACTATAAACATCAACCCGATCTAACCATAACTATTGCACTTTTTCCACTTCAGCGATAGCTACCCAAATTTAGGTAGGTGAATTAAAAAAATTACAATCTATATAATATGAGGGTGGTCCGATAAGTACTTAGCCTCACCGCCCGATGGCGCCACTATCGCAAGAGGCTATTGTATATGTATCGTGTAGTACATTCTCGTAGATGGCTACTGTCGAAATTTCAGCCACATCGGACTCGTAGTTTTGTTTTGACCGCGTGTTTTGACCACGCTTGTCTGCAGATTTTAGAAAAATGGAAAAAGAGCAATATCGGTCGATGATTCGATTCTTGTTTTTGGAAGGGAAATCGCGCAGCGAAATCAAAGAGCACTTGGATGCTGTGTACGGTGTCTCTTCTCCTTCGATGGCGACCGTCAAAAATTGGTTTAACGAGTTTCAACGTGGTTTATTTATTTTGAAAAACATTACATATTAAAATGTTATAATGATCTTTTGGCTGTCCAACTAGGCAATTTGCCCGTTTTAGAACAGTCAAAATGAACAGATTTTTTTACATATTATTAGTGTGTTGACTATAATATTGTCTTATACTTAAATATAACACTTCCTCAGGGCCTATGTCATCTGGGATGCTGTGTGGAGGGTCTTTTTGAGGGGAGGAAGGAATGAACATTGGTCTTGAAGAGACCTATGTTGTAGGAAGGAGGAAACACAAAGGCCGGCAAATCATTACACAGCCGAGCTGTTGAACATAAAAACGAGTCGAAGAAACGACCCGTTCTCATGTGACAAATGTCAACCGTGTACAAATGTTGGGCACGCGTTTGGCGTGTTTCCCGACTATGCACCGGTGCCGAAGGGATCAATGATGCTAGTTCCTCGGAGCATCTTTCATTGTAATACCGGTAGAACAAGGATAGCATTCCCACCCGACGCCTGTGCTCTAAAGATTGCAATCCGTCTGTTAAGATGGGAGAATCTATCAAACGGACCGCCCGTTTCTGCACAGAGTCGAGGGTATTTATGTGTCTCCTACAGATGTAAAATAACTATTGGCAAAGTTTGCCCTGTTTTTGGGGACTTGAGAGTTTGAATTATTGATGCTTAGAGATTTAATTTCGGAAGATTTATTAATTTTAGATTTGGTTACATTGCGAAAAGTTTCCCAAAAACGTTTTGGACTGCAATTATTTTCGTAAATGAGTTTTTTATAAAAGTTTTCTTTCGAGGATTTAATTAAATTCTTACACAAATTCCTATATTTTTTATAATAAGATTGTAATACCAAGTTCTCTGGATACTTTTTAACCTTTTCATGAAGATGGTTTCTTCTGTGAAAAGAATTGACTAGACCCGGGGTGATCCATGGCGTGAGTTTTATTTGTTTATTTGTTATGGGTTTATTGCTTGTGTGTTTCGATATATACTCATGTAGTTTGGTAATAAATTCCTTCATTGCTAAGTCAGTATCTGATTGTTCTAGGACATTTCGCCAGTTTTCGGAACCCAGGTCCTCAAGTAGATTATTGAAGTTTGTTCGAGCAACGTATTTAATTTTAGCTAAAGTTGGAGGCTTGTTTTTGAGGCAAACAGATGTAGTATAGTAGTCTGAAATAGTAGTGTGTATAACAAATGTGTCGATAAAATTAATATTTTTCACGTTGATGTGATCTAGACACGATTTACTCGAATTCTGTTCACGGGTGACGCTGTTGATTGTCTGAGTGAAACCGTTTTCCGCAAGCAGACATAGATAATCGTGAGTTTGACGGTGGTATTCATGGATTGTGTTAATGTTTAAATCTCCTATAATGATTTGCCGTTCTACTTTTTTTGAATTGTTGATGATTGATTGTAATGAATACAGGAAGGGGTCAATATTTTTGAAAGAAGGTGATCTGTAGATTGCAAATATGCATATGTTATTCAATACTATTTTTATACAGTTTGATTGTTATAATGAAATTTCATCTAATTGTATGCCGTTCTTAATGTAGATAACAATCCCGCTAGATTTGTTGAGGTTGATTTTAGTGTGGTATTCAGAGTAATTGTGGATTGACTTGGAGGTGTAGTCTTTATTTATCCAACATTCAGTTAATATTATAACATCAAAAGAGGAATTAAATTGGTCGCACATCAGTTTTTGATAAGCCACGAAAGTGCCCCGAAAACGGCTACCACGGAGGATAACATAACAAAAATCCACCATCTCGTATTGGCAGACCGCCGATTGAAGGTGCGCGAGATAGCTGAGAAAGTAGGCATCTCAAAAGACAGCGTGGGTCATATCCTGCATGAAATTTTGGGCATGAGAAAGTTGTCAGCGCGATGGGTGCCGCATTTGCTCACTCCGGAAAACAAGCCAAACCGTGAGACCACTTCAGAGCAGTGTTTGACGCTGTTTAAGCGCAATCCGAAGAAGTTTATGTGTCATTTAGTGACCATCGACGAAACATGGATCCACTGGTACACACCAGAGACCAAGGAACAGTCGAAACAGTGGACTTCACCTGGCGAACGTGCTCCGAAGAAGGCGAAGACTGTCGCATCGGCCAGAAAGGTGATGGCCACCGTTTTACTGATGGTGATGGCCACCGTTTTCACCATCCACTACCTGGAGAAGTGCAAAACGAGCACAGGGCTGTACTATGCTGAATTATTGGGCCGATTCAATGCCGAATTGCAGAAAAAATGGCCCCATTTGGCGAAGAAAAAAGCGCTCTACCATCACCATCACCATCACCACCACCATCACCTCCACTCTCGCCACTGCTGCCCCTTCCACCGTATTCTCCAGATTTGGCCCCGTGCGACTTCTTTTTTTTTCCAAACTTGAAAAAGTCACTCGCCGGGCAGAAATTTGAGTCAAATGAGGAGGTCATCTAGGCCTAGGAGGCCTACTTTACAGACCTTGAGAAAACGTATTTTTCAGACGGGTTAAAGAAATTGGAGCATCGCTGGGTCAAGTGTATTGAGCTAAGAGGAGATTACGTTGAGAAATAAATCGCCACTTTTCCAAAATTTTCGTTTTTCTTTTGTAGGCTAAGTACTTATCGAACCACAATCAAAATCAAAATATGCTTGCTTGGGGTTATACATATATTTATGTGAGTATATGAGTATATGAGATGTCTATGCGTTGCTAAACCATTCGTCCGATTGCGATGAAACTTTGGGGAAACGCAATGGATTTTATAGATATAATTATAATAGTGAATTCTGGCATCATGAAATCAGGCGTTGCTAACCAATCATCTGATTGCGATGAAACTTTGGGGATTATGTGTACATGCCCGCAATGGTTTTTATATATATAATTATAATAGTGAATTCTGGCATCATGAAATCAGGCGTTGCTAACCAATCATCCAATTGCGATAATACTTTGGGGATTTGATGTGTGCATGCCCGAGAAGGATTCTATATATACTGGTGAGCTCTGGCATTACAAAATTTGCATAAAAAAATTGCAATAGGTGGCACGCGAGTTTTTTGAAAACAGAAAGTACCGGGACTGAATGCGGGAGGGTGGATGGGAACTCGGGAGATGGTTCGCGGGACGGGAGAAGGGGGAGAGGTGAGTGGGGGGAGAGAAGGCGGAGTTAGGGGAAGGGGACGCGGGAGAGGAAGGGGAGGCGGAAGGGGAATGGGACGAACAGGAAAGGATAAGCAAGGCAAAAAAAATTGTTTATTAAGTGCCATAGCGACGCCGCTAGTGGTTTATAAATTTAAAGATTTTAATGTTTTTTAGTATAAAACCCTAAAATTTAGGATAAAGGTGAAATCTAAGGGTATTTATTCATTGACCTTTAACAGCAGTGAGCATTTTATATGTTTCCGTATTAATATTTGGAGGTACGATATTAAATCAAATGGCCAAATCGAAAACCGAACGCCCAGAAATCCCCTTCGCCTGAGTGGTTATACAATGTGAAACATTGAAAAATACGGAGTCTTGTCTTATTTTTTGTCAGTTAAATCAATATTTAAAAGTTTCATACACAACATGCAGAAAATAGTTGTGTTAACCTATTTCCCATTAGAAAAAGCTCTCTGAAATTCATGATCTCAGAGTTCACTGTTCCTGAGTTCTTGCCACTTTTCTGCATTTCTATATTAAATATTACTATATTTGAACAAACCTTTTCACTATTCCAATGATGACAGGTTTTTTCTTCACTGCACATCTCTTGGAAGACCGTGGCTCCATTGGCATCGCACATAAAACTTACTGATGACATGCGGGGCTAAAAATAATAGAAATTTCAATAGATTAATGTAAGTTTACAAATGCGCATAATTCCATCTGTCTGAAGGTCCGTCCTAAATCCTTTTCCATTATATGCGTCAAAGAGGGAGAGGTTAAAACATAGGGATCAGCCAAGATTCGTAGAAGATGCATTTAACAAGGTTATCTCAGACGGGCTTTTTTCGAAAAAAAAATTTTGAACACGTGACTTGAGTAAAGTAGCTTGAAGTAAGCCACTGGCACTTGTATTGCAGTTAATTCAAATCTCCCAGTGGAACATGAACTTCAAGCTACGTCACGAATTTTTAGCCAATCTACCCCCTGATGAGCTAAAATTGTTAAACGCATTTTCTACGAACCTTATCAGCAGTCTATAAATTATGCAGAAGCTTCTAAACTTAGTCAATAGATGGAAATAAAGCAAATTTAGTTAAAAAAAAATATTTATGTCAAGAGATGTTACTCATCCAAGAGGTCTACTAACCGACATTTTGTTCTTTGTAAATAAATTTCACAGTATTTAAATTTTCATCCATTTCAGTAGAACAAAAATAGACAGGTGGTATGTCCCTAATCTTGTAGCGGTCCTCGTTGGTAGCAAAAGTTAATAATGGAATAAAGGACAATATACAACACCAAATTTATGCAATATATTTTGGTGTAAGATATTTGAGACAATATATTATTTTGTTAAATCTTTTAAGAGTTATTGATGTTATATTTTACCTCCAAGGATTCAGCATAAGGAACAGCCATCAGCAGTCCGTAGAACAGTGCAGCTAGGAAGATGCAGATGGCAATCATGAACCGGAGCACCCCATTGCCACTGCTGACTATGATGCTGGCATTGGGGTTGTCTGATTTGCCATTTGCCATGGTCGTCTCACATCCTCGACCAACGGAGAGTCTAGAACACAATCAATTAATAATTTATTGTAGATACAAGAGAAAAAAATGAAGTTTTATATCAACTAGTGTTTTTGGAATAATAAAGACAATCAATTAAAATAAATCATACCCTTGGGACAAAATAAGATGTTTTTTTAGCAAAGTTAATTTAATTTAAACACTGAAGGGAAAAATTGATATATGCGTTTTGTGTTTGTGTTCTTGTGTCCGGAATTGTTTCAAAAATTTAATTTAAACACCAAAGAGATGAAACAATATAATTTTTAGTGTGTGCATTCTTGTGCTCGGAGAAAAACCAATTTTTCTTTACTTCTGGTGAAATTATTAAAACTTTTTAAAATCAAATTATTTCTTCCTGATAAGAAATACATTTTATTGACCTTCTTGGGATTATCCAAGTTCTTAGCCTTGTTGGAGGTACTGACCCCCACCAGTTTCATATGCGCATTCACCGAACCCTTCTTAATTGGAATAGCTGAATTTCAATGAACGAATCATATGAGTCAGGAGTGTGTCTTGACCTCCGCCGAACCCGCGAGACTGACTCACCGAACCCCTGGGGTTCGATCGAACCCAGGTTAAGAACCACTGATCTACTAAGTATTTAGCAATAGCTAAGGCCACGAATTTCCACTGATTTTGAGTGTCATTCTTCTTATCAAAAGGTGAATGAATATTGTCTTCAAGTTGTTGATTGAGTAAGTCTAACGTTTAATGTTTTGTAGTCACTGAAAGAAGTATAATGTTATACAATACAATGACGGTTTAAAAGGAAGAGAGATCTTGAACACGCATATAGGCCTTTTATACCTTCTTTCATATCCATACATTAATCAGGTCATACGTTCATTTCAATAAGTGGAATATGGACTCACTTGTCGGCAAGGGGCCCGAATATGAGGGGTCCTAGGATAGCGAAGAACGGAGCCACTATGGAGATGATGCAGGCATCCTCAAAGGTTAGCCCTACTGCCCGGATGTGCGCTGTCATAAACGGGAACAAGCAGCCGATACCTAGTACCAAATAATAAAGAAAAATGCATTGGTTGTTAGAAAATTGAGAGTTTGAAATAATTATTGGCAACATACGTCACTTAAAAGACTGATCAATCAATGCCACGTCCGTGCAACGCCCGCACAATGCACTGAGCCGCTCCCAAAAAGTACAAAATAGAGTGCGTGTTAGCACATTTGCCCGGAAAGCAAAAGGTCTTGGGTTCGAGTCCCAGAGGTGCAAATATCTTTTTCAGATTTTTCTGTTCCCAGAATTTCGATTGAGTTTCGCTAATATTGTCCTCATTTAATTAAATATTAAAATTTTTTCCTCCGATTGCTTGTGATTTTTTGGAGATCATTTTGAATATTTTCCGCCCACATTAAAAAAATCATACCTCCGAATTTTAATATGGAGACATACCTACAAACTGATCATAGTTCTATATAGCAAATGAATTGACCTATCTTTTGTCGATTATCACATGTTCGTAGGATTTAAAAAATATATATTTTATAAAATCGTAAACTTTGGTCCAAAAACTTTGGTAAAAAAAATGTGGTCCAATTTTGGACCGCTGTCAATCGCAGAAAAATAAAAGCGGTATTTTTTGTGACCTTAGTCGCTCCAGTGGTTAAAGTGTCTTGCTAGTGGGAGAGGTTCAGTGCAATGATTTTTTTTCTGCAGGCATTTGAAAGCTTTTTTTATTGGCAGGAGCAAAAAGTGCCATTTTTTTGGGATTAATATTTTAATTTTTCTGTAATTTTTTTTTTAGAATGTGGAAATGAAAAAAAAAGATTAATTGCTTTTTCAGGAAGATCACTTTTCTCAAATATTTACACAGCAACAAAAATTTGAAAAACCAAATTCTAAAAACACTCCGTCCATCGCATCCATGCTATTTTGCATGGCCAGATGATATCAATAATTTGTTGACAAATTTAATTAAATTTTTTTTTTTTAATTATTATTATTTTTTTAAAGTTTAATTTAGTATAAAGTGTCAATTTAGTTTGAAACGAGTCTTAGAAATGCATTCTTTTGGATTTAACAACGTCTTAGGACATAAAGTAAACCTCTAGTAAATACATATATCGTATGAGATTAGGGTATTTTAACTGTTTATTTTATTCTCGAAAAAATAATGATAATGAAGGCATTTTTATTATATTTTTACTTTGACAAATACTTTTTCTTTATCTTTTTAAAATGTGGCATTTTTAATTTGCTGCCAAAACTGTGTTTGATTTTGTTCGTGGAAATGGCGGCAATGACGTCACCCTAGCCAACGTCGGTGACAGCCGACTTACCAGACATTGGCGTTTTTTATGTCATAATGACGTTGTAGACAGTTTTTTTTTAAATTTACATTAACTCCGCACAGAAGATCCTGAACGGAAATTATTTCTCTCAGGGCATATGACATCTATGGGGACACTGTGTGGACGGTCTTTTTGTGGAAAGGAAGGAGTGAACCTAGGTCTTGAACTCATGTTGTAAGAGGGAGGAAACACAGAGGCCGGTGTAAAAACAATCCGTTCTCATGACAATGTCAATTGTGCACAAATGTTGAGCGCGCATTTGGCGTGTTTTCCGACTGAAGAAATCAATGAAGCTAGTTCCTCGGAGCATTTTCCATTGAAATACCGCTAGACAGCATCAAGGGCGGATTTAGGGTAGACGGTATTTTTGTGTACTGTGGAGATTCCATCACAGTACATACTTAGAAGTAAAAACTGTCTTTATTTTAAACATTTAATTTTTCTATTGTTTTGACACTATCATAAACCTTCCTAAACATACATGAACTTGTAGAAATAAACTTGAATTAAGTACTTCTAACAGTAATTGTTGATTTTTTTGCCCGTCCGCCTCTTTTGCCCCCCCCCCAGAAAAAAATCCTGGATCCGCCCTTGGACAGCATTCCCACCCGACTCGACGCCTATACTTACACTAAAGATTGCAAGCCGTTTGTTAAGAGGTAATAACCAGACAAAACCGGAAATATGTCATTTTTAAATCAAATTTTAGACGTATGACTCTTTTCCACAAAAAAAATTAAATTGATTTCGAAAGACTGTTCGTTTATCTAGTAAAGCTATGTTTTAAATTTTGAGAAAATATGTCTATTTTAGTACAATAAGGTTTTACCGGTGACCGGACAACTCAGAATGAAACCAACTCAGAAGCACCTCAGAAAGGTCATTAATAGTAAAAAAAATGGTTATTGAATAGGTTAAGTTAGGTTAGGGTTACCGGCTATTTTAAAATTATTTTATCATAGCTTGAGTTGGTTTGAGTTGGCATGGAACCGGTTTTACCGTAAGTCTTTGGCAGATTTGTTATATTTTCAAACAAAATATTGTATTATACAACATACATTTCAAATCATATAATGATGTAGTAAAATATATCAATAAATTATCTGGGAAAGCTACTTTTCAGAATTTTAATTTTAGTTTAAATAAAATCATTAAAAAAACATCTGCGCCCGCGTTTTGTGACAAAAATACTTCAGTTTGTATATTTATTTTCGGTCTTACAAACTAATACATTTAAAAAAATGTACATTCTTATTTTGCTTAGACATTATTGAAAAATTATAAATACTTATGATAAAAAAAATTATTTAAATAGTTTTATCATCACGAGTTTCATCATTTTTGAATGTAGGTATTTATCAAAGCAAATTTTGAATGAAATAAAATCGATTTTGAGTTATTATGTTAAAATGCTGGTATGGAGAATAATTAATCTTTCTCATCGGAACCGCCCTGCACAGTTTCAAGGGTACGATCGCAAGATCATCGTTCAACGAAATTTAAATTCTTTCTATCTATCAAACGGACTGCACGTTTCTGCGTATTTTGTGGCTCCGGACCAGATGTGGTTGCAATCGTTTCAGAATGTGCTGTTTTAGATCGTTTTTCAATCTTTTAAATGAATGTACGACAATCAGAAAAATTAAATACCTTCCGTTAACTATCTTCCACACATTTTTATCGTTATTCATAGTTCGCGAAAATACCCCACGGCCTTCGATCAGCCCACGGCGCATAAAATGTACGCAGGTACCTACATTAAACAAATCGAATAAACTTACCCGCGAAAAACGCGACGAGAACGCATTTTAGCGTCACAAGATTTTTGTTGAAATATTGCCTCATTTTGAAGTATTTGTTCAGCTCCTCATTGAAAAACTAATTTTATATTAGTGGGAGTTCTTCTTCCCTTCCCGCGGTCAAACGGGAGCTGGTGGTGACTTCGTGCTTGTAGATGTCACGCTATCTCCCCATGCTGCTCCACTGTCTTTGACTCCACCTAAAACAATTAAAAAAACATACTTTTAATAATAGTTATAATGTTAATTGAAATGGGAAAGATTTCTCAATGAGAATGAGAAGACTAAATATTTCCCGGTAACCCCATAGAGCCGACTGAATGATGTTCATTGTAAATTAACCCGTCAGGCTAATGTGTTCGCTTTTCGGTATAACTCATATACATAGATAGGTCTCACAGAAATCGTTGTGTGTCCCTTACTATCGTAGTGAGTTATATAATCTAAACGATGTTAGAAATAAAAAAAACTCAGCTTTATATTCAAATCTAAAAACTAAACACAAAATAAGTAATGTGTATATATATACACCTTTGGGGTCATTAATTTATTACGTAAGACGAATTTTGCTAGTTTTCGACCCACCCCTATTATAAGAAAAAATAAGAATAGGCCGACCCCCTTAATATTTATTACGTAAGAATTTAAAGGAAAAATGAATACACGTGTGGAATGTTTTAATGTTTATTTTTCAAAGTAACAATTTTTAGAAATGTTTATATGTACTTACAAAGGTACTAATAATTTTAACTTTGCGGATTTTTGTGATCTTACGTAAGAACTACGACTCCCTCCCACCCCCTTGTAAGAAAAAATAATACATGGTCGACCCCCCTCCCCCCCTAAATCGTCTTACGTAATATATGAATGGCCCCATACAAATTTTTCAATTATTATTTGGCCCCTTTATGAGAAACCAAAGTTTCGGGTAAAAATTTGAAAAAAAAATTGAAACTTTGGGAATTTTTTATTAATTATTTTTTCATTGATCGACAAAAAAGTGAGGGTACAACAACGTTTTAAATATGTATATTTCGAATTATAAAATTTGAAAGCGTATTTTATCACCTGTCAAAAACAGTTTTTCATTTTAGGATAGGTATGTCCATTTATTTGGAGTTTATTGTAAAGCGGAAATATTTTCACCCTCCGACAAAATATGGCCGATGCCTGAGGTACCTACCAATTTGGCGAATATAAATTAAAATCGATAGAAAGATGTACAATGTATGTAGGGTTGCCAGACGTCCTTTATTTTAAAGGATGTCCTGTATTTCAGACCCAAAAATTGACTTTGTCCTCTCATTTGAAATCTTAAATAGAGGACAATACTTTGTCCTTTAATTTGGAAAAAATAAAACAGCGTGATCTCTGTATATTAAAGCCTCTCCTGACGAAAATCATAGACGATAAGAAGTGTGAAAGTGTTCTTAAAAAATTTATTCAGATTCTCAAATCTACGGATGAATACAAGAATCTGCTAAAAATAATACAATACTATTTTCCATCCCAGTTTCTAACGCCCAAGCCGAAAGGATTTTTTCCTTGTGATACGTGGACCAAAAACCGAAATAAGCTAGATATTGACACTGTAAAAGCAGAACTACAAATAAAGTCGAACTTCAACATGAATTGCAAACAATTTTATAGAAAACGAAGAAGTTCTTAGAGCAGCCAAAAGTAATACCAAGTATACTCTTAATTGCAAAAAGACTGATTAAGGTCGTACTTGGCTTCGATTAACGACAAACTACGTTACATTGCGTACTAACATTGTTTTTTTTTTGTTAATAAATGTCGCTACTGATACCATAACAGCATTTTATGAAAAAAATATGGATGTCCTTTATTTACATCCTATGTCCTTTATTTAATCGTATCAAATCCTCTAATATCTACATAAAACGGGAGCTGGCAACCCTAAATGTGTATGTCTAGTGGCAGATACCTGCTATCTGTTGTACTGTTTTGCTGTTTATGAGTGAATTAAATAATTTGAAATAAACGCATTGATAAGAAATAAATTGTAGTTATCACATATAATTTTATTTGTAGCCCGTAGGCTGCATCCTTGATAGGCAGTAAGTCTTACGCGCTGTAAGTACGACCCTGGTGATTGAAGAAATATTTTACAAGAATAAATTGTAATTTGTGGTCGCTAGTGTGGAGGGCCGTCAAACCAAACTAAAGGAAAGAAATATAATAAACAATCGTAAACAAGTGCTGCCCACCTCATATTGTTTAATAATGCATTTGTTCAAAATCTGTTAAAGAATTTAGAGTTTTAAAAAGGTCAACCGGTTGCTCAGTTGTTTCGCTAAATAAGACAAAAAGTGTTTGCGGTGGCGACATTTATTTATAAATTACACAGCGCGGCGCACAGTGGGCTGAAAATCGCCTTTCATAGACCTAGAGACTTGAATTTTCAAGGGTCTTTTTTTTGCTAGAAATGGATTCTGATGATCATTACTATGCTATAAAATTTCATACGAAGCAATTGCGTGTACAAATGAAGGATTTATCATTTTTTTAAGAAAAATTTGTATGGCACTGACATTAAAAATGAGGATATCTCTGGAATCATAAGGTTGGCCATTACATCCTTACACACAGATATACTACTATTTATTTGTATTTTTTTGACATACTTCGTATTGTGGCGCAACGTGCGATTTTTTTTTTAAATCCTCAAAGTTAAAAAAAAAACTTTTTAATGTTGATGATTCATTTTAATGCTTAAATGCATTATCATCCTCTTCTACAATATATTAAAAGTAAAAGTTAAACAAAAGGCCGTTAATATAGTTAAAATTCACCAAAATACGTTTTTCAATCAATTTGACTGCTTGTTGTACGTTACTTTTAACTTTTGTACTTACTTTCCGAAAACCGATAGTTACTCTAGAGTTACTCCGCCATATTGGCATCATTGGCATATTTGACAGTTCTGGTCGAATTAATGTACGGAAATGGGTGCTTCAACATTGATTATTAATCAGTAATCATGATAAATATTGTAGAAGAGGATGATAATGCATTTAAGCATTAAAATGAATCATCAACATAAAAAAGTTTTTTTTTTAACTTTGAGAATTAAAAAAAAAAAATCGCACGTTGCGCCACAATACGAAGTATGTAAAAAAATACAAATAAATAGTAGTATATCTGTGTGTAAGGATGTAATGGCCAACCTTATGATTCCAGAGATATCCTCATTTTTAATGTCAGTGCCATACAAATTTTTCTTAAAAAATGATAACTCCTTCATTTGTACACGCAATTGCCTCATACGAAATTTTATAGCATAGTAATGATCAGCAGAATCCATTTCTAGCCAATAAAAAGACCCTTGAAAATTCAAGTCTCTATGTCTATGAAAGGCGATTTTCAGCCCACTGTGCGGCGGGGCGGTGACGTGACGCTGGCGTTGAAATATTTATTTATGTCATTTGTGGGAAAAGATATGAATCTATATTAAACAGACTGTAGGTACGTCGGATATAATAAAAGACATGTATAAACAGTGAGCGATCAAAAAATTAATTCGTTGAAGTCAGCGCTTGACTGGTGATCGCTCCCGCCTCCCAATGTTCCCCAATTTGGGGAGTGCAATAGTTCCACTGGCTCCGGGTAGTTGGCACTCTCGTGATATCATAACATAAAAAAAATACTGAAAGAGAGCTACAAGACCCAAATAAAACACTCACTATTCGGTGACCTCTTCTGTCCGAAACTATATTTACACAACATGCTAGTTGTATGTGTTTGTCTCTTTTTAGATGCTAATCTGCAAAATCTTGAAGCTTTAGCCTGTGAGAGAATGAGATGGTATAATCGGTCTCCTCTTTTTGCGGTGCTTTAGCCTCCCCATTCTTGTCTACTTTAGTTTTCTGAAGAATTCACTTCTACCGCGTGTGAATTACACTATCTCTACATATCATCAATTAAAGTCGTCCTCCGACGCGTCCGTCTGTCCGTTCGAGATAAACTCAAAAATTAATGATTTTTGATTTTCACGCGGTTTACACCAACAGATAGAGTGATTCATGAGGAAGGTTTGGGTATATAATTTTTCAAGGTTTTGTGTAAATTGGTTGAACTATATAATATATGTATAAAGGGAGCGGGAGGGTGGATTTGATTTGTATGCAAGTTAAGAGATGGCGTTGGTTATAAAGGTTGGGTAACCAACCAGTAGATGGCGTTGCGTTTCGTTAGTAACGGGTCAGCTAGTTTCTTTTAAATACAAACATCTGAAATATAATTTTATCTGGCTTGCAAAATGGTATTTCTTCTTACGATAACTTCATAAATAAGAAAATCATTTGAAGCATTCCAAAGATCCATCAAATTTCACTGGTGTATGGTTTGGTTTATTTATGTTTCACTGTGAGTTGGGACTTGTAGGCGAAAATTTGAAAAACACTGAAAGGTTGAAATCGATTTGATTATCCAAATGGTGTAGAATTCTGTAGAAACTCTGACAAAACTGGGTAGTACTAGAAATACATTCAAAACGGTTTTGCGTGAATTTGATCGATATTATTGTTGTCTATTATTTTAGCGAAGGGCCTTCAAGTGCGTTTTATATCTTTGACTGGGTAGAATAATAAGAAAGAGACGAGTCTTGTGGCGGAGTCAGACGCACGTTCATAAATATACCAAACCACCGCACGTTTCTTGAGAAATAAAAAGTGGCTCCCGTCTCAACGCTTCATTCAACTTTACGGATGTCCATGGGTTGTCAATCGAGACCAAAGATAGATATTTTTATAACATTTCAATATAAAAGTATTTTACTGTCTGTAGTGAGTAACAGCTTATGATCGAATAGCAGGCTTAAATAATAATAAAATGAAACAATGCAACTTTGTATAAACCACTTATAAAATGTGCAAATCCGACCGGTTTCGGAACAAACGTTCCTTCGTCAGGGAAAGCTTATACTAATTTGACAGTTTAGAACAATGTTTTATTAGGGTAGGGGTGGTAATATTTAAATTGTAATTATTGTTTTTTTTTTATTCTTGGTTAATATGAAACTGACAAAAACCAGGGTTTATAATAATTATTTAATATAATAATACACATTCAGTTATCTGAAATAGGTATTTAGTATTTTAAAAATAATCTGTATAATTCTTCTTTTGAGCTTCAAAAAAGGCAATATTTTTCGTGTTTCTAAGTTAGCCGAAAAAAATAAGATAGAATTTTCGTAGGGTTTAGAAGTTAAATATTGTTACTATTTTTAAATGTCTGTAAATCCTTAAAATAATATTATCTTTTAAACCGTATTACGTATACGTCAGTGGCGGTCCGTGAGTTTTCAGTGAGCTAGAGTGCTATGATTGAAAAATACGACGTTATTGATGTTGTAGCTGAAAATGAATTCTTTTTTTTAAACTGAAAGATCTTTATTTCACCTAACCTAACCCATCGTAACATATTTAACCAATTTTTTTTCATCACTTTTAATGACTTTTCAAATAAGTGATGAATTTGCACATTGTTGAGTTGTTCGGTCACCGTCATATCGTGCAAATGATATCCAACCACACCAGCACCATCTGCTTCAAGCTTTCCAGATTAACTTCTGTCCCTGAGAGCTCCACTGTTAAATGCGAGAAAGGAGGAGAAATTCGATCATCCAACGGAGTTATCAGCGGTACCCCTTTAGCTAATAAATTATTGATGTACAGCAGTCCTAGCAAGCCAATTTAAAACCATCTACATTGCATTATTTGTGCAAATGCGAAATAGATTGCAGACTGCGATAACAAACAATGAACAAACAAAGTCCTTGGCCAAAACCTCCAAACAATCGAAAAATCTTCAACGCATTAATAAAATTGACTTTTCTGGGAAATATTTAAAAGGTTATACGTAAGTATATAATTATAGGTATGTAATATAATATAATACATATAGATATAATGTTGGTATTCTTTGCGAGCGCCTTCTGTGAATCAGATACGAGTGGCACAGGTTTTATCTGAACTCAATGGCTGACTCAGGGCGGTTGTCGTCTGCTTTTTATACAGAGGTGAATTTGGAATTAAATTAATGCATTTTGAAGGAAATTTCATTGTCAAAATCTCAACCATCGACCTAATGCAGATCTTTATTATGTAAAATTATTAACGTTCATTCATTTTTTAAACATATTTTAAATGTGAATATCATGCAACAATCCCGATTGCCGTCAATCTTCTGGAGCCAGGGATACCTACTATGGCATCTTCGATTGGGGAATGTTTATGTTGTGAAGCTGACGATAGTGAGAAGGGGAAGGAGATGGGGAAGATGAACGCACCAAACAATACTAAAGCCATTTCAGGCAACTTTTTAATTCTGAATAGTGGTCTTTCACAAGTGCGATACTGAGAAAATGGCACATACTACAACAAGGTAACCACCCTAAAGAAAAAAAATGAGTTAGGAACAGTTGT
This sequence comes from Limnephilus rhombicus, assembly GCA_929108145.2. Taxonomy (NCBI): domain Eukaryota; kingdom Metazoa; phylum Arthropoda; class Insecta; order Trichoptera; family Limnephilidae; genus Limnephilus; species Limnephilus rhombicus. The sequence continues at coordinate 52,767,969 of OV815276.1, forward strand.
TTGACCGACCGTTACATTTGAAATGGACAAAACTGGATTATTTTGGTCCATCAAACAAAAACATTGGTAATTATTATTTTTAATTGATAAACTAATGTTTAATACAAGATTTTTATGCATAACACAAAGGATAACAATATTATAAGTAATAATTATTAGCCTGAAACACTCATCTACATTGAAAACTTCTCCCGAGAAAAGATACAGGCTGCCGACGGAACTCGAACCCGCGTCCTTCTGATTTCCGGTCAACTGCTCTTGTCCACTGAGCTACGTCGGCTCCTGCCCTCCAAATAATTCAATATATACTAGTGTTTCATTCAACAATTATTGCTTATTACATTTTTCAATGTAGATTAGTGTTTCAGGCTAATAATTATTGGATACTTTTAATAATTGTTAAAAATATTGGTACTTGAAGTAAAACTACATTAAAGCAGTCCCAACTCCCAACTGCTCCAAACCATCTGCAGCCAGTAAAACCATGGCAACTGTGGTGTGTTGTGAGGCTGAAGGTAATGGGGACGGGAAGGAGATGGGGAAGAGGAAGGTGGGGAAGCACCTGTCTATTTGACTACCAAATACGGCTAAAGATATGGTCACCAAATACGGCTAAGGCCATTTCAACCAAATTTTCAATTCTGAATGTTGGTATCACAACACCAGGACGATACTGGGAGTATCTTCCACTCTAGAATAAATACCTACGTGGTAGAATGTTCTGGTGCTGTATGAAATAACTAATTATCATGGTATTTCCTCGCAGATGTAGGTAAAGAGGATGGAATACCACATAATTCTGGCCTGACCCTCACTGGTTGCTTTATTCTCTCCTTTAACCAGTCCTCTCCTGTTGAAATGGCAAACTTTTTTTCACTGCGTGCGCTTTTCGTCGAGTCGAACACAAACGTGATAGAATTCAACGATTACAGAAACATCTTCCGACTAACCATGTAATTCATTCCTCGAGCTACCGGGCCTTTTATATCTCAGGGATACTAAACATATTCAATAGAAAATTATAAAAGGAAATAAAAAAAAATCAGAGTGTGTAATTCACACGCGATACAAGTGAAACCGTCAGAAAACTAAAGTAGTCAAGAGTGGAGAGACTACAAAGCACCTTTTTTTATCAATGTGATGATTTTTTTCGTCTAATTCCAGTGCACCTTTTCCTATACATTTGGTCATCTTATTAGTATTTGTGTTTTCTTCTTCGGAGTCGCTAGATATCGCTGTCTTTTGTGTTTTTACTTTTGCATGTTCATTTTGGAGTGGTTTAAATATTGGATATTGATTTTATAAAAATAAAAATATATATGTATATAAATATTTTTTTAATTTTGCATGGTACAATCCTTGATCCGCTAAATGTCGGCAGAGGTTCGTCAGGCGTTTCATACCACTACACAACAGGAGACTTGCGTGGGACTGTGGGTTTATCGTATTATATTGGAACCGAGTCCCCGTGAATTAAATAATAATTTTATTCCAGGTGATGTGTGCTCGTCGAGGAAGGACGTATATTCTCGGGTCCTGCTTTCTTTCTAAAGTATCAGACGATTTTCTTAACCGATTTTCACGAAAAGTGATACGTACACGTGTTAGAATCAGTGCAATTTGCTTGTCTTCGCGAATTAATTTTACCTCATTCCGTTGGAAAGTTATGTGTAATTTTTAAAAATATGTTTCAAATATTGTCCGTTTTTGATAAATTCACATAAAGCGCAGCGTGTTTGCTCAGCGCGACATAAACAGTTCGAGTGGTGTTAATAGATTTATTGTAAACTTACTAAAAAATGGACCTTGGCTTGCAAGTGTTTCCATAGGACACAAAGGAGTTCATCACACGAAGACATCTAAAGATAAGACTCACTCATATTACAATTTTATTTATGGCTGTCTACGATCTGTTTTTTTTTAACCTAATAATAACACAATTTCTGTCAAAGAAATTTAAATTTATTGCTTTCAGGTCATTGGATTTTGTTTATTACAAAGCAGACACACGTTAAATTCTTTCAATATTATTTCTATGAGATACCTTTGTCACAGTTAAGTACATAAAGGGTATAGGTACTTGAAGCAGTTATTGGTTTTGAAATAGCTACATATTCCGCAACAAAAACTATTCGAGTTACTCGCACTTATCGAATGCATCTCACAGTCTGTGCTTTTCGAAAATTCGTTTCCCCTCTGACATGCACATTATAAACAAATATTTTTTTCTTTGTCTTAATGGTTAACAGGCTTTTGGTTTATAGGTTTTTACAGGTTTTTGGTTTCAGTGAAAGAAGTTCTTTTCAAGTATCTACACCTTTTATCTTTATCTCAAATGTTAACTTTATTAAGTGCGGTTATTACACTTCGGATGAGTTCCTTTATTCTCTTTTGGATTATCTGATTTGAATATTCAAGAAAATGACAGAAGATACACGAAGAAACAAGATGAGCAAAATCAGGAAGAGGCTAGAAATGCACAAAGAGACAAAATATGCCTCCACCAAGTGAAGAAAATTCAAGATGATGCAAGAAGACACTTGTAGGGACTAGAAGAACCAATAAGATGCAATCAAAATTAGGAGAGCCAAAAAAAAACAAGATTAATATAACATAACATTTGCATAGCGCTGTTTTGTGATATTTTACTTCAAGCAAAATGAAGCATGACGAAGCAAATTGAAGCCAGAAGAAGGGGCTAGTGGAAGCAAGAACTTGTAAGCAGATACTAGGGTAGACTGAAATAGACGAAAAAGAGGCAAAAGGAAGCAAGAATAATCAATAAAAGACCAGAAGAAGTAGGAAATTTCAATAAAAACCAAAAACAACCAAGAAGGAGCGAGAAGAGATAAGACAAAGCGAGAAGAGACATGAAAAGACTCAAATAAACTCTAAGATATACGAAAAGGCAAGAAGGAGGAACCGAGACGAGCCAACAAAGGGTGAAAATTTGAAAGAAGGTGCAATAAAAGCAAAGGTGAGTTATAAAGAGCCAATATTACAAAGAGACAAAGAGGTAGCAAGCAGAACCGGAAAGTAACGAGAAGATCCAAGAAGAGGCAAAAAGAGACAAGAACATTCAAGAAGAAACAAGAAGAGTTGAGAATATTCGAAAAGAGATAATCAGAGACAAGACAAGCTGAGACAAAAGGAGATAAGAAGAGACAAGAAGAGACAAGAAGAGACAAGAGGAGATAAGAAGAGACTAGAACATAAAAGAAAAGACAATAATAGACAAGAAGAGATAAACAGATGCAAGGAGAGTTAAGAAGAGCCGAGAAGAGACGAGAAGATCTCATGAAACAAGAAGAAGCAAGAAGAGACAAGAAGGGACAAGGAAAGCAAATAAGAGATAAGAAGAGCCGAGCAGGGCCGAGCAGAGCCAAGCAGAGCCGAGAAGAGTTCAGAAGATCCAAGAAGAGGCGAGAAGACACAAAAAGAGGCGAGAAGACACAAGAAGAGCCAAGAAGAGACTAGAAGATTCTTGAAATACCAAGAAGAGATAAGAAGATCCTAGAAGAGCCAAGAAGAGACAAGAACAGCCAAGGAGGGGCGAAAAGATCTGGGACGAGGCAAGAAGGGCCAAAAAGCGCCGAGAAGAGACGATAAGATCCCAGAAGAGACAAGACGAAATATGAAGATACAAGAAAAGCCATGAAGAGCTGAGAAGAGCAGAGAAGAGAAGGGAAAAATCAAGAAGAGTCAAGGAGAGGCGAGAAGATCCAAGAAGAAGCAAGAAGAGCCAAGAAGATCCAAGAAGAGCCGAGAACAGGCAAGACGGATGAAGATAAAAACAAAAACGAAATATTAACGCTCAATCCATTCCTTTATTCCTGACTATCCTAATTTCCAATATTGGCTTATTAGGTTGCCATGTATAGCGGTCGATTGAACTCCAACCTCCTTCCTATCCTCAGAGCATGTGTTCCAAGTCCTAAAAAATCAGTGCCCCCTGGTGTATCGGTCTCACCGGGACAGGAGTGCTCCTGGCTGGGGTGGTAAAATCGTATCGTATCTCATTCTTTCTTAGGCTAAATCCTATAGATGTACGAGAATGTGTTTATCTTTTTTTAGTGTCACTCGTTTCTGTTTCATCAAAAATTAAGTAAATGTTTTTTGAAATCATAATATCAAGGAAAGCAGAAATTCCATTACATGAATCAGGAAAAAGTATCGTACGGTGAAAAACACAACTATATTCACCGCGCAACATCACTTCCGTCATGAGCTAAAGAGCTTTGAAGTGTCATTTTTATAGAAAAAGACAAGCCACATTGTTTACTACATACATATATCGATCATTCAGTTGATTAGCAGACATCCAAAAACTAAGTTTTGAGATAGTGAGGAAAGCAATATTAGAATGCTCTCCAGAAACAGCTAAAATATATGTGGCTTGACGTATTTCAGCATATCGCTCGCCATACATTCCAATTCGGTATGCATGGCGAGCGATATGCCGAAATACACCAAGCCGCGTATATTATGGCTGTGTGTGGACACAGCTTAAATCAAATATTATTTACACGTAGGTATTAGTGATTTAAGTATTAAATATGCCATAAAATAATATAGGGAGGACATTATTATTCGGTATTTATTTATTTATTTATTACACGCCCAACTGGGCTTTTCATAAAAATTTTTACAAGCTATATGTATCAAAGTAAATACTTGAAAATAAAACAAAAGAGAACAATATAAAGATAATGACAAAAAAGGTTGCAACAAACAGACACAAAACAAAACACATAGAAATGTGAACAGAAACTAAGAATCCTCACGCATATAATTGAATTTAAAAGATTCTACAAAATAAAATACTTAGTAGAATTAGTACGACATTTTGAAATATCCTACTGGTGACCCACAGAACTTCAACATTTCGTTTAATTTGCTACAAGTTTTTCTGCTTTATAATTTATTGATTTGGTGGTTTTTATGAGCAACCAGAGTATTGTACCAGATTTATTATTATTCTTTAATATTTTTAATTCCATTATTTATTTATGTGACAAATTTTATTTTCATTTTATGTTTTAATTGGGTAGGTACCTACTTAATACGTAATCACATTTTATTTCTGTTTTTTTCTTTTATAGTTGTTTATGTAATATGGCAGACTGGGATTGCACTACCCTCCCAGACCTGCTGGAATAAAAACTTGAGAAAAAATAAATAGAGGGTACACTTTTATATACTCAACTCCACTTTCGATTTTTCTCAGCATAGAGCACGAACTGCATACTCAACTCAAATTTCGATTTTTCGGAGATGTCTGACTAATCGACTGGACTATCGATATTATCCAATAAGGAACGGTCGGGTAAAAACGAGTCATTTGTAAAACTATTGTGACTCGTAGTTTATAGGTACAATAACTCTTTATGCAGAACAAGCAAGCAAGGAAACATACATTCATTTTTATATTGTAGATGTATAGATTTACGTCGAAATTGATATTTATTTATGAATAAAGGAAAATGAAAACCAGCAGCGGCCTCATGACCTTGGTGTCGCCTGGGCCACAAGCACCAACTATTCATAATATAATACAGTGTCAGTAAAGCACAGTTATAGGTAAAAATGTGTCGATGAACCTGCATTTGTAAAGGTATTTATTTTACTTCTTCAGTAATCGAAAATTCACTTTGAGGTATCATTTTAATTAAGTGAAAATTTAAATTTTATCCCAACGAAGAAAGCAATGGTTTAGATTTAGAAGCATGTTGATAATTTTGATTAAATAAGTGGTGTATATGTCGTAGGCCGATCGTAAAATCAGGCAGATTATGTTGTGTCTAGCCACATCGTGAAGTGCCTGAGGCGCATCATGATCTGCCTGATTTTACGATCGGCTTGCGTCATATACACAGTGACATGTTTTCATTTTATTAAGTAAATATTTTACTTTCATAACCATAACTCCCTAACGTATTACATACACAGTACACACATTTATCCTTTTTTAAACTGTATCACTTTGCAGTTCAAGGTTAAGAGAGGTTAAAGATACAAAATTGTTTGATTCGGACACGTGACGAGAAACGCAAAATGAACAGGCTTACATATAGGTACCTTACAATGGAAAAAACAAAGCCGGGTAAGGTGGTAATGAAATAACACGCTAAAATCACCGATTTGTCAAGCAAAGATATGGCTTAATTAACGTAATGATAATATATAAATTATTTGTATCAGACTCCACTTTATTTAGTCTTCAAAAACACCATCAGTCATCTAATTCCTTGTGTAATTTTGTTTTTTTTTTACATTAACTCCACACAGGAGGCCCCGAGGAAAATAATTTCCCTCAAAGCCTAATCGGAAATGTTATGCTATGTACCCTAATGTTTGAAATTATTACCAACTAGCTGGTCCCGGCATGCGTTGCTATGCCATTTAATAAAGAAATTGTTTCTTCCTGAGTGTCCTTTCCCATTCGTCCCGTTCCCCTTCAGCCTCCCTTCTCCTGCGTCCTCTTCCCCACTTTTTTTTTTTTTTTTTTTTTTTTTTTTTTTTTTTTTTTTTTTTTTTTTTTTTTTGTGTATTACAGACTGTGTCCATTTACAATACACATGTAACATTAACTACATATATATGATACAAATAATACAAGTTATAGATTAATAGCATTAACATGCCTCTTGAATTCTTCAAGACTACTGTTAAAAATATCGATAGTCTTGGAGGCGTTGTTTAACAGCGCCATACCTCGTGTCATGCTATGCCGAGCCAGTACGTCCGTTCTGCCACGTGGGATACAAAGCAGATCATGGTGACGTCCCTGGCTGTAGTTATTCGGTACGAACAACTTATAGCATTCCAGAAGGTATGGGCTATCTATTAAATTATTAATAATTTTGTACGCCGTTACTGCAAGAGCCCCACTCCTCCTCGAGTGGAGACTTTGGTAGCGCGTTTCGGCAAGCAAATCTTCGTGATGCATGAATCGCGGATACTCTCCGTGCATTCTCAAATACATGTATCTCAAAAACTTTTTTTGAATCTGTTCTAGTTTTTCAATATATTTTTGTTGGTATGGGGCCCATACAGCAGAGGCGTATTCGATTTTAGACCTTATAATGCAGCTGTACAAAGTCATCATTGCCTCGGGATTGGAAAATTGTTTGCAGAGTCTTATGACAAATCCGAGAAGCTTGTAGCATGATGTCGTCAACTGCAATATATGGTCCGAAAACGTAAGTTTGGGATCAAAGACTACCCCAAGGTCCTTGATGGATTTTACTTTTGACAATATATCATTTTTGATGCAATAATCGAATTTGATAGGGTTTCTCGAACGTGTATACGACATAGCGACACATTTTTTTGTATTAAAAAATAATTTATTTTCATCAGCCCATGATGAAATTGAATCTAAATCAGTTTGCAATTTGACACAATCTTGACCATCACAAATTTTCTTAAGTAATTTTAGATCGTCAGCAAAAAGCAGGCAAGTGGAATGTTTGATGCATTCTTGAATGTCATCAATTAAGATTATAAATAGTAGAGGACCTAGGTTTGACCCCTGTGGCACTCCAGAGAATGCAGAGAATTCTCTAGACCTGTATCCGTCGATGCAAACATATTGTTTCCTATTCCTTAAATACGTGACAAAAAAATTTAGGAGGGGTTTGTCGAAGCCAATTCTATGTATTTTTCGTAGCAGTACGTCATGATCAACTCGGTCGAACGCCTTGGCGAAATCAGTGTAGATCACATCAGTTTGATAAATTCCTTCGATTGAAAAAAATCGCTAAGTATGCTCCGACAATTATTATAAACACCCTTTGTGCTATGCATAAAAAATCTTGTCTAAACGTTAGTTTATAAATTAAAAAATAATATATTTTTGAATGTAGCTATTACTTTGTGGTTATCCATTATAATAAAATGAAACAATGCAACTTTGTATAAACCACTTATAGAAATAATAATTATTATAAACACGTTTTTTCACTTATTTTAGAAGTTATATGTATGAAAAAATTCACAGTGTTTCTTTAAATTTGATTTTAGATGTTCCCCACGAGATTTTTGTTCTATTTTAAACAAGTCATATTTTATTAAACATTTTCACAATTTTCGCAATTCACAATTTATTTATATTGTGTGCTGGCAGAAAATACACATATTATTTTATGGAATGGAAGCATGGACGCTTACTGAAGAACTAATTAGGCCACTTGAGGCATTCGAGGTGTGGATCTACAGAAGAATACTTAAAATAAGCTGGATGAACAGGGTTACAAATGAAGATGTTATGGTTCGGATGAATAAAGAAAAGGAAGTAATTAAAACTATAAAAATCCGAAAACTTCAATATCTTGGACATGTGAGGAGACATCCAGAGAAGTATGAGATCTTGCATCTTATAATGCAGGGAAAGATTGCCGGAAGACAAGAAGGAGAACTTCATGGCTGAAAAACCTGAGAAAGTGGTTTGGCCAGTCTACTGCGGAGCTGTTCCGGGCCGCAGTAAACAAAGTCCGCATAGCCAACATGATAGCCAACGTCCGTTGAACGGACAGGGCACAAGAAGAAGAAGAAGAAAATACACAGGACCATACATACTTACCTGGGTGGTCACTTGAGATTAACAATGTTTATTGTTTATTAGAGAAATTTAGAAACAGTTTACACGCATAGAACATAATCGGGAACACATGTTATTGGAAATGCTATTATTTAATCCTGATATATATTTCATAATAATATGTTCTTGGGAATACGTGTTTGGGAAAGCAAAAGGAAACATTTATGACGGGCGGAACAATGGTACAAGAATGTGTTATTTAATTTATTGCAGTTAGATAGGACGCCAATAACTCTAGTTGGATACCTCCTTCCATGTTATACATTAATAGTAAGATAAAATCAAATGATACATTCTCCTGTGGAGACAAGACGTGTGTTGTGTGTTTGTGTGTTGTGTGGTTGCGTACCTAATTGCTGTAGCATTGTCTTCCACAGAACAAGTTCTAGAACTACGGTTCCTTGCCCTCGACCACAAGTAGTATAAAAACAATGGTAAGTATTTCTTTGGCCGTGCATTCTTTTTCATGCCGCTATGAAAATGCAATACGTGACACATTACAGAATCATAACTCATAACGATAAAGCAGCAAATCTGTTTGTGAGTACCATAGACATATTATTAAGATTAAGTGAGTACCAACAATGTAATAATTTATGTTTATTATGGCAATACAATACGTGACAATCTTTAAACCAGAAAGTCTGTTTAGGTTTACGACTAAAAACTACTTAATGGGGAGCTCTGGCGTAATGAAATTTCCAGAATATTCTGTCTTCAATTTCGAGATCAACACAAAACTATTTTCAGATCGCCAAGTTGTTGGGATTGTGAGTTATACAGCCTTTAAACGATATTCATTTAGGTGTTTTCGTTATTTGTTTTTGGGGTGTTATGCCGTGTTGCGCTACCTCCTTCTTTAGCCAATGTTTCGGACATCGTTGCAGTGTCCATCATCAGGGCAGATCCGGTAGATGTGGTTCATTTAGGAGGTTTGAGATTTTCACGACCAAAAAAGTATAATCATAATTTATTTTTGGCTTATTATGTCGTGTTGCGCTGTCTCCTTCGTTAGCCAACATTTCACATCTGCCCAAACGGTGGACACTATAATGCTGTCCGAAACGTTGGCAAAAGGAGGAGGTAGCGCAACACGGATTAATAACCCAAAAAGAAACCACGATAATTTCAATTATGCTGTCAAAAAATAAGAGAAGACCCCACAGTAATAGGTGTCTGTTAATCACATTTTTCAATGCTTTACATAAATATGTGATGCATACATAAAATGTCTGCTTTTATGACTTATTTCGTTGTTTGTTTTTAATTCAGTTGAGTGAATTTTATAGCACGGCACTGAAGCTAGTTTTAACTTTGTTGTGGCTGCAAACTTAAATGTATTTTGATTTCTAAAATCAACACGATAACTCACTTTACTGAAAGGATTTTGCTATTGTTCCCCAGAAACAATGAAAATCTCTTTATTACCTTGTTTATTACGCTCTAGTGGAAAATTTGCATATACTTACTTAGTAGACTCGTCCTCAAAATACTCCGGACAGATATAATCATTTATCTTTTTTTTTTTTCATAAGAAGCAATTACTAATTGTGGTTAGACATTATATTATAAAAAATAAATAAAACAACACTTTGTATTTAACCACGAATTTATTATTTATATATCTACCGGTTTCGCTTCGACCAAGCTTCCTCAGGATAAAATAATAACTAAATATTTAGACAGAGTTATCAGTTATATATTAGTTGAGCGAATCAATTTAATTGATTATCTATTGTACCGTCTTCAAATACTTTGTCTCTGTCTAACTATGTTCTTTTGTCATATTCTTTCTCCCTCTGTCGCTCAACTAATATATAACTCTGTCTAAATATTTAGTTATTATTTTATCCTGAGGAAGCTTGGTCGAAGCGAAACCGGTAGATATATAAATAATAAATTCGTGGTTAAATACAAAGTGTTGTTTTATTTATTTTTATAATCATTTATCATTTATTTATTTAGGAGTTTTTCGTCGAAGGCCCACAAATAATTGCGAAAATATAGAAGATATGAAAGAAGAAAATTTTAATATCTTGGTCACACATCATGGGAGCGACAAGTACAAAATGAACCAATTGATAATCCTTGAGAACATTGATGAAAGACGTGACTGACACCAATGCAGTTCCGTTGAAAGGTTCTGTGCTGCAACCTGCAGGTGAAAGAAGAAAGACAACCTTCGATAGGATAGAGAGGGCACCAAAAGGGTTAAGTAATAAAGGCATTAACCTTAGTAGGTAAGATTAGGTTTCTATCCGGGGGTTAATAATGCTAGAAGTACTTATGTCGGTTTTGGGAATTTGATTTAAGTAGCAGAAAGCACTCTATAACTTTCCCTTTTCTTTTTTTGAATGCTACGAATACTGTCAGGTGGTCTAAGTTGTTGAAAAAGTGACCTATCTAGTAGAGGTCAAAATACTGTTTCAGCTCTTTTTAAGCTGGAAAATCGATGAACAATATTCAATTCTAGCATTATGTAAGTGCCAGCTATAAAAATGTAGTAGAAAAACGCAGTCCAAATGTGTATATCAACAGTACCGACGTACAAGCAGTGGTTTAATATTATGAATCCAATCAATACTAACCTAAAAGAGCATGTACCTACAACTATTGTAGGTTATGGGCACTTAAATTAGTGGAAAGTGAAGTGAAATACAAACATCAACAAACCTCAACACGTCTCAGCAGTAATAAATATCCAGAGTTAATCTAAGTGTGTAATTCAAGCAGCAACGTGTTGTTATGCGGTCGGATGTGTTGATGTTATTTCATTACTGTAATGGGTAGATCGTCGGTAATGGTTATGCCTCTAGCTGCTTATGGCGTGTGGTAAAGTAAGTGAATTACAGTATGTATTGTAATGAGGTGCTCTTCATCGATTTGTTTACAATCAAACTCATTGACGACCACAGAACTTGTGGGTCGGAATTCGGAATAGTTTCATTTGATTCAAGTGCGATCTTGTGTGAGTTTAATGAGCATCCATGGTTGGCTTGTTGGCTGTTCGCTGTTCGGTTGCGGAACCTTTGAAGACATAAGTACCGCTGATAGCTAAGCTGTAACTTCTCCTTTTATTTTTACTTGAAAATAACGCCTTCATTTGATTAAGTTCTACTAACTAAGTATTTTTCAAATATTTTTTATTTATTACGTTGAAAAAGAGTTACATTTATTGTCAATTGTCTCTTACCACTAGGTAATACTTTCGACTTTTCTACCAATCTCATTTGCGAAGTCAAACAAAGTGGTTCGATACGGCTACGTTTGGTGTAGGCTTGGTGAAAAAATATCGATATATCGAAATATCGATATTTTTAATTCAAAATATCGATATTTTTAGCCGATATATTTTGATCCGATATATCGATATATCGATACAAAATATCCAATATCGAAAATTGTATCAAAAACAATATTTTTTTAAATTTATGTATTTAAAGTCACTAGAATCCAAAACCGTATAGGAAAGAACGGAAAAAAGTAACTGTATTGGATCATGACATCTGGCGGTTGAAATTTTAACTATTAATAGCTTACAAATCTATTGTCTTTGCATCTCATGTGTGTAGGTACATACATAGAAATGTATGCTATTTTTCGCCATTTTTTTCTGAGCCACTCTAATGTGTTAGTTCCCAATTGTCTATGATTATTGACTATACCTTGTTCCGAACACGAAGTCCTTTTTGACAGATTAATACGCCAATAGAATGTTACTGAGACGCATACAAACTTTGTATGCATCTCAGTTTACATATAAGTTAGAAGACAGCTTTTTAGTTTTTGATATTTTTGTAATTATTACGTAATAAAAATGAATAGTGATAAAAATACCTTCATTTTTATTGAGACTTTTGTACATTAAAAAAGGCAAATTGTGTACAAAAATTACTATTGATAATATTGAGCTGAATACACTATTATTTTAAAAACGCAAAATCTCTTGAAAATTTGACCGATAATACGATATTTTTTCCTCGATATATCGACGTCGATATTGATATTTTAATAAATATCGATATTTTTTTTCACTTTCGACATCCCTAGTTTGGTGACGTGTAAACAATAGTGCACAAATGGTATTTATTCAGGTTAAGTTTATGAGGGGGGCAGCTTCCCTCCTCCCGTTGTGTTGCGTTCATTTTCCAGTTAATTTTTTTTTAATGAAATCTCTTCCTGTTATTTTGATGCATTTTTTTTTTAAATATTTGATTTAAAAGCTAGATTATTTTGTTTTTTACTTATGACCGGAATAATATTATACGTAGTTTTATATTAGTATTATAAGTAGTGCTATGTCCTTTGTCCAAAAGTATAAGTATTCATTCAGGGTATTAATATGTGATTAGAGTACATGTTTTTAATGCATTAGCTCCATATAGGAGGCCCTGAAGAAAACAATTCCCCCCAAGGTCTATGTCATCTTAGAGGATGCTGTGTGGAGCGTCTTTTTAGGAAAGAAAAGTGAGGAAGTTCTGAGAAGGAAAAAGGTATAAGGGGTGGATAGGGGTCTGGAGATCATCGTGTCCAAGAATGACGGATGTATGAATCTATCCCTCCCACTGCGGTGTACGGCGATTTTCCGAGAGAGAAAGAGGTCAAAAGGTCTCCTCAACCAGTCTCTCCCGATCCGGCATGCCACATGCCACACAACTGGAGGGCAGACAGGCGCCTCCCAGATTGAAAAAAAAAATTATATAATAATTATGCTTCTTTATATTGCATGTTAGATATCATTTGTCATTCGTCTATAATAAGTAATAAGTCTGCAGGACGAAGTAGTTTTAGAACTTCTGGGAGATTGTACATAAGTTGCTTTAATCACTATTTTACGTAGTTTTGTCGAAGACACATATAATCTTTGCATTAAAATAAAATTTTGCGATGGAGACAAGGATGTTAAATTGGTTAAAACATCGAATGTTAAATTACCACCCCATCAAGATAAAAAACATTATCTTTCTGCTACAAAGCCGAAAGTTATACCCAAACAAAAAAGTAGTGAGGCATTTTTATTTTAAAATTAAAAGATTGGTAGGTTGAAGGAATTCGGTGTTGCTAGAAATAGACAACATCACACAACAAATAACGTACCAAAGTAGAAGATATCAAAAAGTTCATATCACGCCAAGTAATTTATTTGACGATCACAAAGTGGGGGAGTGTTTGTGGATGTATCTAGTTTCTAGTTCAACGGTAGCTTTGTAATACCTCCATCACCACAAAGAATTGCCGAAATAAGCGGATTACAATTTTATCACGCGAGATTTTAAATTTCCTCGAAAAGGCTTGGCTCTGAAACACCCTTTCATTAAATAATTGAATAAGAGATTAAAAACAACAAATACTGGCCAGGTCTGAAATTGAGAGAATTTATTGAGGGAATTTTTAACTTTCGAATTTCATTCATTCACTTAGGTATCTATTCTACATAGTATCTTTCTGAAATCTCCCACATGAGATGAAAAACTTACAGATTTGTACCTAAATTTAAAAAATCTGAGTGTGTTATTCACACGCGGTAGAAGTGAAACTAGAAAGTCGCATTCTAGTTCGCTTTTATTGGATGTTGATTTCACAAAAATAAAAATGTTTTTTTTTTGGATTTCGTAGGATTCGAACCTCCGTTCGCTTGATGTCTGTCTCCCTGGCCGCTGAGACTTATCAGGGGCCTTGTCCACTTAGTTACCGAATGCCCGCGCCGAAGCGCGAATTTACCGAATTAATTAGAACCGAGAACCCGCCAAATAATACATTTGTGACGCATTTCGACGGGCTAAAGAAGTTTCATTTCAAAAAGAGCTATTAAAAATACTCTTGTCCATATTAACTAACCATCACGCCATTTCCACGTAATAGTAGGCACAGAGGATGGACCGCCAAACAACTATGTCTTGGCACACACTACTTGCATCATTCACATTCATATCAATAACAACATTAATGTAATGTCCAAATTGGGTTAGGTATGTACTTGCATTAGATTTTTTTCATGTTTAATGGTGCCATTTTAAAGTGAAATAAACAAAAGCAAAGCATTTAGGTATGACAGTTGAATTATTGGAGGGAAAACAAAAGTTTAGAAGTTTAAAAAACCGCGGGGAAGAGAGGGTTATAGGAAAAAGATTGTAGATTGGTTAGAATACAAAACGGAACGAGAAGTCTAACATATAATAATATACCTAATACTGTGAGAGGATATCGGCCTCCTCGTGAGTGGTTTGTATATCTATGGCCTCCTCCTTCAGGAGCTTCGTATCTATATGGGTGATGACTGATGAGGTTTTGCGAAAGAAAACATTTCATATTATCTTATGTAGAAGTTGGCGTAGAAATGATTTGGTATATTAATCTTTCTTCATTTTATTTGAAAATCGCAGACGTGCATCTTAGGCTTGATAAAAAAGTATCGATATTTTTAATTCAATATATCGATATTTTTAGCCGATATATTTTGATCCGATATATCGATACAAAATATCCAATATCGAAAATTGTATCAAAACGATATTTTTTTAAATTTATGTATTTAAAGTCACTAGAATCCAAAACCGTATAGGAACGAACGGAAAAAGTAACTGTATTGGGTCATGACAACTGGCGGTTGAAATTTTAACTATTAATAGCTTACAAATCTATTGTCTTTGCATCTCATGTGTGTAGGTACATACATAGAAATGTATGCTATTTTTCGCCATTTTTTTCTAAGCCACTCCTATGTGTTGGTTCCCAATTGTCTGTGATTATCGACTATACCTTGTTCCAAACACGAAGTCCTTTTTGCCAGATTAATACGCCAATAGAATGTTACTGAGATGCATACAAACTTTGTATGCATCTCAGTTTACGTATAAGTTAGAAGACAGCTTTTAAGTTTTTGATATTTTTGTAATTATTACGTAATAAAAATGAATAGTGATAAAAATATCTTCATTTTTATTGAGATTTTTGTACATTAAAAAAAGCAAATTGTGTACAAAAATTACTATTGATAATATTGAGATGAATATACTATTATTTTAAAAACGCAAAATCTCTTGAAAATTTGACCGATATATCGATATTTTTTCCTCGATATATCGACGTCGATATTGATATTTTAATAAATATCGATACATCGATATATCGATATTTTTTTTCACTTTCGACATCCCTAGTGCATCTTGCATTTAATAATGCGAACATTACGAACTGAAGAATGTGATATATATTGAATAAAATATAACATGGAATTGTACAATGTATTATTGTATTTTCGGGATCACATAAATGTGATTGTTAATAAATCTCTCAAATTACTTGGTTTCATAACTAGAATCACTTCAGAATGACTTCAAAAACATAAATTCCCTAAGAACACTTTACTGCTCCTTTGTTCGCCCTCATCTTGAAAATGCTTGTGTTATATGTCTCCTTTTTATGTTGTCCATATTCGTCATATTGAGTCCGTTCAACATCGGTTCCTAAAAGGGATTGGTAGGTGGCTAGGATCTGATCTCATTTGTTTCTTCAAAATTATCAACTGTATTATTGATTCACCTACTTTACTACAACTCATCCCATTCAATATACCTTCTCGTAGACTGAGAAATAAAGAACTGCTCTTCCTCAATCAACACTCGACTAAACTTATATATAAAAATGAATCGCTAAATGTGTTGCTAAGCGCAAATCTCGAGAGCAGCTGAACCGATTTCACTAATTCTTTTTTTAGAATATTCCTTGAAGTGCGAGGATGGGTCTTACGGAGAGAAAAATTAAGAAAATTGCGCAGAAAATTGGATAATTTCAGAAAACCTAACGACTATCGCACGTTTGACAGTTCGCGTGTTTGAGAATGACATTTTGCAAAACAATTCTATTTTTGAAAATCTTGAAGATGATAAATTTATTTAAAGTAGGTACTCCCCTAATATTTTGAATCGAATCAAGAATTTTAGATATTTTAAATAGGTACCTATGTTAGGTACCAAATTTAAAGTACATGAAAAATGGAAATTTGAATAAAAATTGTAAAAGGTGGCACGCGGGCTGTTACTGAATGTACTGGGATTGAATATATGGAACGCGGGAGGAGGGTTGGCGGGACGAAGGAGCGGGAAAGGGAAGAGGGAAGGCGGGGAAGTTAGAAGGGGAATGCGGGAGCGGAAGGGGATGTGTGAGGGGGGAGGGTAACTCGGGAGGGGGGTTCACGGGACGGGGGAAGGGGGGGGGGGAGTGGAGTGGGGAGAGGGAAGGTGGAGGTGATGGAGTAGGAACGCGAGATGGGAAGAGGACGCAGGAGAAGAAGGGGAGGCGGAAGGGGAACGAATGGGAAAGGACACTCAGGGAGAAACAATTTCTTTATTAAATGGCATAGCAACGCATGCCGGGACCAGCTAGTTATGAATATAATTCACCACTATCCAGAATGTGTAGAATGGTCAACTCAAGTCAAGACCTTGTATGATTTTTTTAGTATAAGCCTAAATGATTTTTAAAGCTCACTAAACAGTTGAAGATATTTTAATTTTAGCAAAGTCTTGACTTGACCAAGATATTGCATACACATTAACACGGTCTGTTATTTATACTGTCGTAACTCTATGGGTCCCCGTGGAGTGCCCCGAATTTGGTGTCGGTCGGTCTTTTATAGGCGGCATAGCCTATATTCTGAAATTCTCTAGCCCCCCCCCCCCATTTTGATGGGACCAATTTTGTGAAGTCGAAATTAGCGTTTTGAATTTCTCAAGTCAACTTTCATAGGGGGGGGGGGGGACGACACTACGCCCCGGGGGGGGGGGGGGGGGGGGGTGACATCCGCCCCGGGTGCCACCCATGCTAGCTACGCCACTGCTTTCATATACCATCCTTTATTCTTACAATGTACATGTTCCTGTTATTTTATTGTAAATTGGACCGTCCGTTAATAAATATAAAAATAAATAAATATAAAGTTTCTGCCGTCCTGTACAGAAATAGTTGAAATAATGTGATCATCAGGACAGGAGGAGGTTGAATTATTATTGTTTTATCTAAAACCATACACTCGTATGTTAAAGGGTATAATTAGTATGAAAAAATAATGGTGTAGGTAGTTTATGGTCTTGTGTATGGCGTGTGTAGTGTAGATATCTGTATAACATGATCTGTGTAATTTTGACAGATTTAGCCCCAAGGTCTGTGGTATGGTAATGGAACCGACAGTGCCTAGAACTACGTTGTCTGAGAGGGTTTGTATGTAAATCAGTAATAATTAGAATTCCCGGAAACAATAGCCCCCTAATTAGTCTCTGACGGGACGGAAAGAGCCTCATGGCGTTGCCAGCAAACCGTGTAAAAAGTTGTACCGGCTTTTAATTGTTTTTAAACTTTTTTTGTGGAGTGTCTGAAAGCTGATTAAAAATTAATTTGAAAAGATAAAGACGGTTAAATGCTGTATTGTGGATAAATTGAAAACAACAAAAATTGGATCCTGCGCAAAATTATGCAAATAAAATGATGAAAAGAATTTTGTTTTTATTGTTTTAATATCAAACAATAGTTCCGCTATTAGACTATTTATTGATTATGGAACCCTGACTTGGGGTTTGTTATTTTAAAGAAATGGAGTAGGAGAAATAAAATATGTACAAATTTTAGAATGCACTTCTAAGATCTTCAAGTCCACTAATGAATCCACATAGCTTTCCTGTTGTAGAGTCACTATGTTGTCATTAATTATCTAATAATAAATTGAAAGCATCCATTACAAACATGGCCCTTCCTTTTTAGTTTTTAATTATTTTTGTTTCCTTATAAATATTTTATCATCAAGACTTATCTAGGCCAAAACAGCATGTTCCGTGTTTATATCCAAAAGATTAATAGCCAAGTTTACAGCCGGCCGTAACCGTGAATTAGAGTGGATAATAGGAAATTTGTACGAAAGACCTAACGTGTTTACGGCTCACGTTTCGCTTCAAGGGAACATTACGTTCCTCTATGTATCTATGATCTAATTGTCTATGGTGCTTTGGGCAGTTCCACCGTGGTTCCACCCAAAAACAAGACATATATTTTACAGGCGCTGCCTTGGGAGCTAAAAAACGATTAGTGGTATCGTCGGAGTCATTGAACACATTAGCTGTTAAAAGCTTATTGGCCCATTTTTTTATTTGATTAATTTCTCCGTGATTAGCTGCTATTTCTTGTAATCAAAGGTAAAATATTAAACGCTGCTATTGGGACTCATTGACCTGCCGCATGGCGTTGCCCCATACGGTTTTGATTTCAGATTATATCTATCGATCATAGAATAGGTGCGGCAAGTGCCAAAACTGTCAACAGAAAATAACCTTGTTAGTGGATAATTGACGAGAGAGTGCTTTCTGGGGACCTTTTTTTACGTCTTCAAGTCTTTTAGTTTTGATAAAGAACGAATGAATATGTTTTGTTTTGGCGTTTCTTGATTGTTCGCAAAGTTCACATCCATCAGAGGTCAGCAGTTTTCATTAGGTTCACCCATCGCATTTTCAGGTATTTTCAGAAGGGTAACGGTAGACACGTATGTACCGGAGCATGGGATAAAGTGAGATGCACCATTATTCGAGAAGCGCTCTGCATTGAACCCCTTTCACATTTTACAAAAAAATATATAGTTTGCCATGGCTTGGACGTTTGCTCGGAATGCCAGCAGAATGACTACCGTACAGATTTAGAATTCTGAAGGCAGTTTTGGAGGTAAGATAGCAAGTTGGTAGCCCCAGACAAATCTGGAAAAACGATGGCACCTATGTGAAAAGAGATTGGCATTGCAATGGACCAATCTCCGGGAGTTAACCCGGAAGCATGTTGATGGCGAATATATTAGGTACCTAAATAAAATCTTGAAGGATGGCAAATAACAATTCATGAGTTCTCTTAACATCGACCCTCAAAATTTATGTCAGTTTATTATATCAATTCCCGTAACGATTTTACGACAGTAGTAGTAGTTTTCTTTTCACTGAGACAGATACTGGAAAAAACAATAGAATTTAATGTTGATACATACCATCTCTTCATAGATTTTAAGGCTGCCTGTGACACGGTAAATAGAGAAAGACTGTACAGAGCCTTGGATGAATTTAATATCCCAAGAAAACTGGTAAACTTAGTAAGGCTCACAATGTCTAATGTTGAGTGCCGAGTCAGAATACAACAGGATCTGTCAGACACCCTAAAGACCTTCAATGGACTAAGACAAGGAGATGCACTTGCCTGCATTTTATTCAATTTAGCGCTGGAAAAGGCCATCCGAAATGCAGGTATACAAACCACAGGCCATATTTTTAACAAGTCTGTTCAGCTCCTTGCTTATGCTGACGATATAGATATCATCGCACGCTCAGAATATGAACTAAAATCGGCGTTTAAAAGCTTAGCTACGTCGGCAAGGAACATGGGATTGGTCATCAACGGGGGGAAGACAAAATATATGCCCGTACATGGACGCCAGAAACCACCAAGTATACAGATAGATAATTATACATTTGAAACTGTCAACGAGTTTGTATATCTCGGTACTATGGTGACAAATGACAACAATGTATCCAGCGAAATCAAAAGAAGAATAGTAGCTGCAAATCGATACTACTTTGGGCTACAGAAGCATATGAAATCTCGCCACCTTACCAGAAGAACTAAAGTCCTACTTTACAAGACCCTTACACGACCTGTTCTTATGTATGGTTCGGAATGCTGGACAATCAGTAAGGGTGATGAAGGAGCTCTAGAAAGTTTTGAAAGGAAGGTGCTGCGAAGGATTTACGGCCCAGTCTGTGATAATGGAGAATGGCGTATCAGATACAACCAGGAGCTATACGATCTTTACGAGGACCCTAATATCTCCAAGGAAATCAAAACTGGAAGACTCAGGTGGGCTGGACATATCCAGAGAATGAACGAAGGAGATATTCCAAAGCGAATTATGGATGGTGCACCTGGGGGTCGGAGAAGAGTTGGAAGACCAAAGCTTCGATGGCTGGATGGAGTGGTGAAGGATGCAAGCACCATCGGCATCCGAAACTGGCGCAACGCAGCACAACACCGACAGTCATGGAGGCAGGCTCTGCTGGAGGCCAAGACCCGACCTGGGTTGTAGAGCCACAGATGATGATGATGATGAGTAGTAGTTTTCTATAATAAATGTATCTTTAAATACCAGTAATGATCAGCGGCTCAATGCCGTGGACTGCCTCGTATCAAGCACTGGCAATGTCAGACCACTTGACCCCTTAGAGCCCTGTTCAGTCATGTGGTTAGATACAGCCAGCGGATATGTGACATGTTGGTTTAACGGTCTAACTTTTTAAAATATTAAGCACTAGGGCAGACCCATGAAAAATTACGGAAAATCAAAAAATATAAATGTTTATACCTATATCTAAAATAAATGGTTTCTTCGTCGTGTAATTTTTAACCACTAAAGGTTGACAATTAAAACCAAATACCCTATAAATACCCAATCATATTTCTGTTTTCCTGGTATTTTGTTGACGGCAGGTTCACGTTTTGAAGTTCATTGTATATTTTTTATGTTGATTGTTGACATTAGCGCCACTGCGGAAATTAACACAAAATTAACCTGTGACATTTCTGTGCTCCTGGTATTTTGTTCCTGCCGAGAGGTTCACTTTGTTTTATTAATGAAACACCTAACGCAGATTCGTGACAAATCACGGGATATTTGGTATAATTCCTATTTAAAAAAAACAATTAAAATATTTTTTATAGAGTTAAAACTAAAAGTGGATTAAAGGTAGGTAGATATTTTATCGCTTGTCTGAATTTGTTAAAACAAACAGTTCCAATTTTGAAAATGACATGTAAATTCAAAGCATTTCCGAGTTCTAGAGTTCATTAAACCGGAGTTACAGACAGAGTCACAATTAAATTCTATGATCTGATTGTTTTTTACATCTAGTGAAATTTCCTCATTTTTTGGTCTTTTTTACATTAACTCCGCACAGGAGGCCCTTAAGAAAATAAGTTCAGGGCCTATTATGCTGTCTGGAGAGTATTTCTAACTAAATTAAGGAGCTGAAGTTTTGGGAAGGATTAAGATATGGGGTGGGTAGGAATCTGGGGTCAATGAATCCAGGAGTGACGGATGTATAAATCCATCCTTCCGACTGCGGTATAAGGCGACAGGTCTTCCAACTGGAGAGGTCAAAGGGTCTCCCTCAACCGGCCTCTTCCATTTCCGCAAGACATGGTAAAACCTCACCCTCATGATCCCGGGCACCCCCGAAAAGTCACCAAACGTAGCGAACCACTTGGGATGACCTATGGCGGCAGAATCAAGTTAACTCGACACTTCTTTGAAAAGTCATTAAAAGCAATGGAAAAAAAAAAATTTACAAAAAAATAGCCCATAAAATCTAACCCATTTAACCAATTTTTTTATATATTTTTTCATCACTTTTGATGACTTTTCAAATGAGGTGTTGAGTTGATTTCATTCTGAGTTGCCCGGTTACCCCCCACGGCAGAGGTATTCCCGGGCAGCGATACTCATACCCGTCTCCCAAATTGAAAATGTCTAAACAACCAAAGGCAATAAGGAACTCCAGTAAAAAATATTATCGATTTAAAAAATATGTTCATACTGGCCAATAAACGCTGATTCTGAATATATAAGTTTTATTTAATAATATTAAACGCAGAGTTTTTAAAAACATATTAAAAAGTCCATTTTTAACTGGGTCGTAAAAATACGCCGTTAAGTTTGAAATTTTAGTGGTGACGTCACTGTTCGACGTGTCGTGACGTCACCGTAAAGTCATTGTATGGGAATGTATGATATGAACAAGCCATCGTATTAATTTATTCGTTTATTTAAATACTGTTTATAGAGATTTAGTTGTTGTGTTTATTGAAACATTATTTAGGCCTAAATAATGTTTCAAAAATAAAGGTATCTCTTATTAGTTTATCTTTATTATTGAAAATATTCAAAAACTACTGCACCAAAAAAATAGTAATGCTATTTCTAGGGAGAATACTTCGAACAACGGAATTCAAAATGGCGGCAGTTGATCAGCTGATTTCCCGATCTTATAGAAATTTTCAGGAGTGGAGTTTTTGGGGGTCTTGAAAAATTAAAACTTTGACAATTATTTTAACTATTAAAACTAACTCTAAAAATAAAAATGCAGTTATTTAAGTTAGAAGGTCATTAATCATAAAAAAAATATAAAAAACTTGGACTGGAGTTCTCTATTGATTGTTTTGAATGAAAGCTTTCTTTATTTGGTGTGATGCTTAAAATATGGTTGATACTCGTAACAAACATCAACCTTTGCTTCGCAGAATAGGATATTAAAATTAAGTTTGTCAGTTTTACAACAAAGTTTCCATTAGGTAGGTACTAGAATTTCTAACTAAGCAAGAATTTAGCATAGAAACATGTCGTGGCATTTTCTGTATCCGGTGACGTGATAGGATATAATAAACTAAATTTGGTAAAGCGATAGAAAACGATGATAGTCGGAACTTAGAAACGTCTGTTGTTTGCTATTATTAATGTGTGACCGACTTTATTAGGAGCATCTGTAGTGTTTTAATGAACGGATGTGGATCACATTAAAAACTCGGCACACTACACTATACACGACACGACACACGCCTCTTGATAATTACATTATTCAACATATTTCGTGTTTATATACTATTCACTATTGTTAAAATTCCCGAGAATTCCCGTTCGTGTCAGGACCGTTGAAATAAAACGAGCAAAGTAAAATATTATGAAAACATTTTGGAACCATCTGTTACAATACATGTAGGGTTGGCATAAATGTCAAGTATTAGTGCAGAACACAAAATTAACGAAGGAATAAAATGACCGAAGAAATGCAAATACATACTCAAATTGTACTGTTATGTATTGTTATGAACTGTTATGAACCTATGGTCTTCGAGCCAAGCTTTTGTTGGTGTTTCTAAATCACATAGAAAACCCCAAAAATATTTATAAAAAATTGATCTTTATATTATCATATAGATTTTTTTATATTTTTTCCTCTATTTTTTTCGGCAACTGAAGGGTTAAAAAAACTTTTGAACCCGGTATATGCTTCGAAATATTTTAAAAGATATTATTAAACAGCTGATATTAACCCCCTAGCGACCGATTTTTTCTGATTTCGGACTCGATTTACTCGAAAATGAAAGCTCAAATCACAAAAAGTTATGTAGATTCACTAGTTTTCCTCGTCTACAACGAGTTTCCTGACATCGTGTAAAAAGGCTGTTCGGGACGTACCAAACTTACTTTGATCAGTGATTCCTAATGTTATTTGGAGTAAGAAATGTAAACGAAATTTGCTCCTCGGCGACGTTTTTGATGTTTTCTTTTTCATCTGAAAACTTGAAAAATCACAATCATTGGACACCTAGGAGTTTGGTGAGGGGTTGAGCAGTTATTCGGCCGAGTGACTAGTGCGAAATGTTGGTTTTTGTTTGTTTGATTTTGAATAAAAGACATAAAAAAGTCACCGGATTTGAACTCCAAATAAAGTCAGAAATAACTGGTTTAAGTAAGTCAAGTACCCCACTTAATACCCTGTATACATTTTTTAGGAAGGGGTGGACATGGAATTAAGGCAATAAAAATAATAAATAAATTATGAGAAGGCTTATTGGGGGCCCAGAAGTTTGTTGCTAAGCCAATGATGTATTTTGAAATGTTTATTGTATGAGTGATTATAGAGTTCAACTAACTTTGTTAAATACAATGGGATTAAACCAAAGATATTCAAATACAAAAGAGATATGCTTTTATTCATTTGCTGCATATATGTTTTTATTCATTTGCTGCATCCTTTTCGAGTCACATTCTTTTTGAGTTTCTTTAACCGCTCGTAAAGTTGAGGGATACGTCACTCACGTTAATTATAATTATAATTATTTTCTGTAATCACGTTTAAACATCCACGTTAATTATAATATGGATTTTGTCATCACGCTTGAAGAATGTCTCGATTCTCAATTTTTGCAAGCGATTTAAATGACCAAACATTTATCTATTGTTAAACAAGCATTCGATACTAAATTTGTACTTAAAGACATTGTTTTTTCTCTTCGCTTATTCTTTTTTATGGGTTCAAAATTGTAGTTATTAACTAAAGCTTCTACGAGGAATTCAATCGTAACACTTGTTTCATTCAATAAATAATATGTTTATATAATTAATCAATGTATTATGATATAAGCTAAATTTGTCAATTTGACTGGCCTGAAACAGGATCCATTCCTAGTTGGCTAGTCAAAGTTTCCATATATGTTTCATTGTATAATTTTATGTGAAATAAATAAATATTATTATTATTAAATATGCTATGGTGTCCGCGCAACTGTCGGCGGACTACGCCCTAATTAGAGTAGTTTGCGTACAAAAATAATTTGTTCATTTCGTTGATTTTTTGAAGATGTGCATTAGTATTGGTTAACAATATTGTTTGAATACGGAAAGAATTCGTTCATTTAGTTTAACGTTCGTTTGGTTTATTCGTTAATTATTCGTTCATTTAGTTTATTTGTTAATTGGTAAACAATATCGGCGACACCCGGAAGCGCAGTCCCACATAGTCAAAATTGCAGATAGCACATCTACTTATATTTAAATATCTTTGGATTAAACATTATGTAGAATGTTAAAATGCACACATATCCCTCGTTTCGCGAAACTAAAATATGTGTTAAAACAGAATGGTGCCAGAAAAACCTGAGACTTTTTTTAGACATGATTCATCTACCCACCTTTTGCAGTATCCAGGTAGATAATGAAAAGCAAAGTCACGTCTTAAAGAGATTAAGGCCAAATGAAATCCAAAGACTTACACATTGTCTCAAAAATAGACATCCCTGTAGTTTTATTGAGTTTCTTGTTTCTTGTTTGTGAAGAAACTTTCGAGCAGTGTCATGAAATTTGAACAGCTTTTACTATGGTGAATTTCTTAGGTAAAACGTTAGTTCTGCCATGCACTAAGAACGTTTGAAAAATCGATGAATATGTCAATAAAATAAAATGATGTTCTTGGTGCGTTTGTTTTTTTGTTGTCTTATTCGATGAAACATTCATACTCAAAATGAAAACTACCCCAAACTTTTCGTCTTTGCCGGTGTAGTTCTTGTTATTGTTCAATAATTGAGTTCAGAGTGGAAGATACTCTCAGCATCGCCCTGGTGTAAGACCACCATTCAGAATTTCAATCAAAATTTTTATGAACTCCGACAAATATTGCAATAGTAGTTTATATAAAGTCGTTTCATTTCAAATTTTCTATGGATAAAATAAACATTTAGACGGCATTAGTGGTCGAGGGGTAAGGCTCTCGACTAGCAATCCGGAGATCGCGGGATCATATCCCAGAGAGCACAAATAAATTTAATTTGATTAATGTGTGTTATTTTACAATTCATTTTAATTTTTGAGTGGAAGTTACTTTCAACATCGGCCTGATAAAATATAACCACTCAGAATCGAAACGATGTTGCTTGAAACCACTTTAGCCGCAATGGTGACCAGATCTGAGTACCCAGATTCTCCCCCCACCTTCCTCTCTACCATTTTCTTTCCCTCCCCACTAAACCTCACGACATACCCCAATTAGGGATGCCATAGAGCCACCGGCTCTAAACATTTGGGAGCAGTTGGGACTCTTGTGCCATATTCACATAAAAAATATTAAGAATAACACCACAATAATAAAATATATTTGGCAGAGAAAACACCCTAAAAATATTCCTTTTCAAATGCCTCGGGGGTTGAATGTCTTTCATGAAATTGAATAAAGAACACGTTCCCGAGATGTTCCTTTAAAGTCCCCACGCCATTAAAGGAAAATAAATGTACCTATTTTTTAACGACTTCGATATTAATGTAACGACCGACCCTCATGGAAATCGCAGTTTTGCTGAGAGGGAAAAATAAATATAATAATCTACGTGCAATATCCGTGCAGGAATCCCTATTTTACGTCATAGATAAATTTCCAAGGAAAGCATCGGGGTCGCTATTTCTTGGACCCCTAGAATGAGCGAGGGGGATTGTAAAGTTTTTTTGGTTACGTTTTATCTACAAAATATTTCGAATATGATTAAGTTGAAAGGATCCAAATAAAAATTGCATAGTAACGATGGAAACCTGTGTAATCAATTACATCAATAAGGTAATTTCTGTCATAACTCATAAAATCATAACAGAAGAGAACGTATGACACGATTCAAGAGTCCCAACTGCTCTCAACAATCTGGAGCCAGTGAGACTTTCCAATCGGAGTACGTTCTGAGTCTGAATGTTTTTTTTTTATGTGAATACCTCACGAGAGTCTCAGCTGCTCCCCTCTGGAGCCAGTGAGACTATGACATCTCCATTGGGGTATGTTATGAGGCAGAATGTAGTGGGGAGGGGAAGGAGATGGGGAACACGAATATGGGGAAGTACCTGGCTATTCAGATCTGGTCACCAAACACGGCTAAAGCCATTTCAAGCAAGTTTTAATTCTGAACGGTGGTCTTAAACCAGGGCGATACTGAAAGTATCTTCCACCCGCAAATGAATGTAGTGGGGAGGGGAAGGATATAGGGAAAAGGAAGATTGTGAAGTACCTAGCTATTCAGATCTGGTCACTTTGGAATGTTAATCTTTCTCCAGGGATTCAACAGAATCGTGTGGCTTTCTATCCTCACTGTATACCTTTGCAAGAAAGCGCTGTGATTGTTGGTTACTTGGAGGAATATTTGCTTCAAGGTTAGTTAATAAAATAATAACAAATTGACGGGACAAACCAATATTCTAGATTGGACGATACAATATCGAAATATAACTTGTCATGATATGGCTACGGTATAGTTATGCTCAATCAATTTGAGAGGCGAGTATGGGTACCACCGTCCTGGGCACTATTTATAGGATAACCAACATCTCTGTCAAAGGTCACCATAAGTGGTTCGCCGCGTTCGGTGACTTAGCTGGGGTGCCCGGGTTCATAAGGAGAGATACACTTGGAGGCGGATACGCCTGCCCACCAGGTCAGATCGGGAGAGGCCGGTTTGGGGAGACCCTTTGACCTCTCCGAGTGGTCACTCTCGACCCATCGTCTTGCACCGCAGGGAAAGGGATGGATTCATACGTCTGTCACTCCTGGTTACACTGACCTCTAAATTCATAACCAACCTTAATACCGTTTTCCTTTCCAGAAAATCATTTTCTTAAAGATCCCCTCCACACAGCATCCCCAAAGATGACATCGACCCCGAAGATAATTATTATGGGAGGTTAATATAAAAATATATATTTTAAAAATGCTTAGTGCCTAGTTCGGAAGAGCCTGGCAGCTTTCTATATGACGCCACTGCTTGTCACGTTCATTTTGTACCGGTGAAAGTTAGTGGAGCTGGCGACACGGTATCGCTTCCAAGTAAATAAGCACACATTTCACCACTAATAATTACACATCTACCGGATCTATCCTGATGATGGACACCGCAGCGTTGTCCGAAACGTTGGCTTAAGAAGGAGGTAGCGCAACAAGGCATAACACCCCAAAAACACGAAAAAAGCCTGGTACTTATTTAACTTCCTCTTTCCCTTCGCTTTTACGTTTAGCCCTATGATATTCCCCAATTTAGGGATGACATACTTCCATTGACTCCAAGCATTTAACTCTCTTCAAGGAGTCAAAAACAAGAAACTAAACAGGTGCTAAAAATCACCATCGGGTGTACAAGATGATTTCGCAAGCAATTTCTTTATCGTTACCTCTTTCTGAAGTGCTGAATTACTTAACAGAGATCTCATCGCACCCCATTATTATTGAGATGAATGTAGTAAAAATATCATTAAATATAATGGTACCTGATACAAGAAGCTTTTAAATGGACAGCTATACTGAGAAAATAATCATGAATTCTGAATGATGAACGTACTTCTTGCAGTTGCAGATGCGCATATTAAAAAGGAATAATTTTTAAATTTTATGGCTTCACGTTAAATAATATAAATATGGATTCTTGGCAACATTAAAAGCATCCACTTTACGATGAACATTACGCGCGTCGTGTTATGACACTTTACTTAATTGGGGAGCGGAGAATTTTAATTGGACAAGTATTTATGTTTTTAGGTACTTCCATATTAATGCAAATATTATGTAAGAATGCGGATATGATAATCATTTTAGTATTTATTTCTGTACCTAGTTACGTTCATAAGACTTTTTTAAAACTTTACATCAAGTCTTCAATGTACAGAAACTTTATTCAAAAAATATTTTATTTAAACTGAAAAAAAACATATATGTATACTCCACTGCCCAACATAAATACTCAACCAGGGCAGTAAGCAATAACATCCTGGTTACTCCCAGTTTGAACACATCTTTTGGACAGAGAAATAATAAATTCCATGCTATGAAATTATACAATGCTCTACCAGATCAAATCAAAAATATAAACGAAATGAATATATTTAAAACAAAAGTAAAAACATGGCCGAGATCACAGTGATAATAAAATTACAAACATCACGAAGACGATATAAAGACAATCCATAACCAAATACAAATATTTTAAAAAACTACAGGCCACCTCAGAACAGTGAAATCCTAGTGAGGAGGTCTGTGAAAAAAAAATCTATACTTATACTATACATTATACATACATGTACAAACCTTGCTATTGAAACTAATAATAAATAAATAAATAAAATAAACGGACTTATATCTTAAAAATTACGTAGTTATACTTGCTACTGCAAAAATATATATGTACCAAATTAAGAAATGATAAAAAAAGATTAAATATATTGTAGCGGTGGTAATGAAATAAAATTCACGCTTTTATATGGTTAACACAATAATTATTTATTTGAGTGGGTATAATCAATTTACAAGTATGTCACAGTTCAATAATCGTAAATTAGTACAACAGTAGCTTTATGGGTAGGTATTTTTAAAATAAATAACCCAAAGGAAACTACTTGTTTCCTAACCGCTCATTAAACCTTACTGACAAAAGGATTTACGAGTGTGTCTTTTCTCTCTCTGGAGACTTGAAGCTGCGCGGGCCACCCCGGTAGGCAAACTCTCCCGTGTCTTTATAACGGTCACCGGCCCTGGCGGCGGGGTTCACATTCATTAACCAATAGCATCCCTCGTCCCTATTCGTAAGAGACAAGCGATGCTAGAAAGGGAAAGTATTAGAGATTGAATACTTATCAATATACGCTTGAAATAATTAGATTTGCTACAATTTTATTTTTAAAATACGTATTTAAAAAAAAAATTCAAATGGAGTTTACACGCGGTAGAAGCGAAACTTAACCAAAACAATCGCAACCTATACTTGAAAAGTGAGGTCATAATCAAAACGACCAATGAGCGCAGACCAGCGTAATTTCCGTTTCATATCTAAACCAATAGGAGCCTCGTGACATCATAATCAAAGCGGTCAATGAGCGCAGTTGTGCGTCGCAGGTGAAGTAATCGTCATTTCCGTTTCATCCGAAATCCAAATCATAGCGGTGCTTTAAAAGTTTCACTTCAAAATGTAAGTAGGTATAAATCTTAAAGTAAAGAAATTGAAAAACTTATAGAAGTGGTATGTAGGCGAAGTATGTTCAATTTTCTATGACTTCGAGTGAACTTATTAACAAACCTAAGTATTTATTTATATTAATATACGTCTATACGGGCTTTTTTCGTTATTTATTTTGGGATATTATGCGCTATCTCCTTCTTTAGCCAACGTATCGGACCGCGTTGCAGTTTCTATCATTAGGGCAGGATCTGCGGACTAAGGTCTATCTAAGGACTATCATCAGAGAGTAGCGTAAGAGACTCACTGATAATTAAGTAATATTATGTTCATGAAACTAGGCTGAAGATGTAGCAACTTTACTGCACTTGCGGAAGTAATGTACTAAATGACCCTTCTCTACCAAAACGTTATGGTAAAGCGAGTAACTTGAGAAATATGCTAATGCGCCTAAGTGGAAATAAATGATTCCGTGGGGAGCATCAACCCTAAAGCATAGAACTAACTAAAGAAGAATCTTCGTGTGTTCTGGTGTTTGTACTGTAGGCTTTGGGGGATATCTAGAAGGGCATAAAGAGAAGGAAAGGAAGGTAGGACGAAAGTTTAGAGCGGGGATGGCGAACCAGTGAGACGCGATGAATTAATAAGTTTACTTACTTACTTTAATAAGTTTTCATCGCAATAAATAAAACCTAACGGTGTTTGTTCAAAGTAAATGTGTGCAAATGATTATTTTCGTTGATGAATTTTATCAACACGAATGCAAGAAATTGTATCGACAAAGATTTGGATGCAACAACGAGTATTGTAAGATTAAAAGTATCTAGCAGCAAATAAGTCTCAATCCCTCACACGTTTTTCACATTGGCTTAGAGAAAACTAGTTGAATAGATTTTTTCTATTGAGAATACAGAAATACTACGTAAAATTAGAATAGTTACATATTATTTAAATAAAATCAATTAATAATTAAGGCCGACAAAAGTACAGGTAAATTACGAAGTCAGTGCTGTCGCTAAGTAAATTTCGCTGTATAAAATAGTCTAATATGCGTGCGATAAAACAACACCCAAATCAGAAGTAACAACGAGTATCAACAACAATCGCCGCAATTCGTAGATGATAATTAATAATTATTATAATTAATAATTATTATATTAATTATAATAAATTATTATAATTAATTATTATTATAATTAATAATAATAATTATTATTATTAATTTTATAATTTTTATGATGGCATTGATTGATCACGTGTCACTTCAAAATCCGTCGCACGCCAAGGCCTTCACTGTAGTCGGCCTTGATATTTAGCTTAGAGGGCATACATCAATTAGTGAGCTCAAAAGGGGGGGAGGGGGTCCAGCAAAATCTCACGTTACTTGAAAAGAATATACGAAGTGGCCCAAATTTATCTCACCAAGAGGGAGGTCTAGATTGGATGAAAAACTGATCACGTAGATGTCAATAAAAAGTACTTATGACGTCAATAAAAAAGTTTTGTAAGCCTCATTATTTATTTCATCAATTCCTCAATAAATACTTTTATTTAGCTACATAACAACACCGAATCGGTCATAGATATTTTGACGATTTCAGATGACACATTTTTTTTATTTTCAAAGATAAACCAATTATGATGCATTTTTGATGTTGCCAGCACGTCGCAATGAAAAAATCTTTGAAAAAAGTCTAAATTAAATATTGACCAAAAAATGCTGAATTCACCGACCGTAAAACTTCATGTAATAGGTACATTTGCAACCGCCGCATACAGGACGACGCCGTCAAAATTACACATATAAATAATATTTACGATACAAAGCGTCTTTCTTTCTTTGTTCCAAGTTTGAAATCCTCGACGAAATGGGTTCGCCATCCCTGGTTTAGGGTCTTGTTAAATACTACGAAGGGGTCTAAAAAACTAGAATATTTAACACGTGAATTATTACCACCGTCACGTAAAGTGCGTTTCAAAATATAAACACATTTATCGTCGGTGTAATTGAAGAATTGTTACGTGGAATACATATTTCAGTGGAACATAAAGATGTCTGGATGATTTACGGACGTGGAAGAAACTATTATAATTATTGGGGCATATAAGTGGAATGCTTGTACTTGAGTGTAAATCTCTACGATGCATTGGAGGGTTGGAATGCCGTTATTTATTGTCAGTAATTAATTATCTCGTATCTACTTAGAAAGAAGTAAAGTTAGTTAAGAGCTGACACGGGCAACACTAACTTGTCAAAAATATGAAAAGTCTAGTTTCTAGTTGATATATCGAAATATTATTTATGCTTTTGTGGCCGAACTCACCAATTTTATATTTTGGTGGAAAGCAGTCACTTTGTGGTTTGACATATTAATTGAATAAAGCAATGACTTTGTTTGTAACCACGATTTAATTATTTATTTTTTCAATACCGACCGGTTTCGATTAACACAAGCATCTTCAGGGCATAAAATTAAACTTTTATACCCCGAAGATACTTGTGTTAAGCGAAACCGATCGGTATTGAAAAAAAAATTAAATCGTGGTTGCAAACAAAGTTATTGTTTTATTTCAATTAATTTGTCAAACTACAAAGTGACTGCTTTCTACCAAAAAAAAATGTTTAGTCATTGAAGTTAGTAATGACAACTCTCAAACGAAAAATGTGAAAAAGAAAAGATTCGGTCGCATCTAGGATTTTTTAATTACAATATCATTATCTGCAATGATTAATTATTACAATTTGAGGTTTTACTCAATAAGTTATTCCACTACAAAAATATTGAATATCCATCCTTTTGTGAGAAAGACGATAGATGTCGTATGTTAAAAATAAAAATGGATGTACTTATCCGAGACAATACATCGATTGCAATTAAATTCGGGTAGAATCTTGACATCGCATATAAAGATAGCAGTAAAAAACATGCGTCAAGAATATGAAGATAATGTTAGTGGTTGGTGGATGGTACAAAATAAGTAAGAAGGGGTGTTATGATGCAGTACAAATCCGTATTCCTTTAAATATAATTATTAACATCCTTATCATTTGTTCTGCATCCTAACAACTCTACCCGTCGAAATCGTCATTAGGTAGGAACTTGCTTATTAATTATTAGAGTGCCAGCTCTGATTTTATCTACGGCCAGAGGCGACACCTGGAGCGGTTCCGCGGCAATACCTCACTTCTTGCGTAGGTAGGTTTCGGAGAGTTGGACCCGGAACCTAGCTACGCGACAGTCAACGGAGTTTTTGTGAGATTTGAGTTTTGAACGGGAAAAAAATTCCTTTTTACTTTAGATAATGCCGGGCGGTAAAAGTGATAACGAGTACGTATTGTGTGATCGATAGTTTGAATTCCCCTTGGTGGGATTAGCTGTGATTCCTGCAACCGTAAGGAAACTTGTACGGCGGCCACGCGTTGTTTTAGCCTGAAAGATTTAATCCATGATAAATACGTCCGATCACACTTGGACAGAGCCCCGTTTTGATGAATGATCGGTGTACCGTTAGCCCACGATGATAGTCGCTGTTCTTTGTGGCGGGAAAGTAATTTTACGCCGACCCTGACTCTCGTCTGGACCGAGGGCGGCCTCCCTACATGCCAAACCTTCTTCAACGGAAAACACCCCCATTGGCGGCGGGGTGACTTGCTAATTTTGGACGCGGCGAAAGGCCGCTTGATGTTCTCCCATTGGCGGCGGGGTGACTTGCTAATTTTGGACGCGGCGAAAGGCCGCTTGATGTCCTCCCTTTGGCGGCGGGGTTACTTGCTAAATTTGGTCGCGGCGAAAGGCCGCTTGACGAACTCCCTTTGGCGGCGGAACAGACTCCAGATCTCGGCTTCGGTGATGGCTTTCCGGATCCTGCACGAGGAAATGCTGCCTGTGCCTTGCAGCTACTAGACGGACATTTTATTAGTTAGCTAGCGATAGAATTCATAGTAAAAAGAGGTCGGTTCCATGGGGGTAAGTGAAATGCAATATTTAAAACCTTTGTCGAGTGAGGCCTCGACCCATGTTTGCTATTTGATTTAAAATTATATGTTTGATCTCACAATTCCGCCTTTAAATTATGTACCTTGCAATACCATCCCTTTGGAGAACGACACATATCGCTGGTTTACGATCCACCCCTGAGCATATTTGGGATCCACAGATATTCTTGACGGGATCCATAACCCGTCCAGAATTGGCGCTTCCTTTGGGATAAAATCTGTGAGTACCTGGTCAGAATTACAATTTACAATACTAAAGTTGTTTACGATAGGTATACTTGGTTTTGCCACTTGGCGAGAAAAACCCACGTAGCAGGGGATAGAGCGGAATTAGTTCAGTGATCAGAGCAAAGTCTCGGCAAGACTGAGGTCCTGGCTTCAATTTCAGATGCAACCGAATCTTTTTCTGATTTTTCTAAGGTATCTACTGTAACGCGTTTTCTTTTAGAAGTCGAAAATTTGGAATGTTGGCAATATGCTCAAGCAACAAATATCATATTTTCTACACAAAGGTACCAAAAAATACACCTACGTAAGTATTTTTTTATTTTATTTAAAAGAAAGACAAACGTTCCCAACAGAAAGACAACAATAACTTGGCAATATTTGAAAATCTCCTGCTACCACCACAGAAAGCGTAAAATGTTGCTTGTATCGTGATGCAGGAGCAGAGTAATCGAACACGCGACGCCTGGGTGGGACCCAAAAGCGATACCAACTCAGCCATATAGGTACTATGTGCGCAAAATTTTAAGTATGTATGATGTAGAAAGCAGAAAACTCTCGGATGGCGAGTAATTTCTTGGAATTTTCACAGGTTTTATTGAAATTCTAGGCCAAAACCACCATGAAAAATATTTTATACTATACGGATACTCACGTATTTCATATTTTTCAATTTTTTATATAAGAAAAAAAGATATTGAATCAATTATTTTGAAATTTGGGTTAGCCGGGTAATTACTAGTGAAATAATAAAACAAACATTAACACTGAGTAACTTTTTATCGTGTGAAATTATTTTTTTATTTGGCAGACCAAAGAATTTCTTTGTTCAGTTTCTTGCGTTTCCACAGCTCGTTAATAAATTAAATACCCTTCTTCTAATGAACTTTTAAATGCAGTTGCAGAACAAATCTTGTTTAAATGAAATATAGTTCAATAACAGACTTGCGTATGAGAAGGTTTCATTATTGTAGAAGAATAATAATTAATAATAAACGAGACTTGAGAACTGGTGAGAGAGGAAATAAAGAAAATAATAAAGGACACTTGAAAGACAGTGTTAAGTTACGGCGTAATGAGCTGCTAGTACATTTTCATCATAAAACTTATCTTGTGGCTTGGAATAACAAGGATTGTGTCCAAATTGTGGCTTGGAATAACATAGATAGTAGTCCAAATATAGCAATCTACAGCCGGAGGCGAAGTAGTAGACTACCCTAACATGCATTGCTACACAATATACTAGATGAGGCCACGCTGGCGAGAAAATAAATAAAATTGAGCTCAAACATAGACTAAAAAACGGATATACTTAAACTAAAAAAAACAACGAAAAATAATTTTGAATTTGACACATTTCAGAGAGGTAAATAGTCGTACTCCGCTCAACAATCAGATGGAATAAGCGTGGAAGACAGACATTCAGAATCGGTACGTTGCCGTTGAAATGGCTTTAGCCGTGGCACTGACCAGATCTGATTGAATCAGATCTCCTTCCCGCTCCTTTCAGCCTCACAACATACCCCAATTGGGGATGCCGTAATCACACAGACTCCGCGCAGTTGGTCTTTTGTTTATTTGATCAATAAGAATCTATTATAGGACACGCAAGTTTATTATTCATTATGTTACTTTTTTTTGTAGAAAATACCAATCTACTAAGAATCTTATCAACGCTTCCATTATGAAACAAGACTTGCAGTCACGTGGGGTTGGGAGGAGGCAGGGAGGCCCACCCTTCGCAAGTCGTAAAAAGCAACAAATAAAAAAAATTGTTTCCTTACTGTGTTTTCTTGGGGCCAATTTCCATACAGCACACTACAATGAACTCGGAGTTCATTTCTAGAATGGTCCGGAAATGAGCCCGACTCGAAACTGCTAATAAAGTCATCAGAAATGATTCGCTGTCGTAAAAAAAGAACTACCTACTCACAAATGTTTGTGTAGCTACACTAAAGTTTGTTTATTTTTATTACCTGAAATACATTTTTTATTATAGATAATTTATTGTGAAAGATCGCGATTGTGTCGTGTTAGGGGTAGGAGATATACCAACTGCTATTATAAAAGGAATAAATTGTGATTTTTTTCAACTGAGATTGAAAGAGATTTCAGAGTTTTTTTAAAATGAGTATTTACAAAGAGTAAGTTTTTTTTTCCAACCTTAGATATCAGTATTGTTTCATATTTTCAATTGACCTTTGGGCGAAGCAGGTGAGTAACTGCCAGTATCAAAGACAATAACATTTATTATTAGCAAGAATGATTAATGCAGCGTCCTTGTACCAGTTAGCAAGGCAGTGGGTAGTGAATAAGTAATAGTAAGTGAGACTGGAGAATAGAGTATTAGTCCATGTGCTACCGGCTGCAGACTGCCGACACCCATGCGGAGTGTGGGGTTTAGTTACAGAGCCCGAAGCACACGGCCCACAGCCCATGAGGCAAGCGACCTCTCGATGGTGATGTCACCGTATTGTCTCATCTCATCTCTTGAATTCCTGTATCACTGCGGCTGCGAATTTGCGAGCTGTTTTGACTCGAGTCAAATTTTATATTTTGTTATTTTGAAATGGTTGACAGTAATTTGTAATACGTCTGCGAATTATAAGTGAGCTGTGTTGTTCTTGATTATGTTCTAATGTTATAAATCGACGAGCCCAAGCGTAAATGGCAATAGTAGGTTTGTCGTATCTGATATCTGAATATTATTTGAGAATAGTTAGTATTGAAATAAATATCCATTTATCTGTATAATTTATAATAAAACATCAAATTTGATTCCTATGAAGATTTGCAATTGCGTAATAATTGTGTTATATGAAAATCGTTTTAAGATCGATTCAAGTAGAAAAGCAATTTTTTATATATTAATACGACACCACGCAACAGTCCCACTGCCATTCTTCAATCTCCAAGTAGTTCGTGGCTGCTCATTTATTGAACACAGTTGCTGTAAAGTTGTGTACACCCCAAGTGTAAAAGCGATACCTTATCGGTTCTAAAATAGGAATATAATGTAGTCGCAATTTAAAAAATATATACATTATTCATAATTCGTATGACAAAATACTTGTTTCTATGAAAATTCTTTTATATGTAAATTTATATGTTTAACCTTCAGGTTTCCCCAAGGGCTTACTTCGGGACCTCTTTTAAGTGCAGGGTAAAGATAGCTAATATTATGACTCAGAGAACAAAATATACGAATAATCAGATTGGAAACACGCTTAACAAAGCCTTTATTCAAAAGTGATTAGTTTGTCATTGATGATTTAGGCATTTTATTAACCGACGTGAAAATGAAAATACTGTTACACAATTGCACAACAATGCGACAAATAAATCACTTGGATGAAAAGAGACATGAAAGTAAGAGCGAATCCCACGTCCCTCCGGTAGTTAGCGGCCACATCTGTATCTAGATCACAACGATCTGATTACCAAAGAGATCTAGTGAAAGGAATTCAATGGACGCGCGCCAACACTCAGCATCACTACAATGGATTCTCTCCCAACACTTGTTGGGGTTCACACGGGTCACGAGACCTTGTATCTAGATCTTGTCCCATCTCAAGAGATGACAGTAGGTGTGCGCTAAACACTCAATTGACTACAATACATACATGCTTCATCATGTTGTTCATCTCTATTTCTGATCAATTAGCTAACCATTATGCTTGCTCCGTTTCATAATAGATTCAGAGATGTAAAACTTAATAAAACACCGACCGGTTTTTATGTTGCTTGGATCGCTTAATTGGCTTGATGTTGAGATATAATGCGATTGCCTACATAATTTTTTTACCAATAAAAACGTACCAATCTCGTACATACCTACCGCATTATAAAACGCATACATATTTTAACAAAGTCACCTTTTAACACCTCGGTACTGGGTCTACTATAGAGGTCTTAATGAAATCTAACAACTTAAATAAGCACACAATTTTATTACAATAATTCAATCTCTGGCCAATTTTCATCAAACCTTCTTGACTTCTAGGCCTCATGCATGCCAATCAAATTGATTATCGTAAGAAAGAAAGTCGGTATTTCAAAAAGTATGATCAATTTCACCGAAAGTAAGAAAAAATTGGCTGAAATTCAACGCACACCAGACAAGCTCACTTCTTTCAGTTTATCGGTTTTTCAGGGTTTATCTGGTAAGTGGGTATGCCTATAAATAGTCCCAGAGAGAGGTTGACCCTACGTGACGTCATCTTTCTAGTGTCTTGTGTTGATGAGAAGGAAGAGGACGATCATCGATGACGTACAGAACTACTTTACACCTGCGTTTCGTCTTGTTGTTAGGCAAATGATTTCAGTGAAACCAGTAGCTATCGAGCGGTAGCAAGTCGAAGACAAGCCCAGGTTTTGATTAAAATGAAAGCGATAACTCAATGCCGTAACCCACGGCAAGTTTAAACTAGTTCACAGGTAAACAGCACGCACCTCGCGTGTCGGGTGCGACTGCGGGTGGGGGGGCTAAACCTGTCGGGGGAGGGGAAAGAGATGGGACGCGCCTTTGGCGGGTGGTGAAACGGTGGAGCACCTGTAATTATTAAAGGAAATAAAAAGTTAGATTATCAGAAACATGTGTAGAATACGAGTGGTTATACCTATTAGCCCTTAGGTTATGTTTCATGAAAATAACCTTGCGTTTATAATCCATTCATTTATTTTCACGTGTATTGCTAAAAAATCAAGGATTATCATAGAAACAAGAAAAGGATTTAACTTGTAAGAATATTTATTACTGCTAGCTCAACGCCTATCTGCATTCATTTGGTCAAAGGAAAACCAAATACCAAAGTAAAATTTATTTGTGCATAAAGCAACAAATTAGATATATTATGGAAAAAGAAGAGTTAAGAAATAACCACCATTTCAATAAGTATTTTATGAATAATTTGTCTAATTCTGCCACCGTGCGGATTGAGATTATTTCTTGGAATTTATTAATATTTATTTTTGATGAGGGAAAACAAAATCTACAGAAAGCAGTTTTAACCATTTTTGCTGTGTGACGTAGACATAGAGTTTGAAAGGTAATTAAGCTCGTGAAAAGATAAAGCACAGGAGTTTTCATTCTAACCTTTGAAATATTTATCCGATTAAAATATTTTATCGAATTTAATAAAATTTTATGAATTTCCTGACACCACCCGCCATCTTCTTTAGAAACGTCTCTACAGAAACCGTAAAATCAAAAAAGGGATTACTTACTAACACCTTAACGTAAAGGTACCACCTACCCAGTGGCGCACACAGAAAAAAAAATTCGGGGGGGGGGTGGGGGTTTTAAAAAACATAAAATGCATGCAGTATCCATATCTATTCAAACGTTTTTATACTAATGTACAATGTATATCAGAGGTTCCTAGCCTTATCTGGCTCACTGCGCACTATCCAAGTATAGTATTCTCTACAATGCCCCCCCCCCCCTTGAGAAATGCGTGACAATACGCATAGAAAAAACGCCGCAGGCGAAATTTTTTTGAATGTGAAAGTTACATAACATTGGCAAGGGGAAGCTCATCAACGAATCAGTCAGGGCCTACGTCATCTTTGGGGATACTGTGTAGAAGGTATTTTTAGAAAATGAAGGAAATGAAGAACCTCACCGGCCCTAGCTTGCCACTTGGGGTGACCTACAGCAGAGGTGTTGGTCAATTAATGGTTACCGGGGCGGCGGTACCCATACCCGCCTCCCAAATTGGTCATTACTTTGTTATAATATGTTTGTCGTCAGTCATCACTCTGCCCTTATATATTTACTTATTGTGTTATTGTATATTAATTTCATACCTACATAAATACTACGTAACAATAAATTGCACATACAAATGACACAATAAATTTTGACAGCAGTATCATGTAATATCTCGAATAGTTATATTTAAATTAGTTTAAATGCCTTCATTTTTAATCAACAACTCTTTTTCCGGTACGGAATTTAATTTTGTCTTTTTCAAGAAAAAGTCTGGCATTTTCTGTTGACGTTTCGACATTTTAAATTTATAAACAATAACTTGGGACCCGAGTGAAAAATTTAAACGATTACAATAATATTATGCACGTCGTACGTTCCACTCTACACTACTGCTACGAAGCGCGTAAATAACTCGTCGGTCAAAAATATCAACGTGTTTGTTGTGATGTGTGATGGACCGGATAAACTTTTAATTGAAAATTTAAATAAGGAAATAACAGTTTATTAAATAAAATAGTTTTACAATATTTCTTTGAATATTAGGATTTTTTTTAAGTACACACGATTTTTTTTGTTATCAAGTTTAATTTACAGAAATTTAGATTTAAATTAAATAATAATATTATTAAACACAAATAATAATAATAAAGTTTTTTCAAATCCATGAGATGAGGGAGAAAAAAAATCCTCCATTATTCAAATAATTTATTTTTTATACATTTATCGTAGTTAGTTTAGGGTCTAGGTAAACTTTTATTATTTTCTAATACAATAGATACTATTTGTTGACGAGCATAATAATTAGATAAGTGGCCTTGTGAACCCATAATCGTACTGAAGTTCAGAGTTTAAGGACTATATTCCTGAATTCATCATTTTCCCCTACACGACCCATGCTAAAAAAACGTATCCCGAAAACTGCCTTGGTGATCGGTAAAAAAAAACAGGTTTTATTAGAAATGTTTAATTTTATATAACATGGATGTATAAATTAACCAAAAAACAATGCATCTGGCATCACTAGCTTTGCACGGTTTTGGAGAGAGGTGCCGCGGGCGGGATGGCAGAGCGGTCGGGGACATTCGGTAATATTGTAAACTTTTGCATTTCGCACAACGCACCGTGCGGCGATCGCGAGTGATACTGGGAGCACCGGAGTTCTTCCCTAAGAAATTTTGCGTACATATTTATCTAAACGTTTCTTATGTTGCTTTTGATTGGTAAAATAATATATGCTTGTCTTCGAAATTCGGGGGGGGGGGGGGGGGGGTAAAACCCCAAAACCCCCCTCGTGTGTGCGCCAATGTACCAACCAATCTAAAAGTGATTTGATTTTAGGTTATGCCGTGCTGCGCTAACTCTTTCCTTAGCCAACGTTTCGGACAGCGTTACAGTGTCCATCGTCAGGGCAAATATGTAATAACACGGCATAATAACCCAAAAATAAATCACTGTAATACTTTTGGCCGTGAAAATCTAAAATCATATGTTTGCCGATAGTTTTAGTATTTTGGTTAGTTTTTCAAATTGGGAGGCGGGTATGGTTACCGCCGCCCGGGAACCATTTTCTGGGTAACCAACACCTCTGCCACATGTTCATTACGTTTGGTGACTTAGCAGGGGAGCCCGGGTTCACGGGGTGAGGTTCGCTCGGGTCTTGGCGGCGGATGTGTATGCCCACCAAATGCATGGCACGCTGGTTTGGGAGAGACTAGTCGAGGGAGACCTTTTGACCTCTCCAGCCGGGCTCTCTCCCAGTGGGGGGGATGGATTCATACGTTCATCACTCCTGGACACACCGACCCCCCAGATTCCTACCCACCCTTCATACCTTTTTCTTTCTCAGAACTTCCTCTCCTTGCTTCCCTAAAAATACCCCCACGCAGCATCCCCAAGGATGATGTAGGCCCTGAGGGGAATTATATAGTGTCGATCTAATGTAAAACAAAAATACTATTACTGTACGTAATTAGTCGTACCTTAACCTAACTTTTAAGTAATAATAATCATAACATACTATTATGGGTTTAGTGCAACATAAAATATAAGGGTTGGTAAAAATGGCCGTTACGATTAAGGGGCTGAGACAGGGGTTGAACAGAATGCGTGACCACTCACTATCACCAGCAATCAACCCGCAGGGGGGCGGGGGAGGAATTTCGGGGGAAGGAGAAGGGGCAGAGAAAGGTTCAGGGAGACCCTCCGTAGCTCGGGACGGTGCAATCTATTCTAGCCAGTTCTCCGATGGCTGGACTTCTCTGTCTGTATAAATGAACCTCCTCTGTGTTGTAAGGGTTGGTATATTAGGTTATATTTAGATCATCAATATTATTTTAATCTTGGCACACGACCACCTGTCCATTGTCTGTTTATTTAGAAATGATATTCAAACTATTCTTGATAATACATCAATCATTTGGTGCAAAATAACCGTCAGCGTAGAAATCAATATACCCGCTGGTTTATGTTTAACCGTGTAAAATTTCACACCTGTTAAAACTGTTAATTGTTTTTCATGTTTCAAGTTGATCATTCTAGTTTTTTTTTTTAATTTCTAAAAAAAGTATGTTTTTAACGCGAACACGAACAAATCTCTGTATAATAATTTGAAAACTCCTCGATTGGCTAAAATTCGACGATAAATATTTTGCAAAATATCAAAATTGCTCATTTCAATGGTTGGTCTGTCTGTGATCGTCTATTGTAATAAACTTGGATTTGTTATAATTATTTTTTACAATAGCTCCACACAAGAGGCCCCGAGGAAAATAATTTCCTCAGGGTATATGTCATCTTAGGGAATGCTGTGTGGAGGATACTTTTAAGGAAATGAAGGAGAGGAAGTTCTGGGGGTCAATATGACCAGGAGGGACGGACTTATCCATCCCTTTATCAGCGGTGATAAAGGGATGGGTACGTTCTGTTGGAGTGGTCAAAATGTCTCCTCAACCAGTCTCTCCCGATCCGGCCCGCCACCCAGTAGGTGGACAAAAGCATCCGCTGCCAAGACCTGTACAAACCACGCCCCATGAACCCTGGTACCCCTGCTCACCCAAGTCACCAAACGTAGCGAATCACTTGGGATGACCTATGGCAGAGGTGTTGGTTACTTAATAAATGGATCCTGGGGCGGCGGTATCTATACCCACCTCCTAAATTATGGATAGTTAGATAATTTTAATTGTCATTTTAAAAATGTGTGTCTGATGTGTCAATTCAGGCAAACGATAATGTATGCCCACAATATTTTTTTATCAGAAAACTATTTTAATTGTACATTTGAAATGTGTATTTATTTTGTTTAAACTTCTTCGGGATAATATTGACCAATTAAAGCCAGAATTCATGATTTTCAAGTGTCTGCACTTTTTACCTAACATGCAATTATATTGACCATACAATGATTATTATAATATTTGATGATTTTTCACGGATCCACGCTAGTTATTTTATGCATGTAAAATTATTTGCAATGTACAACGAATCAAAATATTTTAAAGCCGTTTCAAAGTGATCCAAAATATTTCCATTGAAATTCAATAAATACCAGTTTATAGCCATCATTCTTATACATATATCAGTAACATAATCCGAAAATATCGATAAAATGTAATGTTTGTCCTCACAAACTTCGTCTTTTACGGGGTCGTTCACATTTTCCCCTAATTTGGGATCGATTGTACCAGATTCCACGTACATTGTATGGACACAATGCGAGGGAGCCACTCCTCATAATAACATGCTTACCACTCACTTCTCACCTTTAACCTCCAAGTAAGTAGGTACCTACTATTCAAGGTTCGTGGAATAGCTCATCGAGGGGGTAGAGCGGTGATTGGCTAAAATTTCATGACGTAGCTTGAAGTCCATGTTCCACTGGAAGATTTGAATTAGCTTCAATACAAGTGGCAGTGTTTTACTTCAAGCTACGTCATTTTTCGAAATTTCGAAAGCGGACCGACGAGTTTTTTTTTCGAAAAAGACTAATCTTGTTAAACGTATTTTCTACAAACCTTGCCTACTACCCAGAAAATACAAAGAAAGACAATAATTTCACATTGATACAACAATGTAAAAGCAACATTACAAGTTCATACCGATACAACCTATGGGAGGAAGATTAACCATTTATTGGATAACCAACACCCTTGCCCTAGGTCACCCCTGGTGGTTCGCTGAGATTGGTGACTTAGCAGGGGTGCCTGGGTTCATGGGGTGACGTTTTTCATAGGTGCTGGCGGCGGATGCTTTCGCCCACCTGTTGCGTGGTGCGACGGATCGGGAGAGACTGGTTGAGAGAGAACTTTTGACCTCTCCAGCCGGATTCTCTCGATCCATTGCCTTGCACCGCATTGAGAGAGATGGATTCATACTTTTTTTTTTAACTTTAGCTCCAAACA
Organism: Limnephilus rhombicus; assembly: GCA_929108145.2. Classification (NCBI taxonomy): domain Eukaryota; kingdom Metazoa; phylum Arthropoda; class Insecta; order Trichoptera; family Limnephilidae; genus Limnephilus; species Limnephilus rhombicus. The sequence goes on from OV815276.1 coordinate 52,812,452, forward strand.
GAAGGCCCTGAGGAAAATAATTCCCCTCAGGGTCCATGTTTTCTTTAACGTTAATACCCATCTTTAGAGATGCTGTGTGGAGGGTCTTTTTTAGAAAAGGAAGGAGAGGAAGTTCTGAGAAGGAAAAGAGTATGAGCGGTGGGTTGGAATCTGGGGGTCAGTGTGTCCAGGAGTGACGGACGTACGAATGCATCCCTCGCACTGCGGTGCATGGCGATGTTCCGAGAGAGTACGGCTGGAGAAGTCAAAGTGACTCCCTCAACCATTGTCTCTCGATCTGGCCTGTCATGCAGCTAGTGGGCAGACGCCTCACCCGAACAAATCTCATCCAATGAACCCGTTTGTCGAATTGACCTCAGATTCCAACCCACCGCTCACACCTTTTTCCTTACCAGAACTTCCTCTCATTTATTTTCCTAAAAATACTCTCCACACGACATCCCCAAAGTCGTAAGGAAAAAAAACCCTCAGGGCCTCCTATGTGGAGATAATGTAAAAAAAAACATCAACCAACATTGATTTGTATGACGCGACGTAGTAAGTTAGTACTTTGAAGGGGGGAGGAAACGAAGGGGGGGACCAAATGCACCGGGTATGACAGAGTGATAGAGATATAATGATCGCAATTTGGAATCAAATAATAACATTCTGATGGTGCAAGGAAGCGTATAGCCTGCAGAGTTCCGGCCATTAAGCATTCTTTGGTAGTCTGCCCTTCGTAAAGCTTCAAAAACCATGTAAATAAAAGTCGCCCCCTGACTTTCAAATAATCTATTATCGCTTTTTATAGGTAGATATATTGATCAAGTGATCAAGTGATCAATCATATGAAAGACAAATAATATCGCACACGAATCGTTTGCAAGTTACACATTGATGTATACGTTAACTCTTAATACGTTAGTATTGTTTTAATATTGTTATTTTAGACAAAACGTACATTTCAGTTTCGCTTATCATTTAACTAGAATGGTAACTTAAAGGTACTTTACAATATTATTGAATACTTTATAATATAAATAATGTTTTGTTAATTTAATTAAGAACGGATTTTTTTTAATAAACCTCGAGCACTTCTTGTTTAATATCGTCTGGAAAGCAAACAACTCTCGTAGCCAATGGATTGTTTGCCATATCGTATGTGTACGATGTTTGATAAAGGTAATTTGAATGCAAGATTGGGTGACTCTTTTCAGCTCAGTGGTACTTTCACCAAAATCTATGGATATTTATAATGTACATTAAAATTTTTATAAATTATATTGTTTTTTAATAATATTTCAAAATTCAGGCACTGTTTTTTTACTATTTCGAGAAGTGGCAGAGAATAGTGTAGAAAGTCGAAACATGGGCGAAATCTGGTAGTAAGTAGTAATGATGTAATATTTTTTAATAAAATACTAGCACAGACCCATGAAAAATCACGGGATAGTCGGAATTATTGACAAATCACTTCCAATCTCGAAAATGACAATTAAAATAATTTTCTGTTGAAATATTATACTATAAGTAGGTACCTTTTCGCTTGTCCGAACTGTTCACACAATCAGTTCCAATTTTGAAAATGACAATTATTAATTTATTATTTTTATTAGCAAATGCGAGTTGTAACATTGAACCAGAGTTATCCAGGACAAACGCAAAACCAAAATTAGATTTTTTAATCATAAAACCTATACATTTTTACACCAACTGGCCACACAATAGTTCGTCGCGCCCACTGCACAATGCACAATGCGCAATTTTTGATACGGTTTTATTTTTAGTGCAACGGCTAATCTCATGTGCTCCACATAACCCGGCTATAATCTACAAAGTTGTATGAATGTGTCGGTTGTGTATCTCCCATCGGGGACATGCAATAATCGTGTTGTAAATGGTGTTAGACAGAAATAAATGGAGGATCCCAATTCCCCGTGCTTCTACCATTAAATAACACCATCCACATCCACACGACTGCACCCATGCCCTATTCACGCTGCTGTCGACGCGATGGAATAAATACGTATTTATTACCGCCCAAAGCCATTTCAGAAGAAACTTTGTGAGTTCATAAAACACGTGACGAATGACTGCACTCAAATGGTTAGGAAGTGTTTATATTTTGAAATGAATAAAGTTCAGGAAATAACAGAAAGCAGTGCGTAATCATGATGTTGTTTATCTTGAATTTGAAAAATCAAATAGATTGTTTTTATTTTGGTTTTTGTACAGAATCTAACATGGCAGGAAACGTAAGAAAATTATTATAACAAATTAAAATAACCAATTATGATAACAAATTATACAAAACAAATACAACTTGGACAAAGAAATTTGCTGACAAAACAAGACAAATTTAAAACCTTGGCTAAACATTGGATTATCAACAAAAGGGTGACCCGACAATTAATCCGCGGACAATTGACCCCCCGAAATGAAATTTACTATGAAACTATAATTTTTTTCGCATTATTTACGAATTTCAAACATAAAATCGACTTCTAATAAGTTGGTGTGAATATCAAACGAATTTATATACATTGTCGATTTTTTGTACTTATCGCTCAAAATTCATTTGCGCATAGATTTTTTAAACTACGCAACGGATTTTCATGCGGTTTTCACCAATAGATAGAGTGATTCAAGAGGAAGGTTTATATGTATAATTCATGCTCATTATAGTAGATAAAAGCCGACCCGCTGCCCGCTGCCTGAATTGAATATTTGAATTTCTCGGCTTCTATCTACTATAATGAGCATGTATTATACATATAAACCTTCCTCTTCAATCAATCTATCTATTGGTGAAAACCGCATGAAAATCCGTTGCGTAGTTTAAAAGATCTATGCGCACATATATTTTGAGCGACTTCATTTTATATTATGTAATCATTTTATAAAGGTTACATTTTTTTTTGCCATTTGGGTTGGGTAATGGCGTTTTGTTTCATTAGTCACAGCAACGTGTGGCCGGGTCTGCTAGTACATTATAAAGACAAGTAGCTTTATCGTTGATGCATTTGAATGAATGTATGTTTTATACTTTTGTTATTCGGCGGTACATTCTCCCTTAAAATAAGCTGGATGGTACATTCTCCCTTAAAATAAGCTGGATGGTACATTCTCTCTTAAAATAAGGTGGATGGTACATTCTCCCTTAAAATAAGCTGGATGGTACATTCTCCCTTAAAATAAGCTGGATGGTACATTCTCCCTTAAAATAAGCTGGATGGTACATTCTCCCTTAAAATAAGCTGGATGGACAGGGTTACAAATGAAGATGTTATGGTTCGGATGAATATAGAAAAGGAAGTAATTAAAACTATAAAAATCCGAAAATTTTAATATCTTGGACATGTGATGAGACATCCAGAGAAGTACGAGATCTTGCATCTCATAATGCAGGGAAAGATTGCCGGAAGACGGGGCCCTGGAAGAACGAGAACTTCATGGCTGAAAAACCTGAGGCAGTGGTTTGGCCAGTCTACCGTGGAGCTGTTCCGGGCCGCAGTAAACAAAGTCCGCATAGCCAACATGATAGCCAACGTCCGTTGAACGGACAGGGCACAAGAAGAAGAAGACATTCTCCCTGCATATTGGTTACTTATATATATATACTCCCTGTATATTTTGTGTAAGTAGGTATACCGTATTTTACCTAAACCGACTGTATATTATATATAAGTATGGCCGATCAACTGTCATGGAACCAACAAAGGTCATGCAATAATTTTAGTCAACTCATCCAAATCAAAATCTAAATTATAAGTTCTTTAATGCCACTATTGTAACCATTTATGTTCTTATAGAAATTAACCTTAAATGTACCTACTGTTAAACTAATTAATTAACCATCACGCCGTTTCACCGCAGGGATAGGCAGAGAGGACGGACCGCCAAACAACTCGGTGTTGTCAAACACTCTTTGCCTCATTCACATTAAAACTCTTCTCTCTTACATACACTTCCATTATTATGACTCTTGACATTGCCCGACTCAAGTATCTGATTAACTTGATCATGTCATGTCTTTCTCGGGCGTCCCCGACCTCTTGCACATTTCACACTTGCGTCATATATTCTCCTTGCATTCCTTTCTTCGTTTATTCGCTCTACATGCCCAAACCACTTACATACTTTTCATAAGTTTACTCATTGTCAATCTTATGTCAGTCTTGCATTCTTTGCATATCTCCACATTTCTCACACGATGCTACATGCTTTTTTCACACATACGTCTCAGGTACATTTATATAGTACGTAGGTATTTCTGCCTATTGTTAAAACGAAATAATTGTGAACTTGCCTGTCTTTACACAGGGTATCCATAATGAGACAGGCGCAATAAAAGTAAGTGTAAACCCGACGTATAAATAAATTCCTAATAAATAAATACATCTGCATTATTACTTGTATTTGTTTATCAGAATCATTAGAATATTTCGATTTCAGGTGAACAATGAAACTAGGTTAGGGCCAAATTATTATTGTTTGAATGAAGATTTGATATAAGGGCATTGGCTTTGCTAACGTTCAGACTCTGTTCTATAATCTCACTGTGAAAAGCACTCATCTTACTGGGAATAAAGCACACAAAAACCGTTTTATTTTATTAATTTTTTTCGTTACGCCTATATTTACATAACACACACGTGCTTAAATATTATCATGATAATACAAACACTAAAATCACGTCACGCCATCAAGGGTTGGTTTCAGGGAGTGAAAAGCAATTTGGGGAGTGAACCAGTGAACCACAGCTCACACAAAAGAAAGGACTACACGTAGTTCATCAACTCGTCACATTGACTTTACTGAAATACATTTTATAGCACTAAAACCAAACCAAAAGCAAAAAATGATTAGGATTAAAAAATATGTTTTTAATTTTGGAATGCTGTGCTACCTCCTACTCGACTTTTTAGATAATAATATAAACTTTTTAGATAATAATAATAATAAAGAGCAGGTATAATTAAACCAATATGTATTTTAAACTTCATTACAATCATTATAATGGAATTCCATCAAGAATTAACAGTTGCAGTTATAGATAGTCTTCCAGTTACCATTATCGAAATCTGGCATGCATGACGTCATACGTACCTCGGTTTTGTCGATTAACAGTAATGTCAATCTCAAGTCGGGTCCATTGGGCGCGACTCGGGTCGGTATGAAATAAACAAATTCTAATAATTCATTATTTTGAAATATGTATTTTGAATCCCGAGAACCGTGTGCAAGTCTACGCAGAGCAACGCATAAAATTTCGCGCGGCCATCTGATCCGTGAGGCAGCGGTGTAAGTTCTGTTAGAACCCTCCGAATAATTACAGGGCGTTCCTCTATTACGGTTTTAAATGACGATTTAATAATTCTACGTGTAATAACATATAATAAAACTTATATATTCAGAATCAGCGTTTGTTGATCGTTTTAAGCCACAATATTTTTCACTCAAGTTCCTTATTGAATAAGGTAAAGCGGTTAGACGATTTACCTAGTTTATTTTTACCAAATACCTCCAATTTCTAGAAGTCAGTTGATATAATATAGCTGCATTTAATTGAAGGGGAAAAGTTTGGTCTAATCAGATTAAATGATCAGCTGTGTGCTCTGTGACGAGAATGTGGGAGGACTGGGAGGCATTCACCATTCCGGAAAGTAAACGGCTCGCTGCACAGTACACAAGACGAGTCAACTGACCGCGGAGCTACTAAAGACCTCCTAGACTGGCAGTCAGTACCTACCAGAGTTGCCATACGTACCGAACTTTGCGGGGAAATTGATTGTATGGCGCGAGACAGCAAAATTCTTCCGCTTCCTCCTAAATCCCAGTTTGGTAAAACTGACAACGCTTACCTACAGTGCAATCTTAAAAAATAAATGTAGAAAAAAGAAGGGCACTGCAAAACGTTTAAATTGCACGCCAAGATGGTTTGAAGATAAGAAAGTAACCGTGTAAGTACTGTGGTGCAAGTGCATATATACATATCACATCTACTCACAACGGTGGTGATCAGATTATTCAGAAATTATTGTAAAGTAGGTAATGCAGGACCCATGAAAAATTACATAGGGATGGATAGTCTGAATTCTTGATAAACCAGTTCCAATATTGAAAATATCTATTAAAATAATTTTTCTGTTAAAATTTTTTATTTTATTTTAAATACATAAACGGCTATACTGCCTTTTATAAATAAACATATAATAGAGTACAAAAGTAAGAAAAATTATATTATAGATAAATACTTCATCGCTTGTCTGAATTCTTCACACAATCATATACCACTCTGCATACAAATCATTTTAAAAGTTTGTCATACAAGATGGATGCCAGACATTTTCCCCTAACCTCAGATTTGGCTTCAATGCCATTCATACAAAATCGCACTAATGCTCTGTCCAGGACTTTCAGATTTCCTGTACCTACTTACTATGCCTACCCAGAGTTTTATACAGGGTGTAACAGCACGTCCTCCAAGGAGTTTGACCAACGATTATTCTGAACATATTTGGAGTAAAAAGTGTAGATGTCAGTTTGCAGTCCGATGATATATTTTTAAATTAAAACAAAAAATGGTTTTTCATCACATGTCGCAACTGAGTAATTTGTTGCAGCCAGCACGGGTCACGTGATACGCACTACGTCTCGTTCTAGCAGCGCGGTAACAAAAGAGAGAAAATGCGTATCACATGATCCCGTCGCCAGGCCTAGCAGTTTGATCAGTAACAACGCGTGATGGAAACGTACATTTTAATGTTTTTTAACATCGGACAGCAAAATGCTTTTTTACTCCAAATATACTCGGTAAAATGTCGCCGGTTGAAATATCGCTGGTTAAAATCCTTCTGGTAGATAAGTAGGTCCTTGTAAAGGTAGGAAGGTACCCCATTGAACAGCCGTCACCGCCAAGCCTAATCAATGCTCAGTGAACTAGACGCGGAGAAGTTCAACTCGGAAAGACACTTTGAATTTATCTGAACCTTGAGATCCAAATGCGAAAGTTCAACACAATATTTACGCAGAGCTAAAGGCACTTTGTGTGTACTGAAATGATTTTAAAATTTATTTGTTAATTTAATTTGTAAGATTGAAGTATTGCATAAAAAAATGCAAAATATCATTACACACGTGAACAGCTTGTTTGCCATTTTCTACTCAAGAAATAATTTCGGAATTTGAAAACTTCAGCATAAGTAGGAAAAAGGAGTTAAATTCGGGCACACGGAAATGCCTAAAATACATACCCAACCCTAGTAGTTATCATTGTTCATAATTCTTTACGTAAAAAAGAAAATAATATTATTCAGTTTTAGAAAAAAATATAGTAAGATTAAAATAAGCACAAATTGGGAAGCGGGTATGGGTACCGCCGCCTCGGTAACCATTTATAGGATAACTAACACCCTTGCCGTAGGTCACCCCTGTAATAGGTTCGATATGTTTGGTGATTTAGCAGGGTTGCCCTTTATTATAATAATGGTCACATTACTCTTACACAGTGTATCCTTTCTTATTAATAGTCATATCTTCTGCTTCCTTTCTTCTTTATTATAATAATGGTATTTAATGGTAATTTTGAAAATGACACACAAATTCAAAGCAAATCTGAGTTCCGGAGTCCATCGTATCAGATTTACTCAACCGAATATAATATTTTTATTGATATAGGTACAAACCAACACTTTACAATATTGTGATACCTTTGAAAATGGAGATAACATTTGAATGTCATTGCCTCGTAATAATATCTATTACGCTTGGTTTATTTTCACGCATCGCGGGCTTCGTGAGCGCAGTAAGCCACAAACAAGAAAGAAACCATAGATCAGCGTCCATAGACAGATGAAGCAATGTCCCCACGAGCATTTCGCGTCGGGGTAAACAGCTTCTAATTTTAAAGTGGACCAATGACTCAATGGGACGACCCCGCTGCCGGATCGATCGACCTATTTGTGGCGTTACCCCATAATGCATAATGCAGCCGCAATAAATTCACGCAACAGTTTAAAAAATGTTGAAAATGGCATAATATAAAGGCAATATAGCCATTGATCCGATTTTGAAAGCTCAGAAACTAATTATAAAGATTATTCTAAAACTGCCAATCATAAGCCGATGGGATGAAATCTTTGGCAGAATCTGTATTTTGGACATTAGGCAACTTTATGCCAAAAACATATAGCATACCTCCTCAAATACAGAACTGCTTTTGAAAATGTCCAAATTGCTAATATTACCAAAGGTCATAATCTCTTTCTTATTCCTTCCGCTAAAACAGCTTTTGACCAAAGAAATGTAAGATGCTTTAAACAAAGCTATATAATACACTGACAATTAGACAAATTAACTTTTTAAAATATAAATCAGACATCAAGTCTTTGATCATCAGCCAAGACCATAGACATATGAATATTAGTAGACCTGCCCTAAGTGATAAAAGCGTATTATTTCCCTCTCCTTATACCGGCTGGGATTGAGTATGGCTTGGCGTGAATCTAAAAAATGTGACGTCATCATTCTTCTGCGAGCCAGCGTCGAGCGCTCATCGGTGCATTTTACGAAATAACACCGCAAAAAACATGGTTTGTGTTTTGAAAACGTGTAAATATATACTATCACTCGAGATCCATGGCGTGTGCTCGTCGATGTTTACGGGGTAAGTAGGTAAATTATGAAACATTTGTAAAAGTGTCCTAACTAAATACGGCAACAAAATATTGGAGTCTGAAAATAAACGAACTTTACTTTGCCGTATTTAGACTTCGCAAATTTGATCAATACGCGGTGAGGAACTCGCGCTCCCATGTAAAGAGGTCTATTCATTCAAAAGCAGAGTTTACTTTTAAGAACTAAATGGTGATATTATAATGCGAGATGCCTATATACTGTCACATTGAGTTATCGACGAATCACATATCTCCAAAGTCATCTTCCCGCTCTGCGCCCCGCTGTAGTTGTTGTCTACCCCTTACCTTTATGTTCTGGTCTACTAATATTCATATGTTTATGGCCAAGACAGATCTAACATCAAAGATTTTATCGAAACCAATTTATAAGTACGCATTTCCAATGGTTCGATACCAATTGTCTTTTATTTTAAACGCAATATTGTGTTCATGTGTGTAAAGTTTCCTCTACTTCACACTTTCGTAGATTTTTAACACAATTTTTCGAGGGCAACTAACAGACATAAAAATCATTGGTACAAGAAAATTATAATGCCAAATGCCACATTTTAGTGTAAGTAAGATTGCGGCGCTCTAATTGTGGTATATAGTGAGTATGTGTTGGTATGTTGTGTGCACATATTATGAATGTATTGAGGTAGGTTGAAGGTAGTGGGGAGTGGAAAGAGATGTGGAATAGGAAGGCGGAGAAATACTTATAAAATTATGAGAATATATGATATGTATTTTGAATTAAGGATAAAATATACGAGCCTACAAAAAGGTTCATGCCCTTAACCCGATTTAAAAAGGTAACCCTCCAAATAAATTAAGATTAAATTAAATTGGGTGGTCTTGCTTACCTAATCTTACCTAGCATGACAGAAGAACTCGAATAAAAATATCCCGAGATAAATTGTCCTCTTTATGGTTGAATATTACGTTTGGTGATTTAGCAGGAGTGCCCGGGTTCATCGGGTGAGGTTTGTCTAGGTCTTGGAGGCGGATGACCAGGACATACTGAACCCCAGATTCCTACCCACCCCTTAAACCCTTTTCCTTCCCAGAACTCTCCTCTCCTTCCTTTCCTTAAAAAAAACCCTCCACACAGCATTCTCAAAGATGACATAGGCCCTGAGGGAAATTATTTTCCTCAGGGCCTCCTGTGTAGAGTTCATGTAAAAAAAAAAAAAAAAAATATTGACCACCGGGAAACCCTCTGATCGTTCGGTGATGTCGTTGAAATATTTATAATAAGCATAGCATTGACGTGGACTTGCAAAGTACCCACCCTTCTAAGTGGAGAATTATGCTACATGTCCGGTATGATATATTGTTAGTGTTTGCCATCTGCCCAGCCCCAAAAGTGCCCTGTCAACTTCTCTTGATGGATAGATAATGCCTGGAGTTTCAAATTTCGGAAAAATCGGAAGTCCACGTTAATTACCTACACAATTATCATTACTCGTACAGGTAAAAATAGATCCTCGTGCCCGCACATCTAACAATCCGACTGACGTAACACGTGAAACCAAATAAGCAAGAGAGTAGTAAAAACTCTGTAAAACATAAAAATCAGAAAAAGATGGGGTAGCGTCTGGAAATTGAACCCAGGACCTCAGACTTGCTGGGGCTTTGCTTTGACCATTGGCCTAATCCGACCTTATCCCCTTCAGCCATATTTAACTGTATCATACTTAGACAAAGAACTATCAATATTATCTTCATTTTCTTAGGGCATAATTTTTGGCTGCTATCTTTGTTCGTGATTGCAAGATTCAAGATTATTACGTAGTGTACCTATTTATTATTCATGTAAGTTCAGCTTCCTTCAAAAGATGTCCTTACTTCAACAGAACTACTTAGAGCCTAGTCTAGTAAGGACGTCAGTTCAGTTTAATTTTCATTGTAACTTTTACGGATAACTTAATAAATCAACTAATAACCAAACATGAACCTACAATTTATTTCGAAGATACCCTACATATCGTAAGTTGTCTTATTATTGGAAATTAAGAGACATTACATATTTATTATTATAATTATTATTGTTTAACAATATTGAAAAGCATCTTTTAATGCCGACGGAAGTTGTTAGATAGAGATTAATTTGTGATGATCAGGATTTCTAAAGAAAGTTTAGGCAATGTACAGAATGCCTAACATCGACTGGCACGTAAAGTATGAAAAGTTGTGTTATTTCTTACTTTGTCTAAGCATTGAAAATCTTGCTGTGACCTTTTTGACTTTTCCTTTCATCCACATGGGTGTCATATATTATATCCTGCGACTAGGTACTGATCTGACAAATCCAAAGATATTCAAATATATACAAGTTTAAGTATTTCCCCAATAAATGTAGTCATAATTTGTCTCGACGCCACCTAGCGAGGGATTTAACACTTACAATGTCTCTCTCGCAAAAATAAAGTTGGTTGTTTTCAGGTGGAAAAAATATAATAAGCAGTAATTGTTGAATGAAACACTAGTATATATTGAATTATTTGGCGGGTATTTGATAAGCCCCCATAGTTCAGTGGTCAAGAGCAGCTGACCGGCAATCAGAAGGACACGGGTTCAAGTCCCGTTGGCGGCAAGTATCTTTTCTCGGAAGATTTTTCAATGTTGATGAGTGTTTCAGGCTGATAATTATTGCTTATAATAATTGTTATATTCAAATATCTTTGGACAAATCTATTACTTTTCCGAAGCGAGCTTTGAGAGAGTGCAGCTCTGTCATCGTATATTTTCTCAAAAGAGACATAAAACCAATACCTACTGCATTCTCTTATGTTCGAAATATCAATTTATTCAGGGCAACAACTTTGACAACATTGTCAAAATAAAGTTTGACATCATTCTGATGACCACCAAACTCGCCGAACATTACGAAGGTAACAGTATACACACCTTTCATCACAATATTAGCTAGTTAAGAGTAAGAGGTAATCTCTGATGATGACAAATTGAAAATCAGTCAAAAGAATCGTTGTGTTTCCGTAGCAACAAGTTGCTATTCAAAAAGTACCCGGTATATTTCTACAACTTAAATACATATAAACTCTTGTATTTTAGGAAACGATAAATTGTAACCGATTTGTGTCGTAAAGCAGCCTTTAGTGTCACCAGGGGAGCTTTGAGGCGTCTCCCATCTCCGCCGACCCCAATAAATTGTCAATTTTCCTAATACCTTTTTTAGGAACAGCTGGTTGGTACGATGCAACAAAATATATTCACCGACATATTTATGGTTTTCAATAGAAGTACAACTTCGTGTAGTAAAAATGCAAAAAAAATATTTTTCCATCCCGACCACAATAACTAAAACGTCACGACTTAGCTACCAATGATGTCTGGCTGGTAATCCGACGCATTTATCAACTCAGCCACTATTATAACAGTTCAATGTAACATTGAACATAAAGCGTAACGTGAAAGGTAACATTACACCGCGCTGAAGCGTTTATGATTGCCGTTGTCTTGTCTCTGACATTTCTTACCAATCAATCATGCTTTGATTGATAGCACGCCGGTATAAAATAAATGATAGTGCCAACAATGTCTATAAAATAAATAAAAAAAACACATGAGATTTTAGCTGGAAGGCAGTCCCTTTCGCAAGAAAGAGTCGTAATGCAATCAGTTTTTTAAAAACTAACTAACTTATTAAGCATCACGTCGATTCTTCCACAGGGGAAGGCACCCCTTGCTTCATTCGCATTCATACATACTATTCCGTTATTTTGACTCTTGTCAAGACCCGACTCAAATATTTGATTCACTTGCTCGTGCCTTATCTTTCTCTGGCGTCCCCAACTAACTAACCGCCGCCCGTTTCCCAGGTAGGACCGCCAAACAACTCATTCATTGCCTCATTCGCATTCATACGTCTCGTACAGATAGTCTCATACATGCTCCCCTATTATTCTGACTCTTCACGAGAAGTATCTGATTCTCTTGATCGTGCCACGTTTTTCTCGGGCGTCCACGACTTCTTCTGCCTTCACATTTGTGTCATATATTCCCCTTACACCCCTTTCTTCGTTCATCGCTCCACATGCCTAAACCATATGAGCTTTCTTAGTCTTACTCATTAGTAGTCATTACGCTTACATCAGCCTTGCTTCTTTGCGGATCTCCACATTTCTCTCACGATCGTACATGGTTTTACTATCTCATTTCTCCAGCAGTCAGTCTACTTTCATCCTTCCTCTGCCAGTTCCATGCCTCACTGCCATACATCAGGGTAGGTACCAGCACTCCATTGTGGACGGCTAGCTTCGCCTTGGACAGTTTTTCGTTGGCACTAACGGCGTTCAGTCCTCCATTGACGGATTTACCTGCATTTAGCCTTCTTTCAATATCTCTATCAGCCTTCCCATCTCTCGTAAACATACGTCCCTGACTTCTTTTATAATATTTTCACTCCTTTCATCACTCATCTGCTCTAGACGTTCAAACCAACATAGATAGATAGGTAGGTACCTACTACGACCTGCAAGAAAATGTCTTTCAGCATTCGATGCAATGCAATTTCCTATTGATTTGCAACTCTGTAGATTTATTTCTCATAAAGCTCGCCGAGTTCCCCTGTTCCGAGAAATACTCCGACCATTTACCGGTTGCTACGCTCATTGCTCAAGGATGAAGTGGGTCAAGTCAATAAAACGCCACGGAAACTTAATATTAAATGCTGCAGGGGTTTAATTGCTTACCGCTTCTGTTTAATACTTTAGTGGTGATGAAATCGATAAGTATTCCTTGCAAATGTCGTCATGGAGGGAACTTAAATAATTTATTACAACAGGTTTGCATCTTAAACTCTTATGTCGTCAGGGCAATTACTTCAAAATTCTGTGAAAATATATGAAACAGCCGAATTTTTAAATTTATTGAGTAGGTCGGGTCTTGACAGCATCGCGTCTCTCTATTTATTTATTTAACCAACTTTCAGAGAACTAGGCAATTTAACACTACACCTGTTTTTTTTACATTAGCTCCACAAACGAGGCCCCGAAGAAAATAATTCCTATTTCATATTTGGGGATGCTGATGTGGTGGGTCTTTTAAGGAAAGGAAGGAGATGAAGTTCGGGGAAGGAAAAAAGGTGTGAAGGGTGGGGAGGAATCTGGAGGTCAGGGTTTCCAGGATTGACGGACTTATGAATCTATTCATCGCACTACGGTGCAAGGCGATGTTCCGAGAGTGTTGCTGGAGAGGTCAAAAGGTCTCCCTTAACCAGTCTCTCCCGATCAGCTGGTGGGCAGATGCGTCCACCGCCGAGGCCCGGACCCCATGAACCCGGGCACCCCTGCTAAGTCACCAAACGTAGCGAGCCACTTGGGGTGACGTATGGCAAAGGTGTTGGTTATCCAATAAATGGTTCCCGGGGCGGCGGTACCCATACCCACCTTCCAAATTTAACAGATTAAACTATGAGGAGCGGATAATATTAAGTTTGTCTCTTCTTTGTTTTCTAAAGCACTTTTTTTATAAATTTTCAACAATTATTACTAAAGTCCACTTGTTTGGCAGAAATTCAAGTAATTCCATTCAGCTTCATTTGATTTGATTAATTTGTGTTATTTCGCAATTACTTTAAAAAAATAATACATGGGCTAAATTTCTGAGTGGACTATACTCTCAGAATCGCCCTGGTGTAAGACCGCCATTCAGAATTGAATCGTTGATTGAAATGGCTTTAGCCGTGTTTAGTGACCAGATAACAATAGCCAGATACTTTCCCACCTTCCACTTCCCCCTCTTCTCCCCTCCTTACTACCTTCAGCCTAACAGCATACCACAATTATTGGGGATGCCATAGTCTCATTGGCTCCAGGAGGGAGTAGTTGGGACTCTTGTGTGGTTTTGAACTCTCGACTTTATTTATGCTCTATCTATGCACAGGACCGGAGTGAAGCCCCGGCAAGGCTGAGGTTCTGGGTTCAATTCCAAGATGCGAAAGAATCTTTTTCTGATTTTTCTGTTTCAATTTTTCTTTTGAGTTAGATAGTTAGATCCGCGAATATTGCCTCCAATGATTAGATAAAATAGGTGCCTACCTATAAAATATATATTTTTATTTTTTTATAGAAAATTAGTTTAATTCCATATTTGAAATAAGTACCTAATCTTTTGTTTAAGTTTCTTAGGATAGGGTAATCTTGACAAGTAAAGGCGGATTTCGTGATTTTTCAAGGGTTTGCGTTTTTTCCATTAATTTACCAACAACTAATTTACTAATTTGACATTTTGTGATTTTTCACGATTTTGCGGTGGATCTTTTTATAATTGTAAATGAAACTTGTACTTCTAGAAACAGTGTTGCCGTCTGCTTAAATTCCTCTGTTCTTGAACATCACAAATAAACAGAAAAATATTTATATGTTTTCCGACATGAAATAGCGCGCGTGTTTAGTCCCTCCCATTTCTCCGGTGCCTGCGAATACCGCAACAGGCAACAGGAGATGAATTCCTGCGATATACTGATATACTGTTTGCTTTCCATTCGGACTGGAAGCAAAGGTCAGGAAATCCTAATTATTTTCCAAGACAGACCATAATGTAGAAACACTGACATTCCAGTTGAATTCCAGTTATCTGATACAACAAGAATATCTTACATTACGTAAATAACGGCCGGCATGGTCAAGGGGCAAAAAAATTATTCTCGGATTATTTTGTGTTATTTCACAATTAATTCATTAAAAATAATATATTATATATTTGCGGCACGTTCCAGAGTGGAAGATTTCTCAGCATCAGCATATGACCACCATTCAGAATTGAAACGTTGCTTGAAATGGCGTTAGCTGTGTTTGGTGACCGGATCTGTATAGCAAGGTATTTCCCTACCTTCCACTTCCCCATCTCCTTCCGCTCCCAACTACCTTCAGCCTCACAACATGCCCCAATTGGGGATGCCATAGTCACACTGGCTCCAGACGGGAGCAGCTGGGACTCTTGTGAAGTATTCATATTTAAAAATATATTGTTTTGGTGAGATACCATTTAAAATTTTTACGGCTAAATGCATTACCGTGGTTCATTTTTGGGGTAATGATTAAAAAAAAACCCTATCATATTAATAGACACGACTGGACTAGGCTTAATAGTTCTTGAAATCCGGCATTTGACGGCTACACCGCCGTTTTAACGCCGAAAACCACATTAATTTGTCTAATTATTGTACTGGAATTCTGGCCCTAGAGGATCTGTGGTGTACCTACTGTTCCGTTCTAAAGGACGCTCTATAAAAATCTGAAGCGGGGGAAATGCTCACTGAAGGTGCCCACCTGTAGATCGGACGTGATCGGATGTCTTCGTAACCGTTCGGATTTTGGACCCGATGGGCGACAGTAAGTTGTTTCTCTCATATATTACAACTACTGACCTCTGTTGAGATATCCTAGAACTAAATACATACACTACTGAACTAAATAACTACATTTGACATTTATATGACTATATTTATATACGACAGGCATACTAACAACATTTGTTGAAAGACATTGAAATTACATACATATTCACATACACTCCTGTGTATGACTTGGTATCACTTCTAAATACATAAAAAAACATTTTACCACATCTGCTTTGATGATGGACACTATAACATTTCAGAAACGATGGCTAAAGAAGAAGGAAGCGCAACACGGCGTAATACCCCAAAAATAAATCACGTCAATTGTACTAGCGAATTCATATTCTCGTCTCATATACAACGTGTCCCAAATTCAACGATAAGCGGGCACCAGTGGGTGGGCCTGCTCATGACTCCTCGAGAAAAAAATAGAAATCCAAAATTTCTCAATTTTTTTTTAATGTCCAAAAAAAATTTAAATCCTTTGAAAATTAACACCTCTTAAGATATTTTTAACTACCATGACCACAATTTTTCATATATTTCAGATTTTTTTTTTTTTTTGGTGGCTAGTTTTCCTAGAGTATTATACCATTTTGGGATCTTGATTAGATGCGTAAACTTTAAAAAAAAAACTTGCCATAGTAGTGTCCATACTTTTTTTACACCACGATGAGTGAAAGTGGACTGAAAATAAAAATCTTAAATAATTTTTAGAAAAACAATAATTTTGATTGATTTTTGTGTAAAAACTACAGGCTTACTTCATGGATTTTTAAGGTTTTTTTTTTTTTTTTTTTTACATGAACTCCACACAGGAGGCCCTGAGGAAAATAATTTCCCTCAGGGCCTATGTCATCTTTGAGGATGCTGTGTGGAGGGTTTTTTTTTAAGGAAAGGGAGGAGAGGTGAGTTCTGGGAAGGAAAAGGGTTTAAGGGGTGGGTAGGAATCTGGGGTTCAGTATGTCCTGGTCATCCGCCTCCAAGACCTAGACAAACCTCACCCCATGAACCCGGGCACCCCTGCTAAATCACCAAACGTAGCGAACCACTTGGGGTGACCTATGACAGAGGTGTTGGTTATCCAATAAAGGTTCCCGGGGCGGCGGTACCCATTCCCGCCTCCCAAATTGTAATTGTAATTGGTTTGTGGTGGATAGCCGTGCTACTTAGGTTGCCGATACAAAAAAAATCTGAAATATGAAAAATTTTGGTCATGGTAGTTAAAAATATCTTAAGAGGTGTCAATTTTTAATTAGAAATATTTTTTTTCTATTTTTTTCTCGAGGAGTCATGAGCAGGCCCACCCACTGGTGCCCGCTTATCGTTGAATTTTGGGATACGTTGTATTTATGATGCGAAAGGTGTCGTAAAATTTAATATAATAAAAAATCATAATATTAACACTGTTTTATTTACTAAAAAATATCTACCTTATTAATGTAAATTTTGGGTTAATCACAGCTTGCAAATTTCGGCCAGTTCCTGAGTTGAAATTATGTTGCTGCCGCTCTCAAAAATCTGCAATGAAATAAAAAATAATGTTAATAAGATGCACACAAAAAGAACACAAAGTTTTGTGGAGAATAAATTATGAATATTGCAGATGATCGATTAGATACAACGAAAGATAGGGTTGTCATCACAAAGAAATTTGCATGCTCCAAATTTTTATATTAAGTAGACACTGTTCAAATGCCTAACTACAATGTTTTTTGCAGGTTTATTTTCATGTGTAATGGTGTCTAACACATTTGCTCCTTTTCGGCCAGTTTGTGGGTAATCTTTTCATATGGATTCGGGATAAAAATGGGAAGGTGGGTACCGATTTTCGTATAGTTTAAGATGGCGGACATTATTTGACATCTATGATCTGACATTGGTTTGAGCATGGAAGTAAGAAGTTCCATGGTTTGCGTAATTATAATGTGGAAATGTTTGCATGTTTATTTTAATTTATATTTAAAATATTGATAAAAATACTGCAACATCCTTTGGTTCGCGGTAATGTCATTATTAGTTTTATTTTTCGGTACTAAAATAAATAAAATGTTATCTGTAGTTTTCAAATGCGGCTGAAAAATAGATTGTATGGGAATTGTCACATCTGTTTCACCTTAATTACTGATTGCGAACGTCTATTACTGTGAGTTTCGTGTGTATTTTTGATGATTGGTAGGTACATGCAAAATTTGCTAAATGTGCAGTATTTGGGTTGTATACCGTTTATACTAATATGAGTCAACTGTATGGAATGATAGCACAGAATGCAGCTTTTGACAATTCAGTTTCGGTCGTTGTGCAAGGGATCAAACCACTACTCTCATGTTTATTTTCTGGCTTTGTTATACATTGCAGCCGTCAAAACATGGCGAGATGGTGGATGACGGTTACTTGCGCTGAATTTTCGTGCGCCTAAATTGTTATTTCGAGGCCTAAACACAGCTGGCACACTGGCATTACTTGCTACTGCGTGTTGAAAACTAAAAATTTAGAGATTGAAAAATAAAATTATGTAACAAAAATTTATTCATGGGGTGGTATATTTTTAGATGAATGCAACTTAGAATCAACTAAAATAATATACGAATAATAATATATAGTAAGATACGAAGATACCTATGTTATATAACACCAATGAATTCGTTTTAAATCTGTCAATCGGTATTCATATCGATTTAATGCCTGCTAATCAAGAGAGTATATTTGTCGAATTAATGGAAAAAAACACTTCCCATCTAGGTATGAACGAAAATCGATTTAAGTTAAGTCTACGAACGAATCGTTTGAATCGGCGAATACCTACAGTTTATTTAACTCGAATATTGAATCGTTCAAACTCGAACAAAAGAAAAAAATATTTGATTTGAGATATTCACAACGTATCGTCGTGATATTTTTTCCGGGTTTTAAGCCGTGTTGTGATATGTAAACCTTTTAGTCATCGAATCAACTGATGGTGGACACGTAACGCTCATAAAAGTTCATAATATCAAAGATTATTTAAATTAAATTGGTTTAAATCGTGAGGGTTAACGTTTATAATAAATATGTATACAAGTGTATTTATTACATTTTTATGTGAGAGTTCCGATTGCTCTTTACTTTCCGGAACAACGTTTCGATTTTGAATAGTGGTCTTTCACCAAGGCAATACTGAGAACTAAGCGTATCTACCACTCAATCACATATCGATCTTCCAGTTGATTAGTCAGACATCTCCAAATACTAAGTTTTGAGATAATGAGGAAAGCAATATTCGAATGTTTACCACAAATTAAATATTATTTACATGGGTTTTACATAACGTTAAATATGCTAGTACGGCATTTTGAAAATTTCTACCAGTAACCTAGAAAACACTTATTTAAAGAAGATAACACAACAAATCTAAAAGAAACACGATAAAAAACATGACATAGAAAAGTAAAAAGCTAATGATCGCAACTGGGACTCAAACGCAGAACCTCCCGTCTTACCAGCAAGTTACATTATAAATATATTTTTAAAATAAATATCTATGTTATCGCATATACAGGGCGTCCGGGGGTAAAGTGCATTAACTTCGGGAGGTGATTCTACATGATAGTACAAGTAAAAAAGATAAATAACTTTTTTCGAAATTCCAACTTTTAGGGGTAGTTTTGAGGTAAAGAGATAAAATTAGTCCGACGTGTGCGGCCAGATTTATTATTTTCCGCTGTTACGATACGGGCCAATCACAATCGAGTGGGGCGCCCGGCAGGCTCTTAGCAAGTAAAATCGTACCTTACACTAAGGATTTTTAGTAAGTACGTCTTTTTGTATGGGAAAAAAATGTTGGAATTTTGGAAAAAGTTGTTAATCTTTTTTACTCCTACCATCATGCAGAATCACCTCCCGAAGTTAATGCACTTTACCGCCGGACACCCTGTATAGTGTAACAATGGCATTATGGGAGAGAATCGAAAGGGGAAGAGGATGATTGGAAAAAGCTAGCTGTTTTTAAAGAATCTATAAACCATATAAATGCATACTTAACTCAAATTAATATTTTTGGAAATGTCTGACTAATCGACTGGACGATAAATATACAGATTTTTAAAAGTTATCGTACAATCGAATGTGATTTAGAATGTCATCGAATATTTACTGTAGATCAATTAAAGTGATTACTTTTTTTTTATAAATAATTCATGACGCTCGTTTAACTTTTAGATGAACATAGGTTAAGTAAAGATACCTACCTAATTTAAACCTCTAGTTAAATGCTGAGAATATAGTAATAATCGTCCAAATAAAAAGATTCGTGGCCCGGAGGCGTGGGCGGTATAGGCATCCAATTATTGTATCGGGTCGTTATATGGAGAAATAAATCGATCTAAGCAACGAGTTTACTACTAATAGTTCTGAGAGTACAGTATAATTTGAATAATGTAACTTGGTCCGTTTTTTGTGATGGCCACACAAGTCCCCATTGCCTGGAGCCAGTAAGACTATGACACTCCCAATATTAGGGTAAAGGAATCTGAAAGGGGACGTAGAGGAGTTGTAGATGAATGGTGGAAGAATCGAATAGTGGCTACAGGAATATCTGGCTATTGATTAACTAACTGATTAATTAACTAACTAACCTTCAATAAGAAGGTAAATATAATAACACTTATTATTTTTTACACTTCTTGCCGATCACAAGATACGCTTAGAATATTTCAAATTAGAATAAAAAATTACGTCGTGACAAAAATTATATCAAATTGATTATCAAAATTGTAAATCAGTATGTCGAATCATCTCTTTGTCCACAATCAAAATCGCTATCAATCACCGACTACTAAGAAACACCGAAACTTTTCATATTCCTTTCCAAAGAACCAACTTAACCTTCCCCACAAACTCTTGTGCATATGTATCAAAATACAACATCCACTGTAATGACAAGGTTCCGGACATATTCGATAACTCCCCAGAACTTTTACAAAATTTGACGAATCTCTTGTTTTCAATTTACCCAAACTTTACACTCGTTTGTTTTTGATGTTGTTTACGTCCTTACTGTTTTATTCTTGCATAACACCGAAACTTTCCACAATCCTTTCCTTCTCCACACCCTCTTGTGCGAATGTGTCGTCAACACAAAATTCACTGTAATGGCAACATTCCGGACATATTTTTAGCGATAGCTCCCCAGAACTTTTACAAAATTTGTCGAATCTATTTTGTTTTCACTTGATCCAAACAATATTGTCCCTTGTTTTTGCTATTGTTTACATAATTGTTGTTTTATTCTTGCATAACACTGAGGCTTTCCATATTCCTTTCCAAAGTACTAACTTAACCTCCACAACCTAAATGTATCTTGTCTATCAACCTAATGTAAATGTATCTCTGGTGTCACTTCCCAATGTATCGTCGCAATTAACTGTTATACATACACTGTTTTACCATTACTAATATTTCGAATATGAATTTGTGACATGTAATTAATGTTTATGGCATACTTATGCCGTTTGTATTAAATAAATAAATAAATAAACAACCTCTTGAGCAATTTGTATCGTCTGTACAACATCCACTGTAATAGCAAATTCTGGACATATTTTTATTTTTTTTTATTTTTATTATTATTAAGTTAAAAGAAACATAGTATTTCGCTTTCTTAACTTAAATACAGAGCATATATATATATAGTACAGTAATAAGAATAATATTTTTAATTTTGTTCCAACATTTTGAGTTTAAATAGTTTTTTTTAAAGGTTTTTATGTTATTTTCCGTTTTTAGGCTATCTGGAAGGAGATTATATATATGAACTCCCTCGTGACCAATACTTCTCTTGCCACTTTCAGTCTTGACAGTATTTGTGTACAATTTATTGTGTTGTCTAGTAAAATGTTCGTGTACTTGTGATGTTTTTATAAATGTTGTGTTTGTGTGTATAAGTCCATTTTGTATTTTGAAGATTAAAAGACATATGTTATATTCGTACAATGTTCTTATTTTCAAAAGGTTCATTTCCTGGTATAGTTTTTTTGTGGGAGTGTCTGGGTTATAGTTGAAGAGTTTTTTAATAACTTTGTTCTGTATTATTTGTAAGTCGTTTAAGTACGTAATGTATGTGTTTCCCCATATTTCTATTAAATAATTTAGGTGGGACTGGATTAAGCTAAAGTATAAGCCCCTCTTTACCTCTGTTGGTAGAAGATGAGCAATTCTACCAAATTCACCAATTAATGGGATGATTTTTGTTTTTAGTTTTTCTACGTGTTGTTTAAATGTTAAATGTTTATCAATATATAAGCCCAGGTATTTTTCGCTATCTAGGATATGTAGGTCTCTTTCTTCTATTTGTAATGGTTTATGCGATGGTATTATTCTTTTAGGTGAGCTTAAGATCATGTAACCGGTTTTATTAATATTTATTGTTAATATATTTTGTATTAGCCAACCGTTTAGTACATTAAGATCCGTTTGAGATTGTTCTAATAGACTTTCTAAGTTTTTGCCGAAGTAAAAAATTGCCGTGTCATCTGCGTATAAGAAAATTTCACCATGTAGTTTTAGCTGACAGATGTCATTTATGTATAAAAGTGGCCCCAGTATTGATCCTTGTGGAACTCCGTAGTTTATACTCTCGAGTTGACTGTTTTTATCTCCTATGTTAACACATTGTTTTCTGTTGGACAGATAGGATTTTTTTAGTTTGATAGCTGGACCGGTTACACCTGTTTTTTCTATTTTTTTAATCAGTATTTCATGATTTACGGTGTCAAAGGCTTTTTGAAGGTCTACGAGAATTGCTATGACATAGTTTTTATTATCTATGCTAGTTCTAAGTTTATTTATGAGATCATTAGTTGCAGAGAGAGTATTACATTTTTTTCTGAAACCGTATTGTTTGGCATATAGAAATGATTTTTTTTTTCAGAAAGTTGTCTAGCCTATCGTATATTACTCTTTCATATATTTTTGATAGAATCGGTAGGACAGAAATGGGCCTATAGTTAGATGTTTGAGTTTTCAAGCTCCCTTTTTTTAGCGATGGCTCCTTAGAACTTTTACAAAATTTTACGAATCTCTAGTTTTTACTTGACCCAAACATTAATAGTTCAGTAAAGCAAGGAGTTGTAGAGTGCGTGAGCAGGAACCTAAGCGATTCTTTCAGGACTTATTTAGGGTGCTTAGGTTGTGAACATACTAAAAGTCCTGACGTCTAGGTGGTGAGCTAGGGGGGAGGGGGGGGGGGGGGTCCCGATTTTTGGGTTTCCGTTTATATCTCAAAAACGGTGCGTCGCAGAGGAAAACTTTTTTAGAATAAGTAAATGATCATAAAATTATCTACAACTTTTATTCTATACGTAATTTTGGAAATCCCAGCCGTTTTTGAGTTATACGCTCCACAAATGTCAATATTTTCGAAAAAAATCATTTTACCTCACATTTTTCATCAAACATTCCTTCATATCGTCTGAAATATTCATCCAAGAAAGAAATTTATTTGAAAAAAGTTGTAAATAATTTAATTACCTTTTAGAATATATATATACACCTCCTTTTGGACCATTCGTTTACTGGACTATATTGTCTCTTGTTTTTGTCATTGTTTACATACTTTTGTGATATTTCTTACTTATTGTACACCGTTATTGAACGTTAGTATTTGTCCTCATTATTATTATTTCTTTGTAACTTTTTGATGATAACCCTGTTGTGTACCTCTCTACATATTCTAAATGAAAGTCCTCCGACGCGTCTGTCTGTCTGTTCGCATTAAACTCTTAAACTACTGAACGGATTTTCATGCGGTTTTCACCAACAGATAGTGATTCATGAGGAAGGTTTAGGTATATAATTTGTTTGTAAATAGGTTGATATATATAATGAAAGGAGAATGTCTGTATGTGGTGGACGAGCGGGCTGACAAGCGGCCGGTGTGGATTTAATTTGTATGCAAATTAACAGATGGCGGTGTAAGTTAAAAGGTTGGGTAATCATCCAGTAGATGGCGTTGAGTTTCGTTAGCCACAGCAAGTTAATAAGAATAACATATTGAGAAATGAGCACGCTGCGTCCTAACCACCAGGATATCGACTTGGTTGTTGAGATTCAGTTTCATTTTCGATCTGGGATCGTTCACCAGGACGGTACTTAGTGTAAGTACCTACCTTCCACTCAGGTTATCGATTCGCGATGTAATTACATATTACAAAAATGAAACCTGTGATAATTGTCACCCTAATAATCACCCCAAGCGGCGTGCTTAAAATGAGAACCGCCTGCAAATAATGCAATATGTATTAGGGCTAATGAGAGGCTGGGGGGGGGGAAGGGGTAGTGGGTAGGAAGGGGAGAAAGATAGGGGACGAAAGGCAAACAAGGGTAGCTAAAAGAAGCTTCCGGGTAAAGTGAATAGAAGCTCCAGACAGATTTCTCTGGGGTTCAAATAAGATGCACTTTGTGCGAAATTTAACCGCTCAGCCCTCGGGCCTATTTTGTCGGAAGATCAACGTATTTCCGCATTGCAATAAAATACAATTAATTAGAATATTTCTAAACGCATCCGAAAACTAATAACAAATTTTGAAAGGTGATAAAATACGCTTTCAAAATTTAGTAATTCGAAATAAGTACTAACAATTTTTTAATTTAAAAAATTTGAAAGCAAATATAAAAATGTTTTAAAAATGGCTCACCTTCTGTTTTGTCAAACT
This sequence comes from Limnephilus rhombicus, assembly GCA_929108145.2. Taxonomy (NCBI): domain Eukaryota; kingdom Metazoa; phylum Arthropoda; class Insecta; order Trichoptera; family Limnephilidae; genus Limnephilus; species Limnephilus rhombicus. Next base: position 52,837,165 of record OV815276.1, read on the forward strand.
AAAACTTTTGATAACAAAAAAAAAACATACGTATTTTATTAGGCAAATGTTTTGTAAACGTCATCATCAACTTATTTTTTTTGTCGTTTCATGTAAAAATAATGAATAAAAAAAATTTCAAAGTCTCTTTTTTTTCAAATTGCTTTGGAGAACTTTGGTTTCGTAAAGCCATACATAAGTATAAAGCGTGGTGTTTTCTTTTTCTAACACCGATCATATTTCTCACCATGAGAGTATGGGAGACACAACGATTTCTCTATGATTATTTATGGATACATTTTCATAAAGATACCCCTAAAACAATCAGTAGGTACAGAATTGGATGAAATTAGATCAACCAGTGCGTATCTGGACACTGTTGCATATTTTTATTGTTTACTATTTTTATGAATGATTGCAAAATACAAACCCGAACTAAATACTA